>CM042015.1:98389161-98969161 GCA_023525715.1 Cichorium intybus
AAAGAAGTCTTTGTGCCATTTTGGGACAAATGGAACTTAAGGGATCAAAAATGTAAAATAGCTAGGTATTTAAAGGAGAAAATATCTCCTTAATGTTCAGAAGTTCCAGAGGAATCGTGAGAGAGCCAGAGAGAGTTTCGGTGATCGGGTTTTGAGTTTTTTTTTTTGAAGACTTGGAAGAAATTAACTTGGAATTGAAGAATTCCAAGCCATATAAGGTTAGTAATCTTGTTTTTAGGGTTGTTTAACCCATTTCCCGTGAGTAGGTTACTGTAGCTTCGAAAATCCAGTGGCTAGAGGAGGATTATCCTATGATTCCTAGCCTTAACTTGTGTCTTAATCACTATCTAAACCTAGTTTAACCATTGAAAGTGTTAAAGATCAAGAAATGAGAATTTGAGCTCAAGAACCCTAACCAACGGGGTTGTAAGAGCAAGTTGGTTTTAATGGTTCTTAATAAGTTTAATATGTCTTAACAGAAGTAATAAGTCAGCCCTAGTTGTTAAATTTAAGAAATTTTAGATTTTTGGGTAAAGATGTTAAAAATGGAAAATCTTTGGAAAAACATGGAATCAGTGATTCCATGGTTTAAAAACATGGTTAAATGATGGGTTTTAGTTATGGAATGATTCTAAAACAATTAAGTTGGGTATTAAGAACATATCTTAAGACCATCAAAGTATGTTGCTATTGTTGAAAAATTGGAATTTTGTTCAAAAACCTTATAATTTAAATTTACATAATCAAATTGATTCTAAGGGGTTTTTGATAAGTTCCATATGTGGTAATTGTTAAAATAAATCAGTAGAAGTGGTCAATCTTGAACAATTTCGGTTTTTGAATCAAAAATGCAAAAAACGAGAATGTTTGGAAAATGATTTAAATCTATGATTTCAATGGTTTAGAAACTGGAAAAAATGAATGGTTTTGCTCTTGGAACAATCCCTAGTGATTAAGTCGTGCATTAAGGGCTTAATATGGGAAAATGGAAATTTGTAGCATAAAAATCAAGCTTCTGGTCGCACCAGACGAGGTCGCATCGCGATCCCCCTTAGGATCGGGTCGCGATCCAGCGGCTGCAGAAAATTGATCAAACTTCTCCTGCTCTCTGTTAAGAGTAAATTAGTTTGGTTCATTTTTTGGAACTTGATGCTAGACTTGTCCATTTGACCTCAAGTTTTAAACATAAGTCCATTATAGTCTAAGACTTCATGGAAAATTGTCGGAATCGAAATACGACCCTTCGAGGGTACTGTAGTAAAATACGTATAAAATACGATTTAACTAAAGTTGGTCATTTAAAAGTTATAGACTTGTTATGACCTATATTGGTATAATAAGGACTCTAAGGAATTATAGAGTCAGTTAGCATGAATTTTTAATGTATAATATGTTAAATATAGGTTCATGCAAAGTGATTATTGGTTCAAAAGAGTATAAATACAAGGAACGTGTAGTCAATCTTCTAGCAATACATGAGGTGAGTATATGCAGTATTTTTACCCATTCTGGGATACATGGCAAGTAAGTATTTACAAGATTTCTTATAAATCTCTTTATGTGAAATTATTTGCAAGAGTATTATTTCTAATTTGATGAGAAAGTATGATGCTATATTTGAAGTTATGTTTTGAACTACACGTTAAATTAAGCGAAAGTATGTTGGTCTATGAACCAATTATGTGAAAGTATATTTTGATTACAAGTTATATATGTTTTCAAGTATGAATGACATATAGCCACAAGATGTTTAAGAAGTATGTTTTGGTTACAAACCGTATATGTTTTCGAGTATAAATGGCATATAGCCATAAGATGTTGAGGAGTATGTTTTGGCATAAAGCTTAGTATGTTATAAAGACATGTTTTAAACATATGGTTTTTGTGAAACGAAAGTTATGAATTTGGCATTTAGCCATAAAGACAAGAAATGGTAAAGTTTGGCAATTAGCCACTATGCAAGTAAGTAATGTTAAAGTAAGCAGAAAGTGTTTTGTATGACTGATAATTGTAGCAAGCAGCGTTAGTAAGGGAACTATGTTCCAACCTACCCGGGTTAGGTAAGGGGTCTACTGGGGAAAAAGCCCCATCGCGAAGTAGATTGCCTCAGCACTTCTATGGTGAGGATTGATCCGTTCTTTCTAGCCATAGAGACTTGGGGTATCACTTATGGTGATTAAAGCCCTAAGTATAAAAATCCAGCAAGCTTATAAAACCAGTCAAAGAAAGTAAGAAAGAAGCTATTTTTGAAAAGTATATTATGAAGTGAATTTGAAAAGTAAAGAGTATAGTATGATACTACTATAAGTTTTGAAAGATGTTATTTTTGTAAAGTATGTCATGAAATGATTTTTGAGAAATAAGAGTTATAGTAGGTTACTACTATAAAGTTTGAAAAGATGTTTTATTTCATAAGTTTTATAAAAAGATTGGAAAAGAAGTTAAAAGTTTGAGTCTAAAACTCATGTAACTCACGAGACATTATTGTCTTACGTATTCTATGTTTTGCCATGTATTTCAGGTTAAAATGAGTTGCTATAAACGGGGTGAAGTTTGGCCGGAGTGGGGCTCGAGTTAGCTCCTATCTTGGACTCAAGGTTTAATCCTTTTCTTGCTTACTATGGTTAGATTTGGTATAGATTTGTACACCCACTGTTTTAAGCATTTAAATTAACGGTTTTTGATAAACCGTATTTTTGTATTCATGTATTTATACGAAAAAACCATAGTATTTGCAAACAGTAGAAATGGGGTGTCACATCAGGCCTTACAACACAACTTTAAAAAGGTTGGTGTTTTGATATTATTTTTCATAAAAACCATTTCCCTGTTGAGTTGAATTTGCCTACATCCGTTTCCTACAAAATATAAAATAATATATAAAGGATTACAGATGGTTGAGTTCATATTAACAGAGACATAACAAAAGCAAGGCAAAACACTTAAGAGCATCACCATTCCTATCATTAAGAAACACCAGAAATTGAAGAAATATTAAGCAAACTCTGGAAATTATAAGAGCCCACACGTGAAACAAAATAAAAAAACATAGATCTAGACACGTCTGACCACATTAATAACTCAGATCAAGCACACTCATTGTTCATCAGAACCATAACCGAAAATAGATGTTTAAGGTCGTTTCTATTACAACATACACCAATAAATGATGGTGGTGTTGTGCACGATTGCAAGTAGAAGAGAGCAGAGAAATATATAGAGTGGTGGCGGGAGGTGATGGCGAGACGATGATGGTGGATTGCCGGCGGAAGATTAGAAATTATTATAATTGTTTTAATCATTTATACAATCATATATATATAATCATAAATGATTATAACTATATTAAAGTTTCAAAAAAGTTATAATTGTTGTATTTACATTACATTCGTTAATCATTGATGATTAATTAAACAAATATTGTTTTGATTCCATAACCGTTGATGATTATTGAAGCAAAAATTGTTTTTATTCGATGATCATTGATGATTATAACAATGTTAACATTCGTTAATAATCCTTAGATTACATTCGTTAATCAAGGGATTACGATATGTATGTTCGTCCTCACCAATAAACTTTTACACATCTGCAAGATCTTCATATTTGACGGTTTAACTCTGATGGTCTCCAGAACCTTTCAATAAAACACATACAAACATTTTAACAAACATATAGAAGGCATTACGAAAAAATACAGAAATAAATATGAAAATAATTGCAAAAAATCTGCAAACTTTAAAAGTAAATATGTAGTTAATTGTGTTTGTCATTACCATGGCAAATAGCCCCAACTTTCCCAAGAAGCCTACCCTACACAAATCCCACGTCCTGATCAACACAAATATAACCCTTGAATAGAAAAAGTATACATGCTTCTTCCTAATTGGATATGCGGCATGTAGACCAGAATAACCTTGATCTTTGCAAAATACTTAAAAAAAACCATAATATTTGTATAGATACTCTGAGATCGAGCAATAAATAGATACGGTGGGAAAGGAAGCATCCACGCATATGAAACAATAATATTTGAACTGAATGCATCAGAACCACCAAACCCAGAGGAACTGCGTTAGCTTTTTCCTTATTTCCCAGCCACCAGCACCTTCTTAACCTGCCACTACCACCATCGGTAACCATCCCAATGGTGGTTCTTCCTTCGCATCGAACCAGCAGCAACTTCGTTGCTCTCTTTCTCTTTTTTCCAACCAGTTGCACAACAGAAGAGGTGAAGATCGAGGGTCGATTGTCGGTCACGGTGATGATCAAGGAGATGAATACGACTGGTGAGATTGAAGGCGTAGACCCTTATTCAATATTTAAATTAAATTAAATTAATTTAAAATGTATTTATAATTACAAAATACCTTTTAATAATAGCCTTAGATCTAAAATAGTATATCGTTGAGATTTGGCCTCAAGATCTCAACATTTTTTTGGTCCTCAATTGATCCTTATTTTATATATATATATATATATATATATATATATATATATATATATATATATATATATATATATATATATATATATATATATATATATATATATATATATATATATATATATATATATATATATATATATATATATATATATATATATATATATATATATATATATATATATATATATATATATATATATATAGGGATGGGTTCAATGCAGAACCAAATTAAATCACCTAACTGCAGAACCATGTTGTTAATCGTAAGATTAAAATCTAAGTAAAATGGTACGATCGTCAAAAAACTTAAATTGCTATGTTCATCAATGAACATATGTTCATCAATGAACATATGTTCATCAATGAACATATGTTCATCTATGAACATATGTTTATGTATGAACATATGATCATCAATGAACATCAATTTATTGTCATATTTTGTATCGCATTTTTTGATGTTCTGTATTTTCATCCATGAATATGTTCATCCATGAACATAAAACTATTCTCATGTATCGCATCCATGAACGCAATGTACACATATAATGATCGTATTATCATGTTAGTCCTCTGTGTTCATATATGAACATATGTTCATCCATGAACATATGTTCATCTATGAACATATGTTCATCTATAAACATATGTTCATTTATGAACATTGTGCATATAACTATGCAGAATATGAAAATACACTTTCTAAAAGTATAATGTCTAAAAAGAACACAAATACCAAAATCATGTATGAATATATGTTCATTTTTATCAAAACTACAATGGAGAAAAGAAAATAGATGCAAAAACTTCATGAAAGAAAAAGTTCATCTTCTGTTAGTTCTTCTCCTTTAAGAAGCTTGTAGCTGTCCACAACAGAGAGGCCCCGGTTTAATTTTCCTGTATACATCACATTTTGTTGTAATATGTTCATTTATGAACATACATTACCAAAAAAAACATTTATGCACCACGATACCAACAATAAAGCAGAAAAGGAAATCGGATTCAAACACATATGTACTAATGAACATATGTTCACTAATGAACATATGTTCATTAATGAACATATGTTCATTAATGAACATATGTTCATTAATGAACATATATTGCAAACAAATGGTTATGAATCACGTTACCGACAACAAAGCAGGAACAAATGGATAATTATAGATATGAAATCAGAATCAAACACATTCAATCTAAGAACAATGTAATTTGAACTTTTGGCGTTCAATCGATTAGAAAGTAATCAGAATTATCAATCCAAGGAATTGAATATAAACTGAAATCGAGAACATACATGCGATAAACCCTAGAATCAAGAACAGTGGAATTGGGTGGATTCAGGGACTGTAAGATGCGCAATGGAGATTTCTGATATCGATTTCTAGAATCGATTGTCGATGCGATATTCAAGTACTGTGATAACTATAAGATTGGTTTTGGGATTGCTAGGGCTGAAGATTAGGGATCGCTAGGTTTATCAATTGAGTTCGATTGATCGATGGATCGATGCGATAATCAAGCACTTTGAGAACTATAAGATCGCTAGGGCTGAAGATCGATTTAATCCTAATTCAATCCTCCGTTCAAATCCATGTTACGATGATGAACTAGAGGTCTTTTGACAATAACGTGAGAAGATATTAATGGCTATGATGAACATTAGATTGCGGTCGAAGGTGGAGATGAACACGGGTGAAGATGGTGATCGATTGTGAATGAAACTAGTAGTACGCTAGGTTTGATTTCAAAAGATGGGTTAAAAACCCAATATACCCTTACTTAGGAATAATCTCCTGCATAAGGTGTATAATTTTATGGTGCATCCTTTTTAATCTAAGACGTTGATATAATAATCCAAGGGTTTTAAGGATGGTTCTGTGGTTAAGTGATTTAATTTTGGTTCTGCATTGAACTCATATATATATATATATATATATATATATATATATATATATATATATATATATATATATATATATATATATATATATATATATATATATATATATATATATATATATAAGGAGGATCCTGTAGGAATCCAAAATCCGGTAAGAACCGTAAAGACAAATTTGGACCTTTAATAATGAAAAATGGATGGATAAGATTCAATGTGAATAAAATGTCACATCTTAAAAGCTTGAGGGGCTACTTGTATAAAAATCAAAACTATTGGGTGGATAATACAAATTAATAAGGGTAATATGATAATTGCAACGAGACCCCCACCAGATTGCGACACTTGTCGCTACATGATTTGCTGGTTTTTTTTATTCCCCCCGCTTAGTTTTTGGCCCATAACTTTTCTTTTTCTTTGTAAAAAAAATTCTAAAAAAAAACAAAGTTCTTAAAATTTAATTCTTTACAAAACAAGCACAATCATGAAAATTTGAAAAAAATTTATTTATTTTTTATTTTTTATTATTATAAAAAATCGAAAATTAAAAAAAAATCCAAAAATTATGAAAATTTAATGGATAATTGTAGATATTATATTAGTAAGTTTGAAAAAAAATTTGAAAAAAAGGTTTTTTTCGTGTTCATTTTTATATTTTAAGTAAAAAAACACATCAAAATAGCAAAAAAAATACATATGATCCAAAAATATTCAAACCAAAATATGTTTTATGATTCAAAACTTATGATCAAAGATGCAATATTCGTTATGATTCAAGATCCAAAAGCCGTTATGATCCAAAACAAGTTAAAGAAAACATATAACGACAAAATAATTCAAAACTTATGATCCAAGATGAAAAAAAACTATGATCCAAAATGTTATGATCCAAAAATACATGATCCAAAACGTTATGATTAAAAATATCATGATCCAAAATTATTAGATTAAAGATACAAAAAAAACGTTAAAATTAAGATTAAAATATATTAAAAATTAAAAAGTATACATCAAAAATGAAAAAAACAAAAAAAAAAATCGAGTACTGTAGCATTCAAAAAAAAATAAAAAAAATAAAAAAAATAAAAAATATAAAAACCGAGTATAATCGAAAATAAAAAAAAATTGAAAAAAATAAATAAAAATAAAAAATAAAAAAATAAAAAAACGAAAAAACGAAAAAGGAAAAAAAAACGAGAAAAAAAACCCACTTAAATCACGTTGAAAAAAAACCTCACCTAAATAACCCACTTAAATACTCGAGTTCGTATTTTGTTCCGTGGACGTGCGTCGCACGTGATTGTGTCACGTCGAAGGACGACGTTTTGACGTTATTGGCCTTATGAGAATGATTGGACGAGAAAAGTTATCGCGGTTCCTACCGGATTTTGTGTTTCTACCGGATCCTAACCATATATATATATATATATATATATATATATATATATATATATATATATATATATATATATATATATATATATATATATATATATATATATATATATATATATATATATATATATATATATATATATATATATATATATATATATATATATATATATTAGAGTTGATGTGTCTAGATTCGTTAATGGTAGCAATCAAGTCAATAAAAAAACCCACCAAGTGGTCTAATTTTAATATATGAATTGTGATGAAAATTGAGGTTTAGATTTAGGATTCTTAAACAATCGAATCTACCAATTAGCATACGGAATCAGCACAGCTAAGTGACAAATCTGTAACATGATATTCAAAGAGCTGCCTAACATTACACCCACACATTATAAATTATAAAATAAAAACTAGTCCTTGCATATATATGCATTTGTGACTTGTATATCTTTATATATAATATCATATTTATGTTTATATAAACAAAAGAAAAAAAGGACTTGTAAACTTCATGTAAGTTGTCTTTACATGACAAACATATAATAATATGTTCGTTAGGGTATCTCGTATTTTTCTAATTTGATGCTTGATGTATCTACTGTAGTAAAAAGGTAAATTCCACTTTTGGGCCGTCCATCGTTACGTCCCATAGTCAACGAAGGGTTAAATCACTAATACTATATCCCATGATACGCAGACTTTAACCCGAGACTTCACTTATAAATTCTTATCCCCGTACTGTTACGATACGAATCTATTGTAGTATGTATCTTCTTAATTTAATTAAGCCGAGGAAAATGGAGCGAAAACAGCTTTCCAATCGGTAGAAACCATGATTTCTGAGAATGACCATAATCGTGCAGCTTCCTTTCGGTTACATCCTATTTCCGAATTTGAAGCTTCGTTGCAGTCCGCAAAGTATTTTCCACTCACATTTCGTAGTCCTGGATTAGTTGCAACGTAACATGTCGTAGCAGCTGCCTGCATATGCAAAATCACTCATAAACTGTATTTTTCCAGCAACCCCTAAGTTGGCTCATGCATCATATAATATGTAAATGAGATACACAGCTCGTATTTGAACCCAGTGCGCACAAGAATCTCAAACCACATTGACTCGAACCTGGGACCAACTATGCCACGTCTTGGGAGTAGATCGAGAAGTCTATAAAATAAATAAAAATGAAATGAATTTATTTGTCGGACAAGAATAATACCTGAGGGATCGTTTTCAACAACTTCGATGTCACAAAAAATACAAAATCTGCAAATAAATAGTATAAGTTTCAGAACTTAAAACAAAAATATCAATAATTGATGTGATACATACAAATGCATGTTACAAAATTACCTGTAATAAAACCTTCATGGTCTCGCGTGAGACCAGTTCTAACGATCCCAGGATGCACACAGTTTACCGTCACATTACAATCCATTTCCTGCCAGCAAAAATACAATATTCTTTTTTCAATATCCAGCGATACAGAAGAATATATAAAGGAAAAGGAAGAAAACAAATTTCTGCTTTAGAAATATATTTGTATGATTGTAATCATCGTTAGCATGTAAACAGTACCTGGAGTCTGCGAGCAAGTTCCTTGGTGTGCAAAACGTTAGCAAGCTTCGAGATTGCATATGCACGTGTTGCATCGTAATGACTGTAAAAAGACAAAAACACAGAGGCTAAAGTCAAAGTCAAATCAAACCCATTAAAATTTATTTGATTTTTATTTATATATATTTATGAAAATGCATTTAAAGATATAGGTTTCTTACACAGAATAGTTGTTGTATTCAAATTCTTTTAGTTACTAAGAAGTACTTGCTAGTGCTATATCAAAAGTAAATACACACATATTGATATTTTCATCTTTTTGGTGGTCCAATTAATAAATGGGAGGTACAATCAATAAATCGGTGATATGATTTAACAAAGTTATTAATTCTTCCTTCAACAATAAGTTTAGTAGAAACTATAAAGAGCCAAATATATTAGGTTTTGGCGTTTAAATCCTATAAATGCTCTTAATAGTCAAAGAGACAAAGATCAAGTTTTGTTAATTAGGGCAACACTCGTTAATTATAGAAGTTTAAAAAATAATACTTAAGACTTTTTCCTATAGCGATATGATTATATTTAGTTATGTACAACTTTTTTCTTAATGATGCAGTATTCAAACGGGAATTTCCGGTAGAATATTCTAGATTAAAACTTTAGCGCTTTAGTAATTGAATTCGAACGCATGCAACAAATTTTATCTTTCTGGATTTTTGTAAATACTTGTACCATACCTTTTATCTCGGGTTAATTGACTCAACGAACGAATTAGGTCGCCGGAAAACCAGGTATGGATGCCTGATGATACGTTCACTATTCGTCCTTGAATGCCTGTTGATTTCGCTGTCGCTATCATCTTCTTCAGCAACAGTTTCGTTAACAGAAAATGACCTAATTGATGAACTTCATCATCAGCGGCGATTACATTTGATACACATATGCATCAAACATGCTTTTGTTGCGGACACCTAATTAATTTTTAAATAACTTACCTAGATAATTAGTTGCAAATGTCATCTCGATTCCGTCTTCAGATATGCCGTGATCGTGTGCGAATTTACCGGCGTTGTTGCTAACATATTTCAGTTACTCGTTAGTGTAAATACCTATCGTATTGTTAGATGAAAGAAATTTCAAGGAATTAACATAATTACATGAGGAGATTCAGAGGCAAATTGAGAGCTTCAAAATCCGAAACGAAGCTCCTCACGGATTTGAGAGAGCTAAGGTCAAGAGGCATGACGATAATCTGCGAACCAGGAAACTCCGATGCGATACGAGCCCTTGTTTCCTCTGCAGCTTTCAGGTTCCGAGCAGGTACGACGAGACGAGCGCCGCGCTTAGCCAGGACTCGAGCCGTCTCAGCTCCGATTCCAGATGTCGCACCTTGTAAGATCAAAATCCCTTCATTAATTAATAAAACATTTACGTGATAAAAACGATTACGTTATTTTTCTCTTTCTCTGAAGAAAAATAAAAAAGAGGATTCTCTTTCTCTCCACTAATGATATGATAATGATGAGATTGCATGTGCATGAGCATGATATGATTGCAGATAATGATTACCGGTGATGATGACGGTGGAGGACCGTAAATCGACGCAACTATCGGTGACTTGTTCGGCGGTTGATTTCGAGCCGTAGCCGCTCGGCCCGGCCGAGCCGATCAGGTACTTGAGCGTTTCAAGCATTTTTTGGGAACCTTTTCTTTCGTTTAGACTTTTTGTGGTGTTGACTGCGTTTATTGTCCGATTATCATACCAACTTTTTTCACACACACAGAAGAGAGAGAAAGAGTTGGCGAAATAGTACGATTAGTAGTAAATGGAGTTTGTCAGCAACAAAAAGAAAGATGACAGTGGCTATATAGACCCCAGAAATCACGCTTTTCGGAAGCCAGAGTAGCCCTTACCCTAACACACTGGATTTTAACGGGAGAGAAGAGAGGACAGGAATGGGAGTGAGGAAAGAGACGATGGTCCTGCTCCTGCACCTACGCACCAGATTGCTTCTTTGTCTTTTGATTAATATACAGATGCAAAGGTTCGCTACATTTTATTTAATAGTAATTAATCCCCTGTTTCTTTATTCTTAAATTTGATTAAATATATGTTAGGGTTTTGTTAAATAAAAAGTTCATGATTTTTCATATTATAGACAAAATATTCTAATAAAAGAAGGGATGAAAAAGTATTAAAAGAAATAATACTTTGAACAATCGAAAAGAAATATACAAAACGATACAAGCTCATAGGTTTACTCTTCGCTTGATTATTTAAATTTGAAAACTTTTGTCATCTTGCTTTATTCGTGTATTCTAATATCATTTTCTAAAAATTTTAAACTTTTTTGGTTATTTGGTTCGTTATTGTATAATATTATACGTTCATTTCATGTATTTCGTGGATTTTTTATTATTTAATCCATTATTGTTTTGATTTTTGTTACAAAATTGTAATTGTTGATTTTTCTTTCTATAGTTTTTGATTAAATTACATGTTTGGTCCAGACTTGGCGATTGATGCAGAATTATTCCCTATTTCAAACTAAATTAGCAACTTTGGTCCCTCTTTCTTCACTTTAATTGTTTCCCTTCGACCGTTAACACTCCTCATGTGCAAGTTATATGATGATATTTTAGTTATTTTGTCCATCCTATTGTAAGCTATGTGAGCGTCACTTTTACACCCAAAATAAAAGGGTTTCAAGTATCATTGTGAAGGTTTGTCAAGAACCACTTCAGAAAAACACAACGGTTATCAGTGATCATAAACTCATACGGGCTTCAGAATGTGTGATTTTAGTCAACGTTGATGTGAATGTGGAACATCAAAGATCATGGTTGTGATCTAACCCGCCAACTGACTTATGTTAAGTTGATCATGTAGGTCTGATGATTGGTTTCTATAATTTGTAATATTTCTTGAGTTTTGATGTTTTATTGAGTTTGATTTTTAATATAATAGGTTGTTTGATGTATAGAAGGTAAACCCAACATGTTCACAATCTAGATGCAATGTCAGGATGATTTTCCAATGCTCCAAGAATAAGTTATATATTTGAATACGTTGACTTTGTACATTTTGTTGATATCAGTGCCTTCTCAGTAAACGATTTAGATCACATAATGGAAAAATTAGGATCCAACGACAATGTCCCTCTTTACTTACACTTCTCGATAACAATAAAATATTTGAACCATGGGCTAATGGTATTAGATAACGTGGATGAGGTTGTGCACTATTCAAAGTATATATTCTTGACAACACAGTGATAGAAATGTACCTTAGGTAAGGAACTACCCCTACTCAATCTTACTTTTGACACCACCTAATTCTACCATTCATGAACAAGTACAATCTCCTGTTTCAACTTATTTTAGCTTAAAAACTGGTCATATATGTTGTTTGGTTGGAAGTGATGGAGAATAGGCAAACAAATAAACTTAAACACTTAAGTTCACATGCAACCTAAAGGATCTATGTTTTCTCTATTTGAATCTATAACTAAGAACCCTAAGGTATAATCGAAATTCTAGAGAGGGTTTAGAACCATATACCTTTTTTGATCTCTTGGAATCAAGCACCACAAATGTCGTGCCTCTAATGGAGGGAAAATCCCTTGTATTTGGCGCAAAATATGGGGTGCTATGGCTCCCTATTTATAGCTCCAGAATGATAAGTGATAAGGCTTATAACTGCCTTATTTGAATTCAGATATGATAAGCCTTTTATCATATAATTCAAATACCTTATCATTACCATAAATAACCAATGTATCCATATATATTATTTTCGATTTTATAAGGATATAAAATCCTTTAATAAAATCGTCCAACATATATATACATATTTATCTATTGCTCAACTATTGAACAATTACAATTCAGCCCCAGTACTTTTAATTAATCCAATTAATCCCAAAATTAATTCCAATTAATTTCTAATTAATCATTAATTAGATGTCATGATTTCCAATCAATATATTATCCTTATAATATATTAATAAATCAATCTCTCTCTCTCTCTCTTTATAAGTTATCCTGTCCATTGTTGGGTTTGAGAGCAACCCAAAAGGACTGTGCTGCTATCAATTCAAGTACATGTGTCAATTATAGTTATGACTTAGACACCTAATCCAAGAGGAAGTTCATTGTAATACCCCATATTTTAATAATATTTCCAAACAAAGTTCATTTTCAAACATATAAGTATTAGTGAAGACTTGTCTCATTCATGTTATTTTATCAAAAGAAGGTTATATTTCATGTGGCTACAAACTAGCATACACAACCATATGAAAGATTCATAATATTTACAGATATTTACAATACGAAAATGCTAATACGATACTTTCCATTTCTAGGTACCGAATAACATGCGTTCTAATGTCCCACAATCCATATAATGCTCTATGGCATTCTTACTAGTCAATAGTACCAAGTACATGTCATTTAAGATAAACATAATAATATGCAAGACTTTAGTATCCTGAGATACATAGGTCTTAGACATAAGCATTTGAACAATATAAGTGTCTTATCATATCATTTGAAACCATAATTTCGAAACATAACTCTATAAACATAATATCATGCCTTATGCAATGCATGAGTTCAAACATTCACGAGTTTGGGAGTTTATACCCTTATTGTCATACAAATTGGCTCATTGCCATTAGGAAGTACATTTTTATCCTTAATGGATCATTAAGGAGTTCATACATTTTTCCTACAAGTGTTATATCGTTGGAGGTCGTTTGCCATAATAATGATATCATCTATGAAGTTAATAGCACTATAGCATTTAGCGACATGCAACTACTATTTTAAAGTATTTAGCAGTGGCGCTATTATCGCCGAGAAACACCGCTATTTTCTGCGATCTTCCACTATTTTATACCGCTATAGCAGCCTACAACCTCTATCTTGACCGACGGACTATTTTTCAACATTTCTAAAAAATAATTGGTTTTGTTGATTGCAAATGTGTGTTGATGTCATTGTCTTGTGTATATTGCTTATTATAGGATGTGATTCTTATTATGAGATATCATTCCTATTAACAAAATACAAGTATTACAAATGAATACATGAGTATAAATATTAACTCTATGTAATAGGAAAAATTGCTATACCACCGTTAAAACCTTTATATCAAATAGCAGCCGGTGACTGCTATTTGATTTTGTACCACGATAACTGCCTAGGACACCATCCTCTTATTAGTACGGGCGTCTAGACATACTACTAACGCAATTACATTCATATGTATGTATGATTAAACAACAATCACACTTTTCAAATACATTCATTCCAAATTCATAAAATGTTACGTCATGATTTATGCAATTTCTAATTATACTATGTAAAAAATAACATAGAAATTCAAAATACAATTCATAAGGAAACTATCTCAGAATATCAATTCAATAGTGTAACACTCGGTTCATATACATGAAGTACACCCAAAATTTTCATTTTAAAACAACATATATCTATGAGTATCAAAAGACATCACATGTGATAGATGTACAATATATACTCACCCTGACCACAAGAGTATCAAAAAGGATGTACAACAAATAAACAAAAGTGACATCCCGAGTACTGCTACTATATATCAAAAGTCCATCTATTTTTTGACCTTCTCATTTCCTTTGTCTAAACTACTAGTACCTGCAATGTTAGTTAATACATTCATGGTAAGCTTTGGAAGCTTAGTGAGTAAACATGCAACCACAATTTACAATTATAATCATATACAATTAAATATAACATTTCAACATTAACATTTTCCTAGTCCATCACATTTATCCAGCCACAAAGGTTTTTAGCCACATAGGTAATTTACCAAACCACAAATGTAACGTTCCATCCACTTAGACAATCACTCAAGCCATATAGGCAACACTCTAGCCATTTACAAAAACACTCAAGCCACTTAAGCAAACACTCAAGCCACTTAGGCAATTCACTAGCCATAAAGGCCTCTAGCCACTTAGACACATACATTTAATCAAAATTATCTTTAATCGCTTTACACTAGAGGTTAGAAAGGGTTTTGCTCACCTCTAATATGAGTTAACACTAAAGTAGGAGTACATGGATGTAAGCCACAAAAGTATTAAAGCTTCAAAACCACCAAATTTAACATTGATTCTAAACGCAATTTTCTTCCTTCATCAATTTTTAATTACAATACTCTATTGTCTCTATCAAAGTGGTCATCTTCATCAAATTTTCTATATAGAGGTAATTTGTTTTGATTTATGACTTAATTCATTGTGTTCGTTCAATGGTGTAGAACTCTTTTCTTTTATCATTGAAATTTTCTATTCATTATGTACTTCATGATCAATGAATTATGTTGATTTTGAATATTCATCATGAACAGATTATTTAATTTCATCGTTTAATCATCTACCTAGTAAGTTACCACCATTACATTATATAATTTCTTAAGTTTTATCTAGTCTAGCAATTAACTACATTTATTTTTATCTAATTACAACATTGAACTTTCAATATTATCATAAGTACAATGGTAAACCGTTTTTTAATATTTATTGCATCACTGAACTTTTGGTTTGGAATACGTTTGATAATTGTAATTTTCTTTTGATATGGATTTTTTAACAGTTTGAAATGTTTTTTTCTAAAATCATCTTCTTTATATTGTTTTAAGTAAATTTCCGTTGAATTTATTTGATGTAATCATTTAATTATTTTGTTCAAAATTGTTATTAATTGGTGTTATTGAACTTTTTCTAATAAACATGAATATTAAACTTTATTTATTGTTATCTATTATAACATCAAACTTTTGGTATTAGCATCAGTACAACATTGAACTTTTTTTTTGTATCTATCGCAGCATTGAACTTTTAGTATGTGATTAAGTTCTATAATTATAATTTTCTTTTGGTCCATGGTTTTTAAATTTTGACTGTAGGGTAATGGATTCCAAAAAAAAATTACTCTTATTAGCCAACTTGGTCTCTTGAAGGATGATTACACTCTAAAGGTTTGAAGCATTCAGTTATGGAAACAGCCTGATTTTAGAAACTCTTTGGATACTTGTTCTATTAAAATGGTCTTAAAAGATGAAGAGCTATTTATGTTCATTTTTTCTTTTCTTTCTTATTTGTTTTCATTTGTATATCCCAGGGTCTATTTATGTCACTCTTTGTTTATGTTTTTATTTTCTAATCATAGCATCCTAATTTGTTATTGATAAGAATTTTGATTTTTTTATATAACAATTGGCATCGCTGCATATAATCTCATTATCCATACATTTTCAAAAGTTGTCCCTTTTAAAATGTTTTGCAGTGTATATTTTCAGAGAAATAAATTTCAAGTGAATGTTATAAGTAAATAGGTTTCAAAGTTTGAGTGAATGCCGGTAGAAGGTGCTAACATATATCTTAAGGATCCAACCATTTTTGATAATGTCGTGAAATTTCAAGTATGGAAATAATCTATACGAGCTGAATCTTTATTGGAAGTCAAAGATTTATGAATGCTCAGATTTTAAGTGTTCTGTTTATGATTTTTCCTTTGTAGATTATCAATATATTAAGTCTAAAAATCTTTCAGAAAGTGTATCAATTGGTTGGTGTACAAATCGTTGTCAAATATTCTAAACATATTGCTATCTCATTGTTTCATTATTTTTCACAAATGTATCAATTTTTTATGTTATTTTACTTTAATGTTTTTTGATGCATTTGTCTTTATTGTTGTTTGAAAACAATGGTTGTAATTACTTTCTTAATGTGATGCAATAATTGTATTTCAATGTGAACCCTATTTTCCTAACAAGAGGCATACAGATGATATAGATTACTATTTATTACATTAACCTCTATTAGAGTAAAAGTATAGTGCACTTTGTTACATTTAGCCCCTAATTAGGTAAAATGCAATAAATAGTAATTACTAATAATGAAAATACCCGTTTTACATATATATGAATTTTTAAACATGTTAATGAACAAAATTAAATTGGAATATGTAATTAATATTAACTTCATATTTGAATGATAAAATTAAAAAAAAATCAGATTAAAAAGCTACAATCGGTAATAAATGAAAGTTGAATGTCATAATTACAAAATAAATCAAAGTACAATGTTATAGTGGTTATTAAACTTAAAGTAACACACTACAAGAATTCTGACTTTTACCGGCGACACCTTTAGCGGCGACGCCGGTTAATAGCGGCGACATATAAACAAATCAGCGATCCGCGTGAAGGCCAATCTTTGTCGTCCAATTTTTTTAAGATCCAACGGCTGAGAAAATGGCGGGATTTTGCCCAATTTATTCCCTCCCACACGTCGCCGCTAAAACTTCTGTCGCCGCTAATAAGCGAAAATATGTCGCCGCTATTACCTCCAGATCCATAAACCTGTGTTTTGCCCTCATTCTTCTGTTACGCAACTTCTCACAACAGCTCCGGCGATTTGCTGCATTCCAAGATCAGGCCGACGATTTCCGAGTTCCTCCTTGCTAGAAAACGGTAAGGCTTTCTCTCCTCCACCTACACTCTTGTTTTCTAGCAAAATTACCTCTAATACCGGTGATATTGTTTGTTATTTCCGGTGAAAGTGAAGGATTTTCCGGCGATTAAGCTCGTGCACAGCCGATTCCCGACCTCTTCTTGCTAGAAAACAGTAAGGATGTGTGTAATTTGTGCTAAAACCTAGTTTTTGGACTAATATTGTGGGTTTTCTACAACCATTTCTACCACTACCTGAAAACAACACCGTCGGCCGCCACAGCACCGCCGTCTGCCAACCTCCGCCCACCTCCGACGCTTGAACAGCCACCACCAACCAATAACAAGGTTTTGATGCTTTATGTAATTTTTTTAAGCTCTTAAGAGAATTTCTTATGTGTTTATGGAAGTGTTTAATTGTTTTGATGGTGAATACTTAATTGATGCATATAATCATATGTGTTATGCTTAGGAAGTGTTTTTTTGGTAAGTACTTATTTGTTAAGTACTTAATTTTTAAGTACTTATTTGTTGATGTTAATTGTATAGTATTGTTAAATATAAATGGGGCTTGTTCGACGGGATATCTTATAAATGGTAAGTACTTATTTGTTAAGTACTTAATTTGTTGATGATGGAGGAAACAACGAGGACGAGGGTAATGCCGAAGAGTAAGTTTGGTTTTGCGTATTTGTATCATTGTATGTTTGATACTTATAAACTAGCTTAAATTCTTTTAAAGTCTTATATAAATATTATTTAATGCATTTTAAATACATTGCTATTTTGGTAAATGTTTGATACTTGTAAATATATGTTTGATACTTATAATGTATGCTTCATTTTGTAGAAAAATCAATTTGAGACAACCCTCCGTTAGGTATGCATTTTAAGTAGATTGCTATTTTGGTAATTGTTTGATACTTATAAAGTCTTATAACAAGATTATTGAATGCATTTTAAGTAGATTGCTATTTTGGTAATTGTTTGATACTTATAAAGTCTTATATAAAGATTATTGAATGCATTTTAAATAGATTGCTATTTTGGTAATTGTTTGATACTTGTAATATATGTTTGATACTTATAATGTATGTTTTATTTTGCAGAAAAATAAATTTGAGAAGTTGCTTGAGATCCCGACATTTAGAGCTAGACTCGTAAAGATGATGGAGGAATTGTTTAATGCCGAAGAAGATGATGGAGGAAACAACGAGGACGAGGGACAAGATGGTGATGGAGGTAACGGCGAAGAGTAAGTTGGTTTACCCGGTTTTGGGTATTTTGGATGAATTAGACGTATTGTGTAAACGTAATATTTGGTAGTATTTGTTGTTTTTATGTTATTAGACAAACTTTTGGTTTACCCGTGTGTAACCATTTGGTACTAGTTGTTATGTTATTAGACAAACTTTTATAGTGTGTATGTTTATTTTGTTGGTTTATATATATATATATATATATATATATATATATATATATATATATATATATATATATATATATATATATATATATATATATATATATATATATATATATATATAATTTTGGCTACTAAAAACATTATATTGAAAAGAAAAAAAAAACAAAAAAAAACACTTTTAGCGGCGACAAGATGTATTACCGGCGACACGATGAACAATAGCGACGAAGCGTTTGCGGCGACACATTACCGGCGACATATCGCCGCTATTAGTATTACCGGCGACATATGCTACTTTTAGCGGCGACACCTGTCGCCGCTATTGATGTTGTTTTTTGTAGTGACATTCTCTTTTCAAATTGAAATAATAGAAGTACAGTGTTGTAATACAAAAACTAAAATAAGAATGCTATAATAATATTAAATAAAAGTAAGTTTCTATTTTTTGCTATTATAATTTGTTACCCGCGTAATACACCAACACAAAACTTACTTTATCTTCTAATATTATTAAAAAAGTTATTATTATCATTTTATCTCAAAAAAATATATGTTTAAACTACAAATTAACGAAGTTTAGGATTTTGCAAAGTCATGGAGTTATTTAGTGACAAATTTATCTATGATCTGGTTTCATATAATATTAGTTCCATGTGGAGTTATATCCTGATTTTCGTTATGTATCACAAACTTCGTTATTAAATTAAATTATTTTTATTACGAATCGAATTTCATTTAGTTTTGTCATTGCTGTATATTGCTTTTTTCTTAATTTTGTATGCATATAACTATATGTTTCTAAAAAATTTAAATATATATTTATAAAAAACGATTCACGAAAAACCAATATAAAACTTGTTTTATCTTGCCAAGATATGAAAAAATCATTATTGTTTTTTTATTTGAAAAAAATAATATGTGTTAAAATAAAAACATTATTCTCTTTTAATCCAAAAGTTTATAAGGTTGGAAGGAGTGGATCTCTCATCCCTTCTATCATGGCGGTCTCAAGTGGATGAGACTGACATTCGGGCGTTGCGTCATATCAACCCACCCGTCTCCGTTCTTACTGTTTTGCCGCTTCCATACCGTCCAGCGCTAGTAATATTTAAAAAGTCATTTGAGAAACTTCTAAAGAACGTGGCAAAAGCAATTTTAAAAAAATATCATTTTATAATTGTTAAGCGTTCGTTTGGACTTAATTATAATGATCAAAGAACTACTAAGTTACTACATCTTTGAAAATTGAAGGACAAAGGAAAGGAAGAGGACTTGTGGGATTGCACGCGTGGGGGGTCTAAAGCTTCGCACAAAAGGACTTGTCAATTTTAAGCCCGCTTTTATCTGTTGGGGCCTAGGGAAGCCTTTGCCAAAAAAATTCATTTACAGTAAAAAAAAAAAACTATTGTAATTATTATCTTAAAAAAATGATCTATTTCTTCAAATAAATTGTTTTCATAAAATAAAAACAAGTGTAATGATTATAAGTATTTTATAACATATAGCACCATCAAGTTTATTAATTAATTGGTGAAGAAATAGATACAATTTAATTTGATAAAGAAATTTGTTTTTGTTAAATATCTGATAAAACAATAAAATAAATTAATAATATTGAATTTTGTTAGACTATGGAGTGCGTATTTGGACGCGGGTGAAAACCGCCCCCTAGGTGCGTCCCTCGTGTTGGCGTCCTCCAGCTGTCTCTCTAGAAACGCATTGGAACGTGAAGCTTGGCCAATAAAAAAACCAAATTTTTTTAATTACAATATCATAATTTCATCACTAGTCTGGCCAATAAAAAATAATTTTTTTTAATTACCAAAAAATGTGATGTGAAAAATTAGAAAATAGGGTCTAGGACTATCGAGCGTTTCCTTGGGTGTATCCTGGGAATGTTCTGGTGACGTACCGGTGGTTTTAGACTTTTTGTTGTCTTGGAATTGTCCCCGTACCCTATATTCTTAAGTAAAAAAAATGAGGATGGAGAGGTTAATTGGGCATTTTTTTTGTTTCAATTGTCTTGGACATTGTGCATTTTCATTTATTCAAGAGTAAATTACAATTTTGGTCCCTGTGGTTTGTTTGGAATTTCACTTTTGGTCATCGTTTCGTTTTTCCACGCTGATGGTCCCTGAACTACAATTTTGCTTACACTATTGGTCCCTTGGCCAGGTAAAATGACCAATATACCCTTTTATTTTCTTTTTCTTTTTTTTTAAAACATTATTATTTTAGTAATTAAAAAAAATTCAGCCCCACCCCCACTAAGTCTTCTCCGGTTGAACTTGGGTACGATCCAGAACGGAAAACCAAAATCACTAATTTGTGAATTATCGGATAAAGAATTCGACCTCATCTGATATGGTGATCTCCGGCGAAGAGCTGTTTGCCCGCATAGCTTTTAAGATACAATTTCTTGCTCCAGGGAAACGATGTCCAAAACAGAGAAAGAGATAATTTCTTGCTCCAGGGCAACGATGATTTTGAAGATATATCCGGTTCCATCTTCTCCCATCTTTCCGGTGCCTCCCCTCCGACCAGGCGTTGCCTCCGACCACCGATCCCCTACAGATCACACTTATTCCATATGGGCGATTCCATCTCCGATTCCTTCATACCACCGATCCACCATAGACGACACCACGTCCCATCTCCGACCGAAGACCCACAGACGACACCGAAGACCCACAGACGACACCGCTGCAAACGGATCTGCGCTGGATCTTCAACCGCCGTTTAATTGTTATACATGTATCGAATCTGGATCTTCAACCGCCATTTCCTCCTCCACCGTAACCATCTCCGCCATACAGGTATCGAATCTGGATCTTCAACCGATTCATCCAAATGTGAGCTCCGATCCAACAACTGAATCTGTATGTGTGTCAAGTTTTATAACACATTCAAACGATTTCTCAATCGTCATCTGCAAGCTTTGATTCTTCCAAGATTCTTTATATGTCATCACCGACCATTTGCCCATGTCAAACAATCCAATTGAGTTCCACTACAGGAACAAAAATCAAAACCTCTGTTAGTAAAAAAAGTTTCAAGGAGAAGGAAAATGGGAGTGGTTTGGGATTTTACGGTTCCCATTGATAGAAAAAACCAAAATTTGAGTGTCGACTTTGCGAATTCGATTACAAGAGGGTTGAAAAACTATACAGAAGGTCAACATTCTAATGTATTGGATGAAGCTGGTTCATCGTCTCAAGACCCCATTCAATCGGATTATTCTAACTGAGAACTCAACTTGGGCTCATACATCCAATCCCGTTTCCTCCTCTCAATCGAAACATCGGTGGACTGTTTCTCTTCTTTTTTGTTTTTGGGGTTTTTTTCTTTTTTTTTTAAATTCATTTAATAAATAATACATAAAAGAAAAATGAAAAAGAAAATAAAAAGGGTATATTGGTCATTTTACCTGGCCAAGGGACCAATAATGTAAGCAAAAGTGTAGTTCAGGGACCATCAGCGTGAAAATCCAAAAGGATGACCAAAAGTGAAATTCCAAGCAAACCACAGGGACCAAAATTGTAATTTACTCTTTATTCAAACATGTTTGTTCTCATTGTAAAAAGAGAAAAGTGGGTGGTCAAACTATAGTTAGTTTGTAATTCAGAAAATAAAATAAAATTATAAGGTTATATTTTTTACGTTTTTATCCAAAATCGCATATCTTTATTATTTACATATATAAAGCGTAAATTACAAGTGTGATTTTGAATTGTTGGCGACCGGACTAGATCTTGACCCGACATTACAGTTGGGAGCATGGCCTAAAGTAGAAAATCAAGAAGACAAGTGTTTGTAGTAGGCTCATGGATTGTCATGGTGAGTCGAAAATCACGATCAAATTGATGTAGACAAGTCATGTTCGATAAAAGATTATGTAAGGCTCAACTCAATTCTAGTTAGGGCCCCAAATGTTATATAACATGCTCGTAGTTAGGGTGGACTCTTATATATAACTCACGAATCATATAACTTTTTCCTTCCGGTGGAGGTGGACATAACCAAATCAACCATATCACATAAATCTTTGAATTCATAAGTTGTTTTACTTCTCAATAATTAGATAAGTAGTTCAATAACCAAAGTGAGATTTATTTTGTTATAACTTTAAATATTGTAACATGTTTTAATTTTTGTATAACTTGTATAGTCTATGGTCCATTTATGTAAATCTCTGTATTATATATAGCCACGAAATGCAAGTGAAGCCCAGCCTAACTGGGTGGATGCACCCGGGTTATATACACATGTGGTGGGAGGTCTGGAGTTCGACTCCGACTAACCCCATGTGGGGGATTTCCCTGGAAGGCGAATTGAGGGGAAAGGCCTTTGCGCCTTAGGTAATCGCCAACCGCGCTGGGTTGCGGGGCTGATTACCCTCAGGTGAGACCATATCTATTCGCTGGTTCCAAAAAAAATATATAGCCACGAAATACAATATAAACCCTAATTGGTCTTTTCATAATTCAACATGGTATCGAGCCGAGCCACCCTTCCTAGGGTGTCTTTTTGTCTCGTCTCGCACACGTACTATCCCGCGTACAACAAATTTTTTCTGACATGCTTCCCTCTTGGCTATCTTCCGTTGTCATTTTCCTCTCTATTGCTGCTCCGATCAGCTCTCCTATTGCCGCTACGATCAGCCACTTTCTATTGATCTGATCACACTGTCGCTTCCTTGTTGTCTGCCACCTAAGCTTCTTGCCTAGGATTAGAGTGGTACTTCTCGGTTAGGATTAGAGTGGTAAGATCTCTATGATCCAGCCACCTATGGTAAGCCTTCCATATTCCCCACCAATACCCCATGACCACATCCAACGCTGTCTCCACCATAGTTCCATCATCACGTCAGCATGTATGCGCCTTGACAAATGTGTACTTCAAGTTTAGTTTTAAACTTACAATAAATGTTTCTAAGTACAAGTTATGGTGATGAATATTTGTGGAGATGTGTAAAGGTGCAAATGTTAGTTGTCACATTAATGTCAAGTCCAAACCGATTGGGGAAGATGATGAGTATTGAGAATCTATTTCGGGTCAAATTTTGGTTCTACTCTAAATGTGAACAAAATTTACTTTAAATAATCTCTAGCAATAGTTATATTGCCAAGCACTTATTGGACAAGTTTGATGATTTTATTTTTGAAGAACATAATTCCAATGATGCTACAACTTCAAGATCAGTTCAATGATACCAAAAAGGACACTACATCTGTCATCGAGTTTTGTCACACGCTCAAGAACATAGTCGATGTGTTACCTGATATTGGTTCTTTGATAAATGAATTTGAACTCGTCATGTAAATACTAAGACAACTATCTCCTCCTTATCACAATATTGTTTATGCCATCACAAATACCAAGCACACTTGGGATTTGTGTGGTAGTTGGATAAAAAGGCACACTTAAATGTTGTTAACCTTAAATTGTTGTATGATTATTAGTTTTAATAAATGATTAACTTAACTTGATTCTATATTAAATTCTTGTATGATCATTAATTTTAATAAATGATTAATTTAAGTTGATTCTATATGTGTGTTTTTGATTGTTGATTGTATATTTTTCAATTTGATATTTTATTTGATACTATTTGTTTTGTTTTTATCTTATTATTGTTTTTATCATTTATTATTATTATTATTATTATTATTATTATATTTGTTCCATTTAGTATTATTATTATTATTATTATTATAGTAAATTACATAAATTGTCCTCATGATTTTTGGTAGTCTGTATGGTTGATATCCAATTTTTTTAACCAGACCGTTATTGTTATTGTTATTATTATTATTATTATTGTTATTGTTATTGTTATTGTTATTGTTATTGTTATTGTTATTGTTATTATTATTATTATTATTATTATTATTATTATTATTATTAGATTTGTTGTATTTATTTATTGTTATTATAATTATTAGGGTAGCCTGTGCATTTGATCTATAACCTTTGTGTTTTGTGTTTTGTAGTATTTTCTTATTATTTAAATTATTATTGTTATTATTAGCTTATTAATCTATAGATTAAAAATCGTGGAGTCCTATGGAAGCGTGTCATACGGATCCACTTTCGGATCATGGATCCATTTTTGGGTCGGGTTTTTCCCGAGTTGTAGATCCTTATTTGGGTTGTGAGGGTTTTTTATTCCAATCTTTCTCGATTCATCGTCTCCACCACTTCGTCGATTTTGCGTCCATCGCTTTACCCTGCGACCACCTCCGTCGTCTCCACCACTTCATCGTTTAGTCTCCACCACTTCGTCGGTTTTGCGTCCACCGCTTTACCTCACGACTACCTCCGATCAACCTCCATCCTGAAAACCCTACTTCACGCTGATTTCGCGTCTGAGGCTCTCCACCTCAGTCGATTTCGCGTCTGAGGCTCAGCGTAACGACTTAAATTCTCGGCGGCTACTCGATTGGCGACTGGCGGCTACTTCATTCGTAAACAAATCTGATTTTGCATCGCTGCTCCACTGTTCCACTTCTCGATTTCTCCTTCCTTCAACCTTGGTTTTCACGAAGCGACATTTTTTTGTTATTCGGTCAGATAATTCTATTCACTCCTTTCAATCTTTTTCTCTCTCTCTCTCTCTCTCTTTCTCTCTCTCTCTCTCTCTCTCTGTAAAGCCCTAATGTTGTTTTATGTTTTCTAATTCGATTCTCCCCAAGTGGCGATAATTTGAAAATTGGGGTTTTTAGCCTAGAGCCTACACACAACGAAGGGCAACTTTAAGGGAAAGGACATCACTCATCAGAGTCTTTAATAAGAAGAATTGCACGAGAGAGCAAGTATAAAGAACGTGTTTGTGCTGCTATTTGTCAAAAAAGGGCAGCAGCTTAACAGAAAACATTAGGATTACTTGAAACTGACATGGAAAAAGCACAACGCACGCTTTTACAAGTAAGAAAGGTAGACAAGTTGGTTTCACAGCAGAGAGAGACTGAAAGGAGGATATTGAGAGAGAGTTTGGAAGATAAGCTAGAAAGGGTATGCTCGTCTTTTTCTGCTTTTAGTCTTTTCGATACACTTTTTATACTTCTGAAATATGAGCTTCTTTTGAGCTGATATACAGGCAAAGAGACAGAGAGCAGAATACGTAATGCAAAGAGCAAGACTTTATAGGTAATGCCTCCAAAACTTTAACATTGTTGAAGGCAGCTTTACCAAAATTTGTTCCAACTATATTGGAATTGTAAGATACATTGATCATTCATAATGCTTCTTTTTTTGAATAAAATGAACAAAGACTCAAGATTGTCTTTTATGCAGGTATAAGAAGGACCAACATACTACCGTTTTTGGCTACATGTAGTCTTCACAATTTATTCAATGCCTCTTTATTCTCTGACATGCACAATGTACTTTCTATTCTACCCATTATAGCAATGTACTTTATTTTTTACCCATAGTTAAAACATCGCACTTTCAAGTTCTTTCCCCTTAAGACATTATAGGTTCGTAAATCAATCTATCTGTAATTGTTTTAAGTATTCGATAATTGTAAGGACGGTAAAATAGCAGGGAAGTTTTGTCATCTTAAAGTTCTATAAAACCTTTCCTTTCTCTCTGAAATTGGAAGGAAATATTTGTAGGAAAAATAATAAATAAACCTTCCCTTTCTTTCTGATGTCAAGAAAAATGTGTTGAATCCAATCACCAAGTCTTAAGAAAAAGTGTTAAACGCAAGAAATAAGGGAAAGAAACATACACAAACTAATTATAAAATAAACACAGATCTTAAGGACCATTCCCACGAACCCGTGCATAGCACGGGCGCCCACTAGTTATTATTAATGTTCGTTTTTATTATAAGTATTCGGCAACGTGCACTAGACATTTTATCATATTTAAGTTGAACTAAAATGACAACCATTCATAAGAAAACTAGGGAATGATATGTAATATTTTAGATACACCTCTTTGAAAAGCAAAAACTTATCATATTCACATACATAAATAAATCATAGATATACCAATTTAAATTAATTTTGTAGTATGAAAGTAATAGATATCCTCGACATAGTAAATTGCAACATTAAATAATTAAATGAACAAAACGTAAAAAATATTTAAAAAAAGTATTCGAATAAAGCATCAAAAAATTAGAAAAAATTCTAAATTATATGAACAATCTTATGGGGTTTAAAGTCAATTAATAATAATGATATAATATAATATAATAATAATTGAAAATTCAACAAAAAGAAAAAAAATCAAATCAATAGGCGGGGATGCAATAAATTATTAAAAAATTTAGATTATATGAACAAGATTATGGGGTTTAAAATCAATTAATAATAATAAGTAAAACACATTTGATTTTAAGGGGTTTTTTTTATTAGAAGTTGAATCACCATTGTTTGCAATTATATAGAGAATGTTCTTTTTTATTTTAAGGATAACTCAAAACACGTTTGAAAGATCTATGTTCAAATTGACAATGGTAATAAGCATCAAACGATTTTTGATATTAAATTAGAATATCATTGTTTTATAAAGATACTCATGACGTATATTAAAGTTTAAGCATAATGACGACAGTATGTTAACGATGTGTGCTATTACAAGAACATTATAACTTCAACATACAACATACATATATTACAAAATTACTATATCATACTTTTGTATCAAAACCATTGGATGTTTGTTATTTTTGTCAATACTTCCCGGTGTAAATTTTAACATAAATCTCTAACAAATGCTTTGGGTTATCAAAATCAAAAAATGATATTTTTCTATATAATTTCAAACCATGGTGACTTTATGAGGTATTTAAGATGTATTATACTTGGATGAAAGATGAATTTGGTGGTTATAAGGGTGTGAAAAATACCAAAATCGTAAACAAAACCGAAGAAAAACATAAAATTTGAAACTAAAAGCCGAAACCGTTTTGAAAAACCAACATTTTAGTTTTTTGATTTTAGAAAAACTATTTTTTTCGGTTTAATTTGATTTTTAATATATAATTGAAGTAATAAGTACTTCTTGCTCTCGTTGTATTTTGTTATATAAAATTACTTGTTTTCATTTAATTTGAACAACAATTATTTATGAAGATACCATGGAAAAAACTGAAAAGGGAAAAAAAAAAGTAGAAGCTAAAACCGAAAAAAAATGATGGTTTAATTACTTCCAAAGTAAAAAAGCAAAATTTCCGGTTCACTTTTGACTATAGTAAGGCTAACAATTTTCACTCATATTGGTTAACAAACTTTATTACATAATTAGAAATTAAGTTGTATTTTGAAAATGATGTTTTTCTTAAAAATGGTGTTTTTTGGAAAGTTTCATGTTATTGACGTTTTTTGTGAAAATTTTTTACAAGTATTAGTGGTTTTTCCTATAAAAAACAGTGGTTTTTTATAAATGATGAAAATATAGCCTTTTTCTAAAAATAAAAATCATTTAATAAATAATTATTTATTAGCTACGTAGTTTTTAATAAGACAATGGTAACCCATTAAAATTGTATTACGGTAATTGTCAATAAACTAAAAGCTATGTTCTTAAAAACATTTTTAATCAAATATACAATAAAATATTGTAGTTTCTTCAAACGATCTGAAATAAAACATGCTAGGTTTTCAAGTACAAAGAAAGATACAATTTTTTTTAAACTTTTAATATTGTTTTTAGTATTTTGTTGGCAAACACTTCTATAGAAATTGCATGTATTTATGCATTGTACTTCATTATTAATGATTTGGTCCAATACTTTTTTGTTATTCTAACAAATATTTTTAACAGTCATGCATGGTATATACTTTCTACCTTCTGGATTAGTTCTTTTGAACAAAACCAGTTCCTTGTTATTTGTCATTATTACAAGGAGGTATCGTATTCATTTTCTATAACATTGATATTAAATTTCCGGTGGACTAAACTCATATTTATAACACAATAAATACTCATGATAACAAGTCTGAAATAATTAACTTCACTTTATTAGTTTCAATATTGTATTGGTACGAGCCATTTACAAAATATTCCATCCGGCAAGAGGAGTCGATATGGGTTTAAGATGTATAATTCCATGAAAAAGGTTTAAGATTCAAATTTTGACAGTCTAAAATATTAATAATTCTCTGTTATTTACTTTCCAAATTACAAAATATTATTTAAACGATATAAAATAAAAGTATTATTTATAAATTGTAATAGCCAACCACATTTGACAAATTAAATCTTGATATGAGAATACATGTTTAACAAAGACGACTGATTGAGAAACAAATTCAAACTAAGAAACCAATAAAAGTAAAATAGATATAAAAGGTTATCAAGAATCTTGCCATGACTTTCCACTAACCTATTAAAGAATTTTTATCTAATTTACTTTAGATTTTAGAAAAAAACTATACAAGAAAAGGTAGTGCTCAAATGAAGTCATTCAAATCAAATGATTATCATGCTTTCTTTCTATTTTAATAGATGGATATATAATCTTTTAAGATCCCCATGACTATATGTATGCATGAATTCCCTTCTTTTGAGTTGTGATCTATTGTTTAAAATAAACGGAAGCGTTCATTTGTTTAGGATAAATTATACGTAAATGTTAGATTTTATACAAGTTATTGGATAGTTTTTTTAGGGAAGAATGAATTTTGTCTATGTCATCGTAAACTTTTATATATATATTATTGTAAACTTCAAACTACATGTATATACTTATAAAACTAATAAACATATATATATATATATATATATATATATATATATATATATATATATATATATATATATATATATATATATATATATATATATATATATATATATAAAAGTTCAAATGAGACCATGTTAATTGAGACAGGGACATTCAATCCTAATTCCTACCCACTTATTTTGGATATCAAAAATTAAAAAAAAAATTAAAATAGGCTAAAATAATAGGAATTTAAAAATATATATTCTACTAATTTTCGCTATTTATTCTATCTAAAAAAAATAAAAAAATCAAAAATCAAAAAATCAAAAAAAACCTCGAAAAATAAAAAAAAAAATTAATGGAATATTGTTGGATGTTGAATATTCTAATAGAATATTACACATAATAGTGTAATTTTCTATTAGAATATGGAAAAAAAAAGCTGAATTTTTTATTTTTTTATTTTTTTATATTTTTTGAATAAAAATGACAAAAATAATAAATAATTATTTTTTTTCAATTTATTTATTTATTTTGAATTTTTTTTTGTTTTACACTCAAAATGAGTGGCTAGAAATGCGTCTCTCGGTCTCACGAAATATAATGGTCTCATATGAACCTAACCCTATATATATATATATATATATATATATATATATATATATATATATATATATATATATATATATATATATATATATATATATATATATATATATATATATATATATATATATATATATATATATATATATATATATATATATATATATATATATATATATATATATACCCAAGTACTTAATTTAATGATAATTAATATTTTTATAAATTAAAAATATCTTTAAATTGATTTTTTTATTATTAAAAAATTAATTAACTGGTAACATTACGATATTACCCTTCTTCCCAAAATCCGAAACATATTAATAGATATCTGGATATAGTCTAAATATCAACCGACTGGAAAATTGGAGATAGCGACGCTATAGAGGAATGGTTAGCGACGCTAAGCATGTAGAGATCGTGCTCGACCATTATCTGGGATAGCGACGCTATCTGCCGCTGTTTGCACCAAAACCTTAGATTTCAATTTTTGGACCAAAAAAAAAACCCTAGGCAGCCGTCATTCTTCACCATTTCACCCCTAAAAGCTCTGATTTCGTCCTTGGAGGCTTGGAAGAGAGTTTTTGGCTCCATAGCTCTTTTTAGAGGGTTGTTTAAAGAAGAAGAAGAGGTTGTGCAGTGGTGCATGGTGGTCTCTTTTAAGGTTAGGTCAGCAAGAGCTTCATTTTCTAGACCTTTGTTAGCAAAAGCTTCATTTGCATGGTGAGTAAAAGCTTCTTCCTTTTTGTGTTTCTAAGGTTGTTTAGTGGTTATGAAGGCTTTAGGGGGTTTTTGGTCCCTTTGTTATGTTATTTATGGATTAGAGTGATAAAGGTTTGATCTTTATGTCCCTAGAGCCTCCTTTGGAGCTTTTGGACTGATCTTGGATGTAAGCCAAGCTCCCTTGAGTGTTTAAGCTTGGGTTTTTCTCTTTTTGGACCTACATCTTGACAATGTGCATGTATGGTCATGTTTGGACGTAAAAGTTTATGTTTTAATGGATCTAGTGACTATTTGAAAGAGTTCTGGAAGGTATTAGACATTGGCTTAACGTAGTAAGAGTTAGAGAAAGTTCTGGGCTGAACAGCAGAGATAGTGCCGCTATCTTTAAAAAACGGATTTCGCGACCATTGCACTTAGCGACGCTATCCATAGGAGATAGCGGCGCTAAGTGAAGGTTGACCTTTGGCTTTGATTTTTGATCAGTTTGACTTTTGGTCAAACTTGGGTGATTCGGGGAACCGGTTTTAGAGGTTTATCCTATTTGGGGTTTAGGTTTTGCTAAAGTGGAGTTTATCCTTCTTAGGAGGTTCGCGTTGTCGGGATTCAAGGACACGTGCGTGGAGTGATTTTAGCTCGGCAGATCAGGTGAGTCTTATCACTATACTATGGGTGATGTTACATGCGTAGGTAGCCTTACTTTACTATGTGTAGTATCGTGTGTTTAGATGGGCGTGCCTTACGTTATTTGACTGTTGGTAGTAGGAACTCGAAGGGTTAGGTCGTATGCTTAGGCTTCTGTGTTTGTATATGTTAGTCGTTGGATTCGTTAAAACGACTGAAGAATGATGGCGGATCGGGGAAAGCTCGAGAATCCAAAGAACGATTTGATTAATGGTGGATCGGGGCAAGCCCGAGAGCCAGGTTGTTCAGGGCAAGCCTGAAGACCTATGTGAATGTGCTTTATGTGATGGATCGTGTGGTATTTTGGGAAACTCACTAAGCTTTGTGCTTACTCTTTCACTCTAAATGTTTTTCATGTATTTGCTAGCTTGAGCTTGGAGCACTACGCGACTGTATCGTATTTGAGATTTTGGTACTCACGTCTTCCGCTGAATAATGTTTGAAACTGTTTTGATAAAACCGATTTTAGATATTTTAATTATCGTAATTGGATTAGATAGTTTTATTTCCAACTCGTTTTATGTATTAGAACCGCTTTTAAAAACGAAAATTTTATTACGAAATTTAGGACGTTACACGACAGCTTCTTCCGCCTATTGTTCTCATATATATAGGACCCCGCCACCAACATATCAACAACATAAAGCAAGAGGATGATGAATGAGGACTGAAACTTAATCTGGTAATAACAATGATCACTGTCACTTCGGTTGTAACTGTTCCTCCTCTTGAAGCTGTCAAATTTCAAGTACCATTGCTTTGGAGCTTGCTTCACTCCATATAGGATTTTCTTTAACTTCCACACCAGGTTTTTCTTTTTCAGCAACTTAAAAACCTTTCGATTGTGCATATAGATATATTCATCAATATATCCGTGTAAGAACGCAGTCTTCACCATCAAGCTGTTCAAGATGACGATCTTCGGATGCCACAATATTGATGAATATTCTGATTGTGGTCATCTTCATAACCGGAGAGAAGATTTCATTGTAGTAAATCCCCTCCTTATATTGGAAACCCTTCACCATCACTCTAGCCTTGCATATATTGCTTCCTTCAGCTTCATCATTGACCCTGAATATTCATTTGTTAGTCAATGTCTTCTTCTTTGTTGGTAGCTTGACAAGAGACCTAGTCCATTCTTGTTAAGTGAGCGCAACTCATCCTCCATGGCCTTCTTCCAATGTATGGATTCCATCATCATCAAGGCTTCTGGATAAGTTTTTGGCTCTCCGTTTTTGGTCAACATCAAATATGTCAGTGCTGGATACCAAATCGGAGGTCTTCTCCAACCCGTACCCTATAAAGAAATATTTCATCTCCTTTGCTTCTACCTTATCCTTCCCACTGTCCTTAACCGTGACATATGAGACACAATTAAAGACTCTTAAATGACCGAGGGATATCTCTAGACCTCTCCATTCCTCTTTTAGAATCTTGAACCTTATGGGGACCGAGGATCCTCTGTTGATTAGCTAGGTTTTTGTGTTAACGACATCTACTCATATCAATTTTGGCAACCCGCATGCAACTCCATTCTGCTAAGGTGTCTTCAGAATCGTCTTCATCATCCAAATCTCATGCTTAACACAACAATCAATGAATTGTTGACTGCTGTATTCGCCCCCATTATCTGACTTAAGGCATTTTACCTTGAGGTTAGTCTCGACCTCTACAGCAGTCTTCAACTTCTTGAAGGTGGTGAAGACCTTAGATTTATTCTTTCAAAAAATAAACCCACACCTTCCTAGTGGAATCGTCAATAAAAGTGACGTAGTACTTGGAACCTCCTGATGAGACCGAAGTTGGGCCAAACACATCTGAATGAACACGCTCCAGCTTCTGCTATTTCGGAGCTTGTCTCACTTTAGCAAATGTGACATTCTTCTGCTTGCCAAGGACACAAGGTTCATAAAACTTTAAGTAACATTCTTCATCTCATGAATTTTCTGCTTGGATGTCAACAACTTCACCCCTTCTCACTCATGTGATCAAGTCTTTGGTGCCACAGAGTAGCAGTCTTCGTTTCTTCAACCATAACATTTTCCTTGCCCGTAAAGGTTTCAACTATATACAAGGTTCCTTGCTTCTGGCCCCTAACAACAACCATGTTCCCCTTCATCACTTTCCACTGGTAATTGCCAAAGTCGATGTGGTACCCCTCATCATCCAACTGCCCTACGGATATTAGCATATGCTTGAGGTCTGGAATGAACTTGTCATTCATCAAAGTCCATTTCGTACCTAAGCTCGTCCGGAGGACAACATCCCCTATTTCGATGATATCTAGGCTCTAATCGTCCGCGAGCCTAACAGTGCTATTGTAATGCTTGAAATTCTGCATTACAGATCTGTAATGGCTCGCATGGAACGAGGCACCTGAGTCCATTATCCAAGACTTCACCAAACTCTCTACGCAATAGATAAGTGTGTCACCGCAGTCTTCTACCACATTCACATCCTTCCTCGTATTGCCTGCGGAGGGCTTTAGGCACTGGTTTTTAAAGTGGCCACTATATTTGCAGTTCTAGCAGACAATATTCTTTCTACTCTTGGAACTTCCTCTCCTCCTTGAGTTACTTCTTTCCTTACCGCCTCCACCACCTTGGTTGGACCTTCTTCCTCATTCTTTTGTGCTCAGCAGATTGCTAGAGCACTCTCCTGCATTCCTTCTGTGGATATCATCTTCGAGGATCAAGTACTAAATGCCTTTGAACGTGAGCTTCTACGTACCTGATACACTACTGATAGTAGTCACCGTACCAGACCAGCTTTATGGAATTGAAGATAATAACAGTAACACCTGGACTTCGTCTTCAAATCCAACATCAACTTATATCAATCTTGATATGATGGAATTGAACTCGTTAACGTGGTCTGTCATAGACCCACTTTCTTTCATCTTTTTTATTGACTAACTTCCTGATCAAGAACACCTTGTTTGCAATCGAGGGCTTCCCGTACATGTTAAACAACGCCTTGATCAAACAGAATGGTGTCTTCTCATTTGCAATGTTGTAAGAAACGTTCTTTGCCAATGATAATCGAACAACTCCAATGGACTATCGATCTGACAAATCTCAATCCTCCTACTTCGTATCTTCACGTTTCTCTTCGATCAGGGGAAGGTGTAGCTTCTTTTGGTACAAGTAATGTTTTATATGCATTCTCCAGAAGCCAAAATCATGACCTTCAAACCTATCAATCTTAATCTTCCCTTCTTTGGCTATAGATCTGATACCAGTTAGTTAAGACTAAACACTACAACAGGTGATCACACAACATGATTTAATTTAGACTTAAGGAAATGACAATAAATAAACACAACTAAACAAGAACACGAGGATTTAAGTGGTTCAGTCGAGCTAGACTGATTAAGCAAAATTTATTGTATGAACTAGAGAGTATATTTATGAGTTTGAATGCTAAACAATTTATACAAATATTTATTGCACTCTTTTTCTCTTTTGGCTCACGCTATTAACGTTCTCATAGTTACTTTCAGGATCGCTATTTATCTCGGGCAAGGAGATCTTTCTGAGATGATGGCAAATCTTCTAGCTTCTTACTTTTTGCAATAGACCAGCTGATGTGACAAGTCATGGAAAATGTTGGGCAGAATAACTTTTAAACAACAGACTTGGGAACTTGTGCCAAGGAGACACTTCGGTTCTAAAGTAGCTTCTTCCTTTTATCAACATCTCTACTCTCTCCATGCAACCTAGGGGAGATTTTGCTGCAAAAGTGTAGACTGGAGCAAGGCTGCATCCTCGTTCATGCTGACTTCGGTTCGGACCGAACTGTTGGCCTCTTAAAGTGATACAACAGTGTGGTGCGAATGCACCCGACTCGTGATACTACTTTAAATTTTTCGATCTCGCATCGGTTCACTCAACCGAGGCGAAGAACATTCCTCAGAAAAGGACACTGATCTCGCATCGGTTCACGTAATCCTTTCAACCGCACTGATTGTCTCACCTCAGTTCCTAATTTCCTCGAACCGCTGATTTCTTCGTCCGCAATGTTTTCCTCGATTCGGATTAGATTCCACATACTTAACAGACAGCAGCGACATGGTGGCATAACTCTAATGATGGTGGCTAACAGAGACTGCTCGTCGGAGAAGAATAGAGAATGAGCCGCGACCAGATGCGTTTCTGATGTAGGAGAATAGAGAGTCGACGACGACGATGAAGATCATAGAGCCGACGACAGAGGAGTCTAGAGAAAGGCAACGAGAAAGAGAGAGGGCTCGAGTTGCGACAGACGGAGCCAACTCTGGCGAGATTGGTGACTGCGGTGTTGATAGATAGATAGATAGATAGATAGATAGAGAGTGTGTGTGTGTGTGTGTGTGTGTATGTGTGTGTGAGGGAGCATATCAGAGGCGGTCCGAAGAAGAAGGTCCGAAGAAGAAGAGACTATCAGAGGTGAGGGGTCGTAGTAGACGATGCCGTAGAAGAAGCCGATAAAGGAGCTCTGGTTTGGTGTTGGCGGCTGTATTATTATTTATGAGAAGAAATAGGAAAGGAAAAAAGATTGAACATAATTAAGGCACCTCCGAAGATTATTAGAGAAGGTCGGCGGCCGTGGGTTGTAGTCAGCAATATGTTTTTAACCTAGAACTCTGATATCATGTTATATTATAGAATCACTTGATTATCATAATGATAATTTAACCTCATATACATAGGAATGCAAAATTGGCTACTGGCCTAGCCTAAACCCTAATGGGTAATTGCTTTTAGCCTAACGTAAAGCCTGATCACTAACAGTAGCAAAATAGCTACGAGTTTTTATGCCATAGCAAAGTTATGTAGCTATATTGAGTTTACCTAGGAAATGTAATTTCGTATTAACAATGTAGCAAAACAACTGCCGTCAGTTATTCTATAGCTTATTTCATAATAGAATAACTATGAATATGGATTTTGTAACAATTTTTCGTAGTTATTTAGGATTTTTTTTATTGGTAAACAATGATAATAAAAATAACAAGTCTTGTTTAAGTTGGAGAGATAGAAAGGTTGTTTCTATGTAATGCATTTTTATTTGCACATATAAACAATTCATCAACCTAGGTATCTTTTTTTTTTTTTTTTTTTTTTTTTGGGCCTCCTATGGAGCCGAGGTTCCGGCACACTTTCGCGAACCGACTAATCCCCGGGCGACTACCCGCTTCGCGAGTAGCCCAGAGTCATCGCGGGTGAACCTCTGTGGCCACTAGGGGGTTTTTGTTCCTCCTTGGATTAGAACCTGGCACCTCCTGGTCATTTTGACCTTTGGAGACCAAGCTCTAACCAACTAGGCACCACCCTTGTGGTTAACCTATGTATCTTTAAATCTTCATGCAGGAGTTTTTATTATTTAAGCAAAAGAATTAGATTTTCGTTGTAGGAGGAAGGTTTTATTATTTAAGCAAAAGAATTAGATTTTCGTTGTAGGAGGAAGGTTGCTTAAGTTAAACATTTGGTTTAACGAGACTAATCATCTTATTCTTTTGAAATAAGGTTGCCACCTTTATGTATTAAAGTAAACCATCATAACTTACAAGACTTTTTTTATCACAATATCATCATACCCATATATACATTCAAATCTTTATGTTTCTATTATAAAGTAATGGCCTTACATCACTAATAAATTAGAAAGTAGATTGCTAACGTTGTCTTATTTATAAACTTGGCATTCATAAACTAAACGAATTTGATTGCTAATCTCCCACACATTAGGCTTTTGGCCCCTAAATTATTAAAAGAAAAAATAGAAAAGAAAGAGTATAAATGATAATGCTTATCCCCACCCCACCGGCCACCACCATCCACCTCACAAGATTTTTTGAGAGAACAAATAATATGTCCGGTTAGGCGGTTATCGTTTAAACAAGTTGGTTACTTTTCTAGTTTTTAGGCATTTAAATGATGTATAGAATTATAAACTTAGTATTTCCTACTTCATGAAAAATATTATCAAATCTTCACACTTAGAAATGAAGAAAAACTAATTGCTTTTTCATATCTTTATTATTGTTTTAACACACCTGCTAAATATTATTATTTTCACATTCTATTAAATTTTCAATCAGTTGAATTGATTATAAATAATTTATATATTTTTTCATCGGCGTTTGTAGTTTTGTAGGATAATTAAGTGGGGAGGGTACCCATTAGATGAGATTAATTAGTGCTATAATACAATAATTCTTGGATTACTTTATTACTTAGTCCTAATTGCGTGTCTACATCTCTAACCTACCTTCTATTATCCATTTGTCAATTCATTATCTATATCTCAAACCTCAATCACCATTATTTGTTTAGATTTAACTCTTGTCAATAAAAGTTGCACTAATATATTAAATATATAAAAAGACACGTAATGAACACTTTATATATAAATTTACAAATTCACCTGACATAAAACACTTGCGAAGAAGGAAAACAAAATACAAAGATAACATGAGTAACCACACATAAACTTGAATGCAATATGACATACATAAACGAAGGCAATCTTCCTTTTCCTTCTTCCCATTTGTATCCTCAAGAATACACGATACACATGCAAAATATTTACAAGATACAAACATAAAATATACACGAAGAATATGCAAAATATGTATAAGATAAAAAGATAAATATAATCAGTGTCAGATTGAATAATGATTGTGATATCATATTTAAATATAACTTTTCAACTTGGTCCATTCAACACGTAAAATTCTAATAAATCAATTGTACTAGGAAGGCCAAATCTTGTGCATCAATATTAGTAATTTACGAGCTTAATATTTTCAAGTTAAAATAAAAAAGATTAGTTACAATTTACAAATTGAATAATAGTATCAGCCCAAACCCAGGCCCAGTTGGATGGATCGTCTCATTACTGGCATTGTGGATCCAGATCTTCGGGCCATCCAAATTCCTCCAAGAAAGCCAACACCACTCCATTCGACCACCCAAAACCCGTCTGCAAATAAACATTTTAATTAAAAAAGAAAATCAATGCAATACATGACATGACAAGATATGTATTGTTGTTTTGCTGTCAGACTGTCAGTCTACATTGGACTGAGAATGATACTGATTTCGATTGTACAAAAATTGTTTAAATATACTTACTTGTGGCACATATTCGCCACCACCTCCAAATTCTCCACATTTACTCACATCATATTTCTCATGCATTGCATTCACCTTCTTATAAGTAACATAATTAGTTCTAATCCATCTTATAGCAATATCTTTTGCCAATGATTTCGCTTCTTCTAATCCCGACCTAACCAGACCTTCAACAATCATATGTTGCAGCGGTGCCCAACCATTCGGAAAATCCCTATTTTCAACCAAAAAAAAAAAAAATCATAAAAACCCTAACACACTTTTAATCGCACAAGTTAAAAGTACATTACCATTGTTGGCTTGAATTCGTCAACGATGTGGCAATCCCCGCAGCACGAAGGAGTCCCGAGCTTTCGAGACTCTGTGCAACCTTTTTGACGGTTGTTTCATCTTGGAATCGGACCCACAATGGTATGAAGTTTGAGGCAAATATGTCTTGGTTTTGGTACTTGGAGTCCCATTTGTACACATCCTAAAATTAGACACACGGGGTCGACACTTAATTTGGACAGTTATACTCTTTCACTGAATCTAGACAGAATGACTTAATGGGTTAAGCCAAAAAAATAAAAACCGTTGTTCCTTTCTTCTTTTTTTACTTCCAACTCATCTCACGTTAAGATTGATGAATATTGTTCGGCTTGATAACTATTGTCAAATTTGTTATTTGGAATGTAAGGGTAAAATGGCCATTTAGTTTCGTTAAGACGGTTTATTTGTTAACATCATAACTCATATAGCCCCTATGTTACCTTGTGGTACGAGCTAGGGTCGAGCCAGTAATCGAACCATTGGCCCTTCTCTTCATCCCAAAAAACAGCATCCATGGCCTTCTTTCTTGCTTTTGAAGCTTCGTCAAATTGTAAAGCATCACTACTTTCTCCAGCAACTTTTGCTAAGAAAGTTATGTCAAGTTCCATCTGGGAAAACACAAAAAGCAAAACCCTAATAAATTTAATCACTCTAAAATGACAAAAATTGGAGAAATTGGTTTCTGATTCAGACCTTAAATATAAATGTGTTCAAATCAACGGGTAAAATCATTGTTGTGGATAATGTTGTGAGATCTGAAGTATTTCTGTTAACCACAAATTATTGATTTAAATAAAGGAAAATTAAAAGGAAAAGAACCATAGTAAAAAGTATTTACTTCATCCATCGGGTACTAAAATCCCAGCCAGTTTCTGCTGCTGAAGCGATCTCACGATACAGCTGCTTTTTTTCACAATTGTTGGAAATATTATGGGCGGTTTCTTTGTCCTGTGAAGGGAACAAATCAACAACTTAATTCATTGTTCTGAATATCAAAAGACGATTTACTAAATTATTATCAAGTTTCTTACGATTGTGAACGACTCTGGCCTTGGTTGATTCCACATTGCGTAATAACGACTTAAATTATGGATTGATCCTTGAGCGTCTTCAATGGCGATATTATGTACGCCTGAATTCCAAAATTTGTGTTCTTTGATGAGGGCCGGTAGAGCTTTCTTGACCAAATCCATGTCGTGAGTCTGCTTATATACTTCAATCACCATTGAACTTAACAACGGAGGCTGACTGAAAATGTTTCCACCGAACCCTAATCTCAAATTATTGATTTTGTAATATAGTTATTCATATATTTGTATTCGAATGGAGCTTGATCATACCTTCGATTTGTATAATATGCTCTGGCACCATTAAGAACGTATCCGTATGTGTCAATTAGGTCAATCAGATTGAATATTATCCCTTTAGCTGTCTCGTACATTTTACTTGCTAATAGTCCCCTGATGAATACGAGTTTATGAATAAACAAGAACACGTCTGGGAAATTATCGATATGAATTCTCAAATTGAACACATTCCGAGTTAAAATTTTACCTTATAACCCAATAAGAATCCCAATAATAAACCTCTTGAAATCTTGATCCCGGTATGATCACAGGGTGCTTTAAAGGAAGAAGAGTATGCAATTGTGGGTTTTCTAAAACCTGATCGGATACTTTCCGACTTAAATTTTTCCAAAGTGAGTGGACTTCGAGAGCCCAATTTCTCACACCCTGGTGCGCCACTTTGGGCAAAAACCCTTCTGGTTCAGCCACGAAGTCGATTGGTTTAACATACTCCAAATCCTCTTCTGCCTCATTCATAAATTTGGTCAAAAACCCATTAAAATCGGAAGCTATCACAGACCCGTTTTCTGTCCTGGGCAGATCATTGAATGCTTGTTTGACAGTTGGAAGATCGAACTTCAATGATAAGTCAATGTAAAGTTTTGGGTCGAATTTGATAGGGCCAAAGGTTTTGAGAGCAGTTTCTTGGACTTTTTCGAGAAAAATGACAAGTGGGGTAGTGGGCACCACTGGACCATGATCATCAATTAGTTTGCAGAGGTGTGCAGGTTCTGCCACTATATCCATGGCTGCAGTCAAGAAAACGAAAAGAGCAAAATTGACAATTTTCCTGGGCTGAAATAAAGCCATTGTAGTTTGCATGAATTTGTGATCATTATCATGTGTTATATATAGATAATATGATGACGATGACAAGATACCAGTAAAAAAATGTGCCGGCTTTTGGAATATATACCTGATTTGAATGCTAATCGATACGTCCAACGAAGAGAGACCAATGCACTCTGTTCTTAGGATTAGACGACGTGGAGGTTATTTGTATCTCTTCGCCTATTTGATGATAAGTGGTGTTCAAATTTCAAAAATATGGTGTTTTAAAATAATATTTACCATATCCTTGTACTTTTAAAAAATAGTATACGTAGTTTGGAACTTTGGAACATGGTCCAATCTCTTTTACTCCAAAAATATAGAAATAAAATATTTATTTATAGTAACGGAACCGCTGCCCTTTTGCTTGTTTGTTCACTGCGAATCGAGACCAACTAAAATCAATTTCAAAACATTGACAAAGATTCACCCTTTTACTCGCCGGAGAACGAAAGGGGAGTGACGGGTTCGTCGGTGTTGTGTCTGGGAGAGGTGATAGAACTATTTGTTATTGGTTGATTCTTTCGGTCATACCTATTTCTGGAAGAAGCCGGCGGTGTGCCGGATGGAACTATGGAAGGGGGTGTTCTCCGACAGTCCAGGGAGGCAGGGGTTAGTTCGCGGTGTGTGTTGGAGAGAAGGAGCTCAACTATGCTTTGTTGTTGATGATTGGCAGGAGGAGTTGGTGCAGCGGTGGTTCTCCGACACCTTGGATGGCTATTTGGTGGTGTTTTTCTGGGAAGAGTGTGTTTACCGATGGTGGTAGTTAAGGGCATTGAAAGGTTTTTCTATTTTTTTTTTAAGTACAATTAACTGATAAATAAATTCAAAAGTACAATATTCTTATTCCCATCCACTATTTTAAAATATATATACATACTAGTTTATAAACCCGTGTGATACACGGATTGACGACTTCAAATACACAAATAATATGGGGTTACATTTGATTATTCTTAATAGTCATAGCTTAGTCATGTGACCTCAAATTATGCATCTTCTCTTTATGGATGGAGGTGAAAGTGTATACCGATTGAAGTAAAAGTACGTTGCTATGAGCTAATTATAGTAAAAGTATGTTGCTATTTAAAAACTAAAAATGAAAGTATGTTACTATAATTTGTAATCACTTATCAGTTCGAGTTTTTTCTATCTTTTTGCTTAAAATCGAGCCAAGCCAAAGTGTTTGGTTATCAAAAAAGTAAAATTGCTATCAATAAAGATATACATATATTATATACATGGGGAATGAAATTTTGGTGACGTTCCCAAAAGATGTCCACAAAACAAAGGTTCTTGACAGGTCGCATACAGGGGCAATTGTTCCTTGAAAGAAATTCACAACAGGAGTGTGAATTCTAGATAAAGATCTAGCAGAACTGCACCAATAAAGATAAATATATAAATAAATAAAAAGGCTGGATATAAAACATTTGCATCAACGGAAGAACATTACGTGTAGTATACTCTTTCAAGGACAGATTTGTAATTAGCGAACTTGGAGTGGATTTTCATATCATAGGAACTGTTGCCTCTTCAAGGCTGTTAACATTATAATTGTGTTTTATGCTCTTGTCTAATAACTCAATCTGAAAATGAGGTCACTTTATGAATTAGGAACTGATTACCAATTACCAGTGCCGTATATGATTATAAAAAGAGAATTCTTACCTTATGACATTGTATTTTGGATGTATATTGATTACAAAAGTAACCATAGTGAAGTTCTTGGGAAGTAAGAGCTAATGTTGTCACTAAGTACAACTACATGCATTCCAGTCGCCGAAAGTCAATGAATAGTGAAATTTGAACTTATAACAATAGAAAATGTATTAAGACACTTTATGGGTTAAGAACTACTTACCACTGTCACATAATATTGTGTCAGAAGCTACAAAATAACATGATAGGATGATTTAGAATACAAAATCATTAAGGCCTTCATATGAGAAAGTGTAAGTAGAAAGAAAAAAACTTATTGTAGCTGGTTCAAGCAAACAACCAAATATGTTGAAAAGATCTTTGAAAAGAAAAATAAGTAAATAAGGAAAAAAGAAAAATAAACAATGAAGAAGATATAAGAAATACCCGAGTAACCATGTCCAAAGGAAGCCCATGGCAAGCCCCTTCTGAAGATTTTTGTTTGTAATGTGTGATTATTTGAGGTACCTCTGCAACACCATTTACAATATTTGATGAAGATGGAAGCTCTTTAAAGTCCAAAACTCTGGAATTGAATAAAGCAATAATTGTAGACTTATATAAAAATAAAAGTACGTTGTTAGTTTGGATTAAAAAGAAAAAATATTGTAATTTTGGGATAAAAGTAAAAGTATGTTTTGTTCCACCTAGACACACAGACACATAGTCACACAGCAGGACATTCCTTAAAAGCATCCTCAATTTGTTTGACCATTTTATCTTAAATAAAATGAATGAAATTTTATAAATTATAATAAGATATGTCTTCCTAGTACCTAGCACAAAATATGGCACTGAAAACTTTTATGAAAAATTCAATCACACACACACACACACACACAGAGTAACAGAAAATAGACCCCCCACCCCCACACATGAACACAAAGCCACACGTTGTTGCAAGAAACAGACACACAAACGCACCTAACAACTCACACATACACATCCACATACTGCAACTTTTCAATAAATCAACATACACACAAAATACTAAAATTTATAACTTGTACCATTTTACAAGTTTAAACCAACCTTGTAACTTTCAGCAGCAACATAAACAGGCGTATCTACGCTTTTAGCCACCAAAGCAATCTAATATGTTCCCATCATGTTAATTATACCTCCAATTTTCACAAACCAATCTGCCCCCACAATCACCATGTCAACTTCATCCATACTATATGTCGTGGATAAACTATATGCCACAGTTGAATCGATTAAGAGCCGTGCAGAGAACTTTAAGTTTAATAATTCAAGAAATTTTGAGTTTGAATACGTACCTGTGTAGAGAACTCGAAATACTTTCTTGCTTTGTGCTGTGGTTTTCAAGCTTTCAAGAACAACTCTTGAGAAACCATGTACCAAGATTGTACAACCATCAAATATCAGAACTCAAAACCTACTTGATGAACTCGGAACTCGAAATCAGAGGTCTGTTTGCTCGCTGAAACAAAATACAAACCATAAAAATCAGAAATTGTCGCTGTTCGCTAAAATTCAAACCTGAATCGGAGGAGGTCGGCCTGCTCGTTGTCGTTTGAAAGGAGGTTGGAAAGTCGTCTCAGCGTGTGGACGCGGAACGCTGGAGGGCTGCCGCTATGACTTCACATGGACGCCGATCGCTAGTGGGCTGTCACTGCCACCGTGATTCCAATTTCCCGCAAGTCAGCAATCCCGCTTGGAGGCAGGACTCGAGAGATAGAAAATTGTAATTGAAAGATGTGAAAAAGGATAAAACTACGTACATCCTATGGAAGAATTTCATATGTTAAACTTCAATTTGAAAAGGCCCAAAGCATCGGGTTGTAGATCGAGAGATGAAGAAAGACGACAATGACGTGGTCCGACTGGGTCGTTGGAGGCGCTGTCTAGGGTTTGTGAAACCAAGAGGCAAAGATACCAAACAACACACATCACAAACGGCTTCAAACGCAAATTGTGTTTCTGGGTTTAATTTTGTTTCCTTATTAGAATCCCGTTTCAACCCTTCGCCAATGTAAAATTTCCCATTAGAAGGCGTTTGAAGGCGGACATTCGGAGATTTTGCGGGCATTTGAAGACGCACATGGCGAAAATGAGACGGATTAGGGCATGGAGTGCCGTCAAATTAAATGTAAGGGATAACCTAAAACAAAGAATCGGACATTGTAGAGACCGACTCTTTGCGGTAGGGTACAATTTCTTAGAGGTTTCAAAATATTGAATCTCGAATCGGGGAGGAGAGGATTGAATGATAGAAGCAGTTATGGTTTTAGCGAGATTTGCAAGCATATCAAATTAAATACCGATATTTAAAGGGCGTGATTACTGATATATCAATTTTGATAGCAAGATTTAAGGAATCAGTTGAAATACTCATAACTGATACAAAGAGGTTTGAGCGGGAAAACAAATAAGGGATGAACCAGAAGATGCCACGTGTAAAAATGGTATATAGAAAAGTTGACATGTGGAACTAAAGGGATTCCTTTATTATATAGTATAGATTTCCCGCAAGTCAGCAATCCCGCTTGGAGGCAGGACTCGAGAGATAGAAAATTGTAATTGAAAGATGTGAAAAAGGATAAAAGTACGTACATCCTATGGAAGAATTTCATATGTTAAACTTCAATTTGAAAAGGCCCAAAGCATCGGGTTGTAGATCGAGAGATGAAGAAAGACGACAATGACGTGGTCCGACTGGGTCGTTGGAGGCGCTGTCTAGGGTTTGTGAAACCAAGAGGCAAAGATACCAAACAACACACATCACAAACGGCTTCAAACGCAAATTGTGTTTCTGGGTTTAATTTTGTTTCCTTATTAGAATCCCGTTTCAACCCTTCGCCAATGTAAAATTTCCCATTAGAAGGCGTTTGAAGGCGGACATTCGGAGATTTTGCGGGCGTTTGAAGACGCACATGGCGAAGATGAGACGGATTAGGGCATGGAGTGCCGTCAAATTGAATGTAAGGGATAACCTAAAACAAAGAATCGGACATTGTAGAGACCGACTCTTTGCGGTAGGGTACCATTTCTTAGAGGTTTCAAAATATTGAATCTCGAATCGGGGAGGAGAGGATTGAATGATAGAAGCAGTTATTGTTTTAGCGAGATTTGCAAGCATATCAAATTAAATACCGATATTTAAAGGGTGTGATTACTGATATATCAATTTTGATAGCAAGATTTAAGGAGTCAGTTGAAATACTCATAACTGATACAAAGAGGTTTGAGCGGGAAAACAAATAAGGGATGAACCAGAAGATGCCACGTGTAAAAATGGTATATAGAAAAGTTGACATGTGGCACTAAAGGGATTCCTTTATTAGATAGTATAGATATGTGATCAGGTTCTTTTAATAAAGAATATGGATGTGTAGTAATGTAAAGAGTAAATTACATGAATGGTCCCTATGGTATGGGGTAATTTGCACGTTTGGTCCCTAACATTCGTTTTTAACTCGGACAGTCCCTATATTTTGATTTTGTTGCATGCTTGGTCCCTGATAGATGTAAAAAGACTGATTTACCCTTAATAATTCATTTTTTAAAATTTTTTATATTATTTATTGTTTTTTAATTAAAAAAAGAAAAAAAATCCCTCTCTATCTCTCGCTATCTCTCTCTCTCTCTCTCTCTCTCTCTCTCTCTCTCGTTTTTATACATAAATAATTTGGAATTCCCAAATGTAATGAGGTGCACAAACTCATCTTCGATGGTGTTGTTGTAAGCCTGTGATAGAGTAACATCCTCAACTATCATCGCCTACCTTCTCTATATCGACACATCCACTCTATCCCTCTGCCATCTCCCCTACTCCCCCAAGATCTCTGTGTGTGCCGGAACCACCAACACCATGAAACTTTTGAAGGGCTTCCTATAGAATCTTTTGAAATTGATCGAAACCATGTTTGATGTACTCACTACGGTAATTTGAATACACTTCATCGCCAAAACCACCACCACCTGTTCCACCTACTCCTTCCAGATCGAGATCGCCGAACCCTAATTCTGGTCTCTTGCAGGTTGTCGCTCTGTCATCTGGAACTTCCCTGAAAACCAACCCTAACCTCCCTTTTATGTTTTTCTTGGTTTGCGGTTTGATAAATAGAGTTCTTGCATATGGTTTGTTAAATCCGACAATGGGTTGCGGATGGTTTGTTGAACCCGACAATGAGTGGCTGCAGGAAACACATGTGGTGTTGATTTCTGGATTGGATTTGGGTTTTGAGTTTCTAGTTTTGAATTTCTGGTTCTGATTTCTTGTTTGAATTCTGGATTTGATTTTGTTTTCATAGGATTTCTGAATTTTGATTTATGTGGTTGAATTCTGGGTTCAAATGGATTTGACAGTAATTTTTCTAATGGCAGAGATTGTGGTATTTAGTCCGGTGAGAGAGTGGGTGGAAATTTATCCCGATGGCATCGACGGTCGTTTACTCCGATAACAGGGAGGAGATGTGGGGAAGGGATAAAGGGTGGGGGAGGACCAATATTTTATATTAAATAAATTATGTGATAAAATATTGTAATAATAAAAAATAAGAAAAAATCAAAAAGAAAATACTTAAGGGTATTCTAGTCTTTTATGACTGGTAGGGACCAAACATGTGACAAAAATATATTATAGGGACCGTCCGAGTTAAAAAAAAAGAGTTAGGGACTAAGCGCGCAAATTACCACTATCGGCAATTTCTTTAATCAATTGGTGGCGTATGATGCTAGTTTACAGTCGGTGGAGATTAGCGCTTCAAATATGGAGACTGTATATAGAAAGAGAGAAGGGAGACGAGATTGATGGAGAGATTTTAGGAACCGATCAAAATAGGAAAAATATTAATGACCATTATACCCTTATTTTATTATTAATTTAAATTAATTGGATTTAATTTTATTAATAATTATGTAATTTCCTTTTAATTATAGCTCTAGATAAAAAATAACGGATGGTTGAGATCTATCATCGCATTCTCAACCTTTTTTGTGTCCTCAATTGAACATATATATATATATATATATATATATATATATATATATATATATATATATATATATATATATATATATATATATATATATATATATATATATATATATATATATATATATATATATATATATAGTAGTTGTGTACCCACGCAATGCATCGGGACACAAATTGCTTGGGGCGAGTTCCACGCGGTTCGGTTCAAATTCGCTAAAATGATCAAAAATCATATAGTTTTATAACATTAGTGAGACGTAACTAAAGCAATTTGAGAAGAAATTAACAGAATTATATAATTACAAACATCTAAATTTTAAATAATTCTTTTTCTGGCAAATAGTTTTGCTTCAAAAATAGATCGTGTTCGATAGAAAAGTGGCATGCACATATTGTTGATATTTGGAGTATCTAAAAAAAAAAGTACAACGTTGTTAAATATAGAGAAGTTGGGGCTAGCCCACTTGGCTAACAAGGCGATTACTAACAAGGAGGTCATGGGTTCAAACCCTGGCACTAACATAACAGGGAGTAGTTTAAGAGTAGGATAGATTTGCCGTTCAAATATATATATATATATATATATATATATATATATATATATATATATATATATATATATATATATATATATATATATATATATATATATATATATATTAGTTGTAAAACCTGTGTATTACACGGGATGATACAAAAAAATTATTAATTAAGAATATCTAAAGATTAATAATTTTACATAAGAAATTTGTTTGTGTATCGTGACATCTTGCTTTTGATTTTTACTATTATGACTTTGTATTTTGATAAATATAATTGATTATAAGAATGTCACCGGTACTAAAATCAAATTCACTATTATGGTTGGAGTCGTTCTTCAAAATATTATGACGTCAATTGTCTCTCTATTGTCTCTCAAATCATTCTACACATTAAAAAAATAATATGATATTAAAAATCAATTATTTTTTAAGTTAAATGATAACAATTAATTTTGAAATTGAATGATAATTAAACCGAGATCATTAATGAGTTAGAAGGTTTCAAACCAATTAGGTTTTTTTTAAAAATTTAAAATTATGAGAAAATGACATGTGGTAAAATGAATGTGGTGATGACATGTGGCTTTAAGTTACTTATTTATTAAGATATGATATATATATAGAGAGATAAAATGTTATATATCATCAAACGTTTGGATTTTTACGTTTCGAGTTAAAGATAAATTTATTTTTATGTTTTAAGTTAAAAAAATTATTTTTATGTTTCGAGTTAAAAAGAAAAATGCGTAGTTTTACACATAGCCCTCACAATTAAGCGTTCATTTTTTTTTTTTTTTTTTTTTTTGTCAATCTATGGTTCTTAAAGTACAATAATAATTTTTATCAGATATTTTTAAGACTTTTTTTTGCACGTGTATAGGTTAATTTTATTGTTATTGTAACATAATTGTATTTATTAAAATTTTCAACTAAAAATTATAAATGATTTTATTCATAAATATATAATATTACATTGATATATTTGCTTTTTCGAAAGAAAAATTATAATATACATGTTATAAGTTATAAGGTAACTAGTAGGTTTTCCCCGCGCGTTGCGGCGGGTTTACAAATCTTATATTTTTGACCGAATAAAGTAATCCAAAAGATTGGTATAAAACAAAATATTAAAAAAATAAAACCCATAAGAGAAAAATGTAACTTGTAGGTTTTGTTTTAAAAAAGAACTGTAATAATATTTGTAGAAAAACCTATAACAAAAGTTGGTCGAAGTTTATAAAAATAATCGACGGAAAAAAAACAAAAGAGTCAAAACAATAATATTGAAAATTAATTCTGTGAAAACGTATTCTTAAAAATAAATGTATAATAAAATATAAAAATAATTAATATTATTTTTAAGGAATAAAAAATGTTTAAGATATTAATTGAAAAAGTTGGAAAATGTTATAAAAAAGATTAAACTAAACTTGAAACATCAAAGAAAATTTGAAAGAAAATAGTAGAAAAAAATAAATTAATGAAATTATTTCCATAAAAAAATTGGATATGAGATCAAATTGTAAAAAAGTAAAAATTGTAGACTTGGATTGACACCAACTAAATTTGATTGGGACCAAATTATAAAAAATAAATAGTACAAAAAAAACTACAAATACCATAAAAATAGGATAAAATATAAACAATAATAGTAATTAACAAAGCAGTAATGACAAAACAGGAGGTAAAGGTTTCGAACTGGTAACCTCAGGTAACAGAAGGACACGCCTTACGCAGTTGGGCTGAATCTAATTTTTTAATTTACTTGGCGCATTAAAAATATAAACAACTTGAAAAATGTTGACATCACACTTTGCAAAATGCATAGGTTATATAATGGTAAAAGATGACTTCTGGTATGTCTGATTAAAATATTATTTCTTTATTTTATTTAGTTTGATTTGTCATTTATCTTATTACTTATTATTCGGATGAATATTTAATAATTAAACTTGCTTTTAGTACTTTAATCGAAAATCAAACATTATTACAGCTCTTGCTTTAACCATCAAGCTTAATTTTCATATGACATCGATATAGTCTTAAACGAAAATTGCATGAAAAGTCATATGGTACCTTAATTAAAATCATAAAGAGTAAACTCTTCATTGAATATGAAAGCATCGAGGGTAACTGTATAAGTACATGAGTGGTGGCACCAGGGCGGAACACGGATACTAAAACTAGAGGGGCCAAAATGTCAGAGGAGACGAATACATATTGGTTTAGATTCTTCAAAAACTAATTTATATTTTCTTTTAGTATGGTATTACTAGAAATAAGAAGTAAAATCATATGATAGTTAGTCTCTAACAGGTTTTGAAAATCAATCAACATAAATTCATCATTATTATTATTGAGTAGTTAATTTTTGCAGCACAAATGTTCAAAATGAGACTAAAGCTAAAACATCGAATTAAATTTTAAAAAACCTATAAATAATTCATATTATCTTATATAAATTCATTTATATAAAAGAATAAATAGAAAACCATCGGACATTTTTTATTTTCTAAGTTATTAACTAAACCAAGAGCTTTCAATTAATATAGAGTAAATTACAATTTTGGTCCCTGTGGTTGTCCCAAAATTGCATTTTTGGTCATCCTTTTGGTTTTTCACGCTCATGGTCCTTGAACTGCACTTTTGTTTACACTATTGGTCCATTGGCCAGGTAAAAAGACCAATATACCCTTTTTAATTTTTTTTACTTTTCTTTTAATTTATTAATTATTAAATTAAAAAAAACAAAATCTCATTCCGATCGTACTCTATGCCGGAGACCTTCACGGCTTCACCCCGACACCACTAACAAGGATCTCTATCTCCTTTTCTCCATGATCGGGCATGTGCATTCTGTTCGTATCTACAGAGACCAATTCTCTAGCAAATCCATTTGCTACACTTACATCAAATTCTACCTCCATTCTCACGGTAATCATAAATCCCTGAATTTCTTTTTTGTTAGATTTTATGTATTTTCAATTCGTTTGATGAATTTTTTTGTTTGACTGAACAATTGAACAGCCGATGTTGCATTGTCGCAATTAAATCATATGGAGTTGGGAGGAAAACCCACCGGAGAAGGGAGAGACACCGGAGGCAGCCGAGAGAGGCACTAGAATGCCGCAAGATGGGTCTAACCCATCCACCAATTGGACGCCGGAAAACGCGATATATGTAACACTGACGACTTCATCAGTCAAGAATCCTTTAGGCGCCATGACGTTTGATCGTCCACAGATCTTCCATGATAACAGTGGCGTTGACCCCAAAAACCTCGCAAGCATCTCACTCGTCTCGAACCTACAAAATTCATCAACAAATGCAAAGTTATCAATAAATGCCGCAGAAGAAATTGACGACACCATGTTCGACGAAGTTGCTGAATGAATTTTCTTCGTTTTTAAATCCAATTGATAATATAAGAGTCCACTTCTGCTTCTGCCACATACTTGTTAGAATTTTCAAATTGAGAAAGGAATTGAGACATTCATTTCAATATTTTGTCGATGGGTTATCGCCTTCGCACTAAATCTTCATCCCTTAATTCCCGACTATTCATATTACTTCCTTTCCTAAATCCATCTTCGATAGCTCCTGCTCAAAAGATCGCCGAAATTTGGAAAGGATTGAAAGCGACTAAGATGAAATTGATGGAATGAAAATCGGAAAAAAGGGTTAGTTATGGATGGGAGATTTGAGAGATGAAGATCAACGTATGCCAGCGGAGGCTTATCGGAAAAATGGGGAGGAATGCTTGATTGCTGCTGCCCTATTTTGGAAATAATATTTCGATTGATTCGATATCACCGGAGAAGCATGCGAGGAAACGCTTTGTTTTCTTTTTTTATTTTTTTTAATTAATTTAATAAAGTTTACATTAAAAGAAAAATGAAAAAGAAATTATAAAAGGGCAGTTTGGTCATTTAACTTGGATAAGGGACCAAATTTGTAACAATTTTGCCACCACAGGGACCATCAGCGTGAAAATCCAAAAGAATGATCAAAAGTGCAATTTTGGGACAACCACATGGACCAAAATTGTAATTTACTCATTAATATATTAATAAGAGTATAAAAGTAAAAGCAGAAAAGCTGACATAAATGCTTTTAGTCTTCTTTCTTCATTTCTTTTCCATAAACCGATAGAAAATAGAATAGGAAATAAAACAAAGAGTTTATCTCAAGAAAATAGAAGCACAGTCAAATAGAGAGGCAAAATCAAAACTAAAGATGTTAAGAGAGTGAGAGATAGAGTAATGCACATACAACGGCGAGATCTTTCAGATGGGCGAGTGGTGTCAGTAAGACAGAGCGCGATGGGGAGCAACCGTTTCTGGCAATGACCGGAGCCATGTCTAAAGCAGCGGCCGACGACAGGTGGGAGGCACGACTAGTAAGTCCAGGGTTTTTAGATTTTACATTTAGCTTTGTATTATATTATTTGTGGGTTCTATAAAAATTTAGAGTTTGGAGATTTTGTGGGCTTTTTGAATCAAAGAATTTTAAATGGTGTAATTTGTATCGTGTTAAAAGACTTTTAATCGTTCACTCTCAATATATGGACGTGTCATATTATATTTTTTCTAAAAGTATTAATTTTTTGGTGTAAAATGTATTTTCCGTATGATAATATATTCTAGTACTAGATCTTCCCTGTCTGTTCTTAGGCAAAAAAGCTAGGAGGCCATGGCCTCTCCTAGCCCCTTAAAGCCTCCTGGGTGGCACTTGATATAGATTAGACCATATGATGCACATCTGTAGTTGAACAGCAAGAAAATATATAGGGTATTAGTGGTAAAAATTTTACATACACTGACATCATATAAACGAATCAACGATCCTAAATCCTACTTGCATATTTATATGCCCTTCTAGGTGATTTGGAAGTTCTCTTTTTCAGATTTTCGAGTATTCTCGACTGTAGGGCAACATCACAGGCATGTTTCTATGCCTTTCTAGGATTAAATAATGTCTTCTTGTTCTAGCTTCATTTCCAGCCAAGCCTAGAAAACCTAGATTTTATTTTGGAAGAGAATAATATAGTTTTTTTTTTGAACGGCAAATATATCCTACTCCTACTTCTAAACTACTCCTTGTTATGTTAGTGTCAGGGTTTGAACCCATGACCTCCTTGTTAGTAATCACCTTGTTAGCCAAGTGGGCTTGCCCCAACTTGTGAATAATATAGTTAAGGTAAGCAAATTCAAACAAACAAACTATTTAAGATTTTGGATAATTGGTTAAGCCGAACACCAAACCCAAAACCGATTCAGGTCGGCTGCATAAAGTTGCGATTTAGACAGTTTATTTGATTATGATTATCATGGAAATGTTTAAAAGCTTCATGCTTATCCTCTCAGCTAGGGGTGTAAATGAGCCGAACTGAACTCGAGCTCTGTTAAGCTCGGGCTCGGCTCGTTTAAATTCATAGGGTTCGAGCTTGGCTCGTTTAAAATTTACAAGGCTCGAGCTCGACTCGTTTGGGCTCGTTTAATATTTACTTATAAATAAATTAATATTTATTAATAAATTAATATATAAAATAAAAAATAAAAAATATATTATATAAAAATATACAGGCTCGTTTAGGCTCGCGAGCCTAAATCGAGCTCGATAGTGAGGCTCGGGCTCGAGCTCGTTTAATAAACGAGCCTGAAAACAAGGCTCGAGCTTGGCTCGGGCTCGTTTAACTCGAGCTTGAGTCGAGCTTTTAACGAGTTGATCTCGAGTAGCTCGGCTCATTTACACCCCTACTCTCAGCCTGGCCTCCCATTGTAAGTATGTCTTCCTACAAGGGCTATTTGGTCAATTTCTAAAAACCTAACAAAACAATGTCTTGAAGATGGACTTTTCCATATGAATGTTGCAATTAACTAGCTTTTATTTGGTTACTTCTTTCATACACCACACACAGCACATACACCGGTACATATAATACACATACATAAACACACAACAAACTAAATGCATATGCTTTAAACTTAGTACCCCTATATACATGAAAAAAATACATATAAAGCATAAAGTCATAACTTCTATCACAAAAGTACAAAATATAACAAAATCAAACCTTCCTATGTGCTCCAGTTCAACAATGAGTGGCTGGACACCAAGGCCATTCAACAAATATTTCACCTGAGATGAAAACCATTAGAATTAGAAACAAAAACCATATTTTAGAATTAGCAACGGGATATGTATTAGTGTGTGTCGATACGTAAACAAAAAAGGAAGAAGTAAAACCAAAAGTTAAGCTATACATATAGAGAGCTTTTAATAAGTAATACAATGTATGCCAATGATGTTTTAGAGTCCAAAAAACAGAAAATCCAGCAGCTACCCCTCTGTAACCTAACAATAAGCTATTCGGAAACCCATTTCCATCTAAACCCCCCGATCTCAGGCTTCAACCTTTCAATTATGCACTTTGGTAACTTGGATTCCATCATATACCCTCTAGGACAAATATAGTACAAATTGTCTACGGTTTTGTAGATCTAGATTTAGAGAAACGGGGTAGAGGTGTTTGTGGTTTTGCAAAACCAAACAATATGACTAAACTAACAACCATTAAGAAAACCCAAATTAAAACAAACTTGATTTCTGCATTTGTAGATTTGAGGATAATCCGTATAATTGCCAGTTGCGACATGCAAGATGCATATGATTTTGTTTTGAATTTAAAGCATCATTATTCTCTCTGTGGTACAGCTTTTCATCAGGTATGTGTTTTCATGATGGGTGTTGATACCCACACTCCACTCTACTATAACATATTCTATCCTACTCTTTAACTTTCCAGCATTTATTATCCTATCTCATTCCATCCCAAGACCCAAACACACACACACACACACACACACACACACACACTCTCTCTCTCTCTCTCTCTCTCTCTCTCTCAACTCCTCGTCTGTTTTTGTTTCTTGTTTCATTTGGTGGAGTACAAGACACATGAAAACCCATCTTCTTTACCATTCAAAAATAAAAATAAATAAATTCTTGCTTCTTTATTTTTTTTTCACGAGAATGGTACCTATTACACTGATCAACCACGGTTATAATAAACAAGAAAGTTGGAAAACTAAATAAGAGAAGGCTTAATCTGCAACCGACGATGGCCACCCTCCGACGAACAGCCTTCTCCGGCTCCGACGAACAGCGGCTTTCTCCGGCGAACAAGAATAAGGCTGGAGATGGTGAAGTGTGAAGATGATGAAATACGTGATCAAAAAAAACCCAGAAGGCTTTCTCTGGCGAACAGCGGCTTCCTTTGGTTCTGAACTTCTCATGCCATCACAGCCCCGACCATTTTCACTCAGTGTGTTCTTGAGTTTGTGTGTTTTGAAGAAAAAAAAAGAAAATATAGAGGACGTGGGTATTTTTCAGGAGTATGTGTTTGTGTGTGTATTTTTTAAGGAGAAAGCATGAAAAATGGTAACCGTAGAAGAGAGAGAAGGAAAGAGAGAAGCAGAAGTGGGGGTGATATTTCCAAGAAAAGTTGACTTTAATTTATTTCAAAGAAAGTTGTTACCAACCAATGAAAATTAATAAAAATCAGTGAATATATAGCATGGAGTGTGGCAGGAAAATAGCATGGAGTGTAAAAATAAATACCCTTTCAGGATTCAAGTCATTTTCAATTATGAAATAGCATTAACTATATATACACCTAACAACGGCGACATTAAAGTTTTTAAAGAGAAATCCGTAGGTATACACTTATCGACGGAGGAAAGGACGTCATCTTTGATCTTTCTCAATTTTGGCACCCAGTCCTGATGCAAGATCAAATGCTCCAGCTTTTGACATGTCTAATCGATGTCACCTGGTTAACGAACAATCACAAAGACTACCAAGATTCAAGAGAGTGTGAGAGAGTACAGGTGAGTATATGAAAAATGCGACACTGGTGTCGATTCTTAAAATTCCTTTCTGGATTATCACTTCTAACTACGTTTTCCCAATTATATGAAAAAAGGCGACGGGTTCGATTTTGAAGACCCCGTATGCTATAGAGAGAATGAAAGCAAAATCCAATTCAGGTTTAAGATATCCACATGACGAAGTTGAGACGTCATACCATATGAGCATACCCAAGCATACCTTTATGCCAGTATCGAAGGCTGAATCCGTTGTGACTGGTGAGACGCATCACGGGAGAGAATGCGAGATCATAAAATCGACTGTTGTGCTTCGATGTCAGCTTTCAAGGGTCTCACTATTCAAAGACATCATTTTCAAGGGATTTTGGCTTTGATGCAGAGAAATCTGTCAGATTGGGCAGTTAATGGTGGCTGAGCATAGGAACGAATTGGATATCGAGAGAGAGAAAGAGAGGGACTGTCCGGTTAGTCTGAAGAAGAAGAACCAAGGGGGAATTTAACTAAACAAAAAGCCAAAAACCCAAAATCAAAACTCAATATCGTGCAAATGCAGTTTCAAAGGAGTAGATGCGATAATACATTAACGAAAATCAAAAAACAAACCTACAGAGCCTCGTCCTAATAATCAAATGCACCATCATTTATCAAATCGATTGAAGAAATGGCGAGTAAATCCAGTTCCAGAGGACCGGTCTAGAACTACCGTCACTGTGATTGTTGAAGTGCAGAATAGTGAAGCCCGATATGGTGATGAAGACCGCATTGTAACAGGTGAACCGGCTAAAGGAGGTTGAGGCAGAGCAGCAAGGGAGGCGGTGATTGATATGGCGATGAACCGGCGAAAGGATTTTGTGGTGGTGTTGACGGAGGTTGCAGAACTGGCGGTGGCGGTGGCCGTGACATTGTTGTAGTAGTGGTGTCGGTTGAGATAGCTAGGATTTTCTAGAGTAACAAAGCCAATAAATACGAATAAAATATTGAACGGGTCTAGAGTCCTACAAAAGAGGAAGTTTGGTACTTTTTTTTTTCTTTTTTTTAGTGGTTAGTGGTTAGAACTCCAAGTTAGAAACACCTATACTGAGATTAGAACCCGGGACCTCCTGTTTAAGAAGGCAAAGCCTCTACCAAGTGGGCTAATCCCACATTGGCTGAAGTTTGGTACTTACATTTGGAATTTTGTTAGCAGATGTGATACACGTATTTAGAGATGGGAAATGTATATGTTTAAAATTTGTAATTATGTATAATTAAGAGGACCTCTTAAATTAAGAGTTTTTCTTTTATTGGAAATCATATTTCTTTTATATAGTACTGGTCGTATATCCGTACAATGCGGCGGGACACAAAATGTTAGAGGCGAGCAATGCGGTGTTCGGTTCGACGTTTCGCTAAAATGAACAAAAAGTCGTAAAATTTAATAAGTTGTGTGAGACGAAAAACCAAAAAAAAATAGCACATGCAATAAAACCGATTAACCGAAACCGAAACCAAAAAACCGCATTAACCGAAACCGAAGAAAAACCGCACATGCGGTTTTTATTTTTCAAAAACCAAAAATTTTCGGTACGGTGCAGTTTTTAATTTTATAATACACTACTTTGTATCATTTTTTATCCCACATCGTTTAAGAAACACAACTTATGGAAAATCAAACATCTATAAATAAAAAAAATTAATACATTTATAATCTCATACAACTTAAGAAACAAATTTCAAGAAAAATCAAGCATCTATAAGTAGAGAGACTGAAATCATTTCTCTCATTTATTTGCTCTTTTGTGTTCTTGATTCTAATCGACTTAGGCATTGGTTGCAACGTTTCATCAATAACTGGTTTCAGTTTTATGACCAATTTCGTAATATTTGGATGGATACCATATTTGGATAGGTACCCACTGGTGCCTATTTCTGTTTTTTTTAATTATTCAAATGAATGTGGTACATGATAGAAATTCAAATTGATCTCTATTAATTGAATGACAACTATTATAATATATATATATATATATATATATATATATATATATATATATATATATATATATATATATATATATATATATATATATATATATATATATATATATATATATATATATATATATATTAGTATACTTGTTTGAACTTTGAACGATGTTCAAACATTTCTTGTTTCTAAGTAGTTTTAAAAGTTTCTAAAAGTTTTATTATGAACTTGACCAGATCCTAAAAAATCCGACATATTATGAACTTGCAAACTTAATCGGTCATTTTAAAAGTTTCTAAGTAGTTTTATTTTTTACTTTTATGTTTCAATAATTCTGAAAACTAATACCAAATAGTAGAATCATTTGAACCTTTGAAATATAAACATGTTATTATGATAAAATGTTTACATCGGTATCACCACATGCCAAAATATGCCAAACAACATAACATGAGCTTGCAAGCGTAATCAATTTTTAGAAGTTTTAAACTAATTTTACTATTCACTTTTGAATTTCAATACTTCTAGTTATTAACACCAAATAGTAAATTCTTTTGAAACTTTGATATAAAATATGTCTTTATCATGAAATGATGACTAATTAATATTATAGGCTTTAAAATTCATATAATAATCCAGATTGTTGGATGAAAGAAACAAATAAATGGTATTATATAAGGTAAAGAATAAATGTTAGATTGATGTGTGAAGATTGTCTGTGACAAATACAATAAATTTCAAATTAATGTGGTAAAAGATACATCACTTATCTTTAACGAATGTTTTGAATGGTCTATTTTATTATATATATATATATATATATATATATATATATATATATATATATATACACACACACACAATATACATATAAAGATTTATATATATGTATATATATATATATATATATATATATATATATATATATATATATATATATATATATATATACACACACACAATATACAATATACAGATAAAGATTTAAATATAAAAATATAGATATAAGATAGTTCAAATGTCTATTATTAAAAATTTATGTGCATATATTTCGTATGAATTGAAAAAATGTTTACGACAATATCACTTTTATACAAACGACATATTAAGCTTGTAACATAATCGAGTTTTACTTTAAGGAATTTAAATCTTCAATTTTTTAAGTTTCAATATTTATGCAAACTCAAACTAAATAATAGAACCGTTTAAAACTTTGAGATAAAAACATACTTTTATGATAAAATGACCACTTTATAGATTTTGAAAGCCATATTATGATCAAGATTTATGTCTAATGAGAGCATATGAGTGGTATTATATTAGGGATAGATGAAAGATATGATAGATGTATGAAACAACGTAGGACAAAGGAAAAATATTCAAATTAATGTGGTAAATTATAAACAATTTATCTTGAACCACATTGTTTAAAAGGTATATATATAAATATATAGATATATAGATTTAACTATTTTGAAAAATAGTCTTTGAATATACTTTTAAGTTTATATGATTTTAAATAATTTTAAAAGTTATAATTTTATTTATAAGTAGTAAGTTTAATTTTTTATATTATTTTAATAATAATTAACCAATTTATAATCATTATTAGAAAGAAATTGAAAAGTCATGAGAATTTTAAATTAATATGGAGAAAGTATTTATGATTCTTTTATAAGATAGATAGATAGATAGTTTATATATAAATAATTATTATTTAATTAATATTATATTATGTAAAATAAAAAAATATGCAAATACGCAATTGAAATTTGAAAATCGATGGCGTGACTTTCCATATAGTTTCAGACTTTCTAGTTTCTACTATCGTTTCACTTTCACTCTTCAGAGTTCAGACTCTTCGTTATCGGGATTCAATTCCTCGGAGTCGCCGGACGCCGCCTGCCTTGCTTCTACGATTCTACACTTCTACTTCTACGATTCTACCCTAGTCCCTTGCTACTCCACCATCGCCGGCTGCACCATCGCCGCTGTATTCATCATCTCCGGTGAGTAATCAGAAATTTGCTCAACTCATTGTTTCCTTGACTTAGGGCTTGAGTGCCATTCTATTATTGCTGTATACGATTTCTGAAAAAAAGTGCTCAAATTATCATCTGAAAGAAGTGCTGAAATCATTGTTGAAACAAGTGCCATTCTATTATTGTTGTATACAATTTCTGATTTTCAATTCCACGATTCCAGTTATCACGATTTTCTGTTATCAGACCTCACGATTCCTGTTATTGCTGCATACTTTATTTTTATAATAGATATTACCATTTTTTGCTGTTTTTGACCATTGTGTAGAAGACCCAAAGTACGTTGTTGTTTTTGGTATCTTGCACAAAGTATGTTGCTGTTTTTGGTGTTGTTTGAAAGAGAGACATCATAACTCATGATTCTAAGGGTAAGCAATTGGAAAAAGGCTACTAAAGGTTGTCAAATTAAAAACCATTCAGTTTGACTTCCTTTGCTCTATTTCAAATATATTATTCCAATGTATAATTGACGCCACATCATTAAAAGCATCTACTTGGATTTATTTTTATTTCAACAATATTATTCCGAATAAAAGTATGTTGCTATGTAGGGTTAATAATAAAATAGCATTCATTTGTTAAGTGATTATTCTAAATACTATGATTATAAATGTTAATGTTTGATTATAACTAATTACCTAAAGTAGGTGAGGTGTTTTTCTATTTTAGAGTAATTATAAATAGAATGTTTAATCATATATCGATTATTTTTTGTATTTTATACTAATAATTGATGTATATGCATTTCAACGTGTACCTTTCACAACTATTCTACACAGCCCACCATGCTGAATTAGTGTTTAAAAATATTGATGTTCCAGAAAAAGACCTTTAACAGCAATTTTAATATTATAAAAGTATTTAATAATGTCATTTTTAAGTGCGTTGCTATTTTGGGTTAATAGTAATAGTGAGTTTTGAGTTAAAAATGAAAGTATATTGTTGTTTTGGGTTAATAATAAAAGTACACTGTTGTTTTGATTTAAAAATTATTGTTTATTTGTTGTTTTGGGTTAACAATTGTTATTTTAAATTAACATTCATCAGGAATCATCAATTTGGGCTAATAATGGTCATTTTCAATTAGTTTTCATATGACAGAAATAATATTAGTTTAAATTTTAAATTTAATTTTATAATCTAAGGCTCTAAGCCGTTTGGATAAATTGTGCAAACATGTTATCTTATTTTGAAATATAGTAAAGAATATATATTCAGAAAAGTCCTCTAAATTCTAAATCTATATATTTCAAGTTATAGAAAACCATCACACTTCCAAATTGATAAAAAAAACTCCAATGAAAGAAAAAAACCAGAAAAGCATCGACACTAAAAAAAGATGCAACTTAAGAAAAACTCTTTAGGCGTTAACAGCGCTTATTATCTTCACCTGCAGATGGCTGGCTTCTAGATGCAGCAATTTTTTGTTTGGAACAGGTATGAAGTAAAGTCAGAAATCAAGAGAAAGAGTTAAAGAGCAAGGCAAATGAGAGAATCGACTTACCTAGAGAGACACACAACCGATGCGAAGAAGGGGCGGTGAAGCGTGAAGAAGAGAGGCGTGATATTTAGATCTTGCTATGACAGGGTCATTTTGCTATTAAATAATGTAAATAATATATGTGGATCAAAATTAGGAAATGGGTGGCATAGAATTTTTGGTTTCATGGGGACTAAATCGTGGGTTTTAATTAAGGTGCATGTGAGGTTGTATGTGTGTATGAATGTTTAGGAATTAATTTAGGTTGAGACGTTTGAGTAACGTAAACATGCTTTAATTTGAAAAATGCAACTGTTAATTGGAATGAAATATAAATAATATTAAAATATAATTTTAAAGTACACACTAAGCATGAAGAATAAAAAATAAAATTTCGATTCCTCTGTTAGTCTGTGATAAAAATTTTAAATAAAAAATTTGATTGAAAAACATCGATAAAAAGTAGAAAAACAAAAAAAAACTATTTTGATTAACCCAAAAGCCACTACGGAGTCGGTTTTCCCATTTCTCTTAAGGCTGGGGGGAGTGGTCGGCGAGCCATCCCCCTCGCTAAACAGCCACGTTGGTTTGGTTTGGCGAGTTCGTCGAAATATTGGCGAGGAATCCATTGGCGAAGGCGAAAGGCGAGGGTGGCGGTGTGGTTTGGCGAGGTCAGCGAGGGCTTCAGCGAGGGTTTGGCGAGGCCACTCCCTCCAGCCTAAGTGCGTTTGACGAATAGCCTTATGTTAAGTACAACTTATTATGAAGAAACCCTTAATATTCAGTGTTTTCTGATAAAATATACTATATAATATATGCAAAAAAAGTGATACCAAAATAATAGGGATGATGGATGTTAAAAATAAAAAATTGAAAAAGATTGAGATTTCGGGTAATTGATTAAATCGAATGATGAAAATACATACTTAAAACCGATCTAATATAATTTTAGATAACCAATTAAACCGAACAAAAAACTGTGAATCATGTAAGTTCAATTGAATAAATCAAACCTTATCGAGAAAACGTTAAACATTTAGGAAAAAATTAAATTATTTTCTAACGGATTAAATGTTACTTTGAATATGACATATTTCCGAAAGAAACTATTCAGCATCGCTGGAAGGAAACTAATTGCTGAAATGAACTATTCATTGTGCGCCGCATAACAATGCACTTTCATTCTTAAACCAAAACCTCAATGTCCATTGATATCTACCGAAAAAACTAAACGCCCGACAAAAATTAAGCGTATCCACCAAATGTAGGTATTTATCTTCCATAACCAATATTCTCGCATGATCAACTTAATATTGCATTGTCCTGATGGATCTTTTGTGACAATACAAAAGTCTTAATGAAGTCTCACGAAAAATTCAAAGGTGATGAAATGTATACATCAAATATGGTGTATAAAGAAGTGTTGTGTGATTAATAATGTACAATGAATCATGTATTTTTGAAATTTTCATGTGGTTTATTCTTACATAAATAAAGAAAGGTTGATGTGGATGGAATAGCGTACTGAACCATAAAGGTGTTTCGATGGAGAATTGCTGATCCAAAATCTATAGCAGAACCTGTATTAACATCACTGTCCTGTATAGAAAGCCTTTTAGAATGAGATGTATAGACAAAATCAAGAAAATCTTTCCAGAATCGCAAGCGTACCTGGAATCAAGAAAATCTTTCAAGAAAATCCATGCTCTTTCTGAACAAATCTGGTTTAAAGACGCTTAATTTCAAAATTAATGCCAGCCATAATACAATGTAAACACACACCAATATTCAAGACATATATAAAAAATAAAAGTTACAGTCACAAATAGAATCACATACTTACTTTTAGTCGCATGATGTGAAATTATCATATCTGCAGGATTAAGTGCAAATTAAAATTATATAATATAGTTGAAAGCATTTTGTTCATACCTGCATCTGTTCTTGCCTCTTATCAGGGTAGAGCTGAAAACAATAACTTATGCCCCAATAGTCTTAGTCGTTTTGACCGGCTGTGTGAAGCTTGTGGGATTTTGGTGGCGGTGGGTGCAGAAGGGTGGTAGTGATGAAGGGGGTAGAACGTGTTGGTGTCTACGAGTGCAGAAGGCTTGTAGTAATGAAGTGCGATGGTGTGGGCGGTGTATACATGATTTTGGTTGGCGGATTAGGGAGGCTATGAGTGGTCCAATCGAGTGTTTTAGGTTACAGAGATGAAAAAGGAGAGAGCGTATGTTGAGAGAGAGTGCAACATGTAGCTGATCTTCGGTGGCGACGACGTCTAGGGTTAGATACATGAGAGGATATACTTTCAAGTTTCAAATCTTCCAAGTGGCTGGTTTGATGGCGGATAAGATGGAGTTTGTTATTTACAACCGTGATTGTGATTAACCATATCAGGGTATTGAAAGTGTATATGCTTTAAAACTTGTATTCCATGCATAATAAATGGGATCTCTTAATTTTAAGAGTTTCTATTTTTAGAAATCATTTTTTCTTTTTAAAATAGTATAGATATAAGCAATGTAGTATTTTTTTTTTTGAATAATAACATATAACAATGTATATCAATATAGATCGTGTGTATCTTAAAACATGAGACCGGGTATAAATAATCGATTTATATATCTACCGCATTACATTATAAAATGATACATATAAGCACAAAAAGACCTGCCAATCACTGTTTCGTCATTTTCCCTAAAAATGTAAATAAATGCAACTTGCATTATTTGATTGTGATTCAAATCAAATAAATCGTAACCGTCCAACGACTAACAAGCTTTTCAATATAATCACAAACACATAACAATAGGCACATACGTATACAATCTCGAAACGAGAACGAAATGAGACAAGGTTATTTCTGATAAGTCCTAAGCGCAAGAAACATGCAAGAAACTACTTTGTTACAATGTCAAAAAAAAGACCAAGTAAATAACCAAAGCCACACAAACTGATTTCAAGGTAGTCCTTGTAGGCATCTTTCCTTTGTCACTCCTCAACACCATGGCTATATATATTGGCAGGCTATTTAAGACAGCAAACCCAGCTATGAATAACTGAATAAACAGTTCTTCCAGCATCTCATTATTAGTCAAAACATGCTTGATTCCAATCAGAAATGCGAATAAATTAACAATTGATGCTATAGTTGCCGATAGCAACAATGGAGATTCCACTCCAAATTCAAATACCCCTTGCCTATAACGGTAGCTTATTTCTCTGTCTGACACCTTGCTTGTCACATTGAACTCAATGGTCGACATGCCGAGGGAAGTGAGCAACCAATCGAACATTGAAAATGGGTAACTTGAGCATCCCAATATCAACCACATTCTTTGGTGATTCCACCATCTTATGATTGTTGACCCTGCCATCATATAATCAATAAAGTCTTTCCCATATGCTCCGAGGAACAAGAATGCATACAAAGAAAACCAAGAAAACCAAGAGTCTGAAACCTGTACCACATAATTTGAATTTCATTTTAGAACAATAATGAAGTTTGTTTGTATATATATACTACATTATAAAGCATTATGATTACACACCTTTGGGAATATCGAGGTAGCATTTACCAGTGCTAATTGTGGCACAAAGGCATAAATGAGTACTGGAATAGACCAAAAGGCACGGAAAAGGTAGTGTGTATAACAAAGTGCATGGAGAGGGTTCATAAACTTCATTCCATATGTCATCGGACTATATTTGGACAACGCTGCTTGTAACATACCCATGTACCACCTATTTGATTGATTTAGAAAGTCGTTAAGGGCTATCGGCATATTGCCTCGAAACGCAGCTCTGGTTGGGTCACATGTGACAGACTGCCATCCTAAACAATGCAAATGGAAACTTGTGTAAATATCCTCAACCAACGTACCATACCTAAAACCAATCTGCAATTAATTCAATATCAACAAATTAACTTGTGTATTATACTAACAAAAAATTTATATATATATATATATATAAATATATATATATATATATATATATATATATATATATATATATATATATATATATATATATATATATATATATATATATATATATATATATATATATATATATATATATATATATATATATATATATATATATATATATATATATATATATATATATATGTGTGTGTGTGTGTGTGTGAATTGTCGGGGAAGTATACCTCGTCACCCCATTTCGTATTGTCTTCATAGCTACAACTTGCGACATGGTGTGCTAACTCTAAATTATATTTGGTTTGAATTGGCTCATTCCGTATAGGTTGTGAATCTTTAAGGTGTTCGATGAGAGCTTGTCTTCTAAAGAATCCACCACTGCCCATGAATATCGTACCACCCAAACCATCCATTCCTACAGTGCATACACGTGTCTCAAGCACGTGTTCAGCAGCATAAGTGTCGTTTCTGTTGATGTTATGGAAGCGTTGAGGATATTGAACGAAGGCAAGTTTGGGATCAGCATTAGGACCCAAGAAATAACATAGCGTATTAAGGGGTGTTTTTGGATCGTTTGAGTGCATGTCACAATCTAAGGTTAGGAATATAGGTGCATTCGTCATGACGCTTGATACTCGGATCTACAAAAATGGTGAATGTGATGATCAATTGTTATTATTTGGGGAAAAAACTATTTAGTCAAGAATATAAAAATCGATGAGATAGCTAACATACCAAAGTGTTGAGGGCACCGGCCTTAGAGTGATGTGGTTTAGATTTATTCTTTTCTCGTGAGATATAAAAGAGATTCGGCATGTAATGACCAATAACATCTTTGTCGTTGTTATTTTTTAATAAAACCTGTTCATAGAAAACTCAATGTCATCAAAAAAGATTTAGTCATTGTTAGAAATTAACTAGAATGCATTTAGTTTGTAACGAAACTAGTTATTTTGATCATGGATGAATAATATAATTTTGACCAACAACTCAGACTTGATTTAAGAATCATGGGAATTGAAAGAAGCGAGGACCTCAATGACCGTAGGGTGATCGTGACGTGTAAATCCAGGGGTCCATTTGCTGAAAGCTTTGATTGTATGATCGTGATTCATTTGATCCGGATCGAACGCACCTCGGTCCACGGCATTTTTAATTGTTGCTTTCATCTCATTGTACATTTCCTGCACCGAAAACAAATGATACAGTATTATTAGTGACCGCTGTTCCACAATAGCAAAGTATTTGTTTATTTATTTATTTTCATTAAGCAAGCACCTTGAGTTCAAAAGTATCATCGTCGTAGGATGCATCATTTCGGAAATGAACTTCAGGAGATCTTTCCTTTAGATTATAGTCTTTGCAATATGGCAACCAATGTCTCGCAAACTTAGCAGCCTCCATGAAAGCAAACAGCGTCAACTGCGACCCTCCGTCGTCCGACAAATATACCGACAGCTTCTCCGGCGGGTAGTCATACGCCAACACAGACAACACGGTGTTAATCACCCCAATTGGTGGCTCCTTGAACGGATCAGCCGTGCAAACAAATATGTCGAGTCCTGGGTACTCGCTTTCCTTCGCCACTTGTGCCAGGTTGTTTGGGAAAACCTGTCGCCGCACCGGATTCAGGAAGAAAGCTTGCCATGTTAACCACAAGAAAGCTAGCACAAGATCCGCCACGAGTAGGAAAACGGTGGTAAAAGAAGGAGAGTAGATAAGGTTACAAAAATGGCGATAAAGAAGTACAATAATAGCAATTGTCTGAATAAGCGTGTAAAGTCGATTGAACCATCTTGTGCGTGATAGTCGGCTTGTATGAAGTGGAGCTTTTAGCATGGTGTTTTATTGAGAGACTTCAGTAGGCGAGGTTTCTTCACAGATGGTAAAGCTGGGTATTGATATAAGTGGATCAATACGGTCTCTTCTCCGTATAGACTTATTAATAAAATATAATTATGTTAATAGATTCTGCAAAGATATAGGGATAGTGTAAATATTAGCAAACAAAATATTATGACAATGATGGCATTCTATATTATTTTTGTAAACAAACAAATTTCAATTATTGTGACGGGGTTAAAAAAATAATAGCTGTAAATAAAGATAACACGTTACAAAATAAGTTTTTTATTCTTAAAAACCTCTTTATTATTTTCAAATTACTAGCATGTTAGATGATTCTAAAAACATGCAACACAAATATAATAAAAAATATTTTCCAATACAGCGTAATGTAACCCATGTCCAATATAATACTTGATATGGAAATCAGATCTTGTCCCATTAGAACATTTGAATTAAAATAATATATTAATGTTACTATCAACACTAAAGTAAGTTGAATATAAAAGTCAAGTAAGAATCTTAAAATAACATTCTAATGGCATCTTTAAATATAGAAAAATTTGTCAAAAAATCTCTATATTTTAGCTCTATTTAGAAAAAAGTCATTCTTGAATTTTATTTTGTGATTTAATTCTCTAAACCTGCAAAAATTTGTGGAAAAACTATTTTCACCTGATTTAGCAGGTCAGTGGTTAATTCACAAGTAAAACGATTTTACAGAGATTTTTCTGCAAATAAAATGACTTTTTCTTCATTTTTGTAAGTGACATAACTTTTACATACAATGTCCAAATTCTACAAACTTTATATCCTTAAAAACGTGGTAATTAGTACTACAACTTTGTTTTACAGACTTTTGTCTAAATATGTTAAGATCTTTTGCTACAATCCCTTAAACGTGAGCACAAATCATTTATGTCACTTTTTGTTATTTTCAAACATTAATATCTTTTTCGTTATAACTCCAATTAACCTGATTTTTTTCCTATGTTTTTTTATTTCAAATAATTCAATTTTCATAATGATGACGTTTCCTCATTCCTCATAGATTTTGAGATATATAGCTATAAACATCGTATCCATACTAATTCAACATTTCATGTGTTTTAGCACTTATTTTCATATGAGCATATCTTTTGCTATACAGATTCATTTCAATTGATTCTTTTTCCTTTGTACTCTTTGGAATATATACAAAAACTTTCATATAGAAAGTTTTTTCTTAATAGCTTCATATATAGATTTATTCATCTTCAAACATGGCCTCAGATGAACCTGTGGAATTTTGAGACATATAGCTATAAACATAGCTTTAGATCTTAATAACTTCAGATCTTGACTTTTGATATATACATCCATTCTACTTGATTCTTTTTCTTATCATTTGCTATACACATCCATTTGAAGTAATGTTTATAGAAAATAAGTGTTATCAAAGGCCATGTTTGGAGATGAATAACTCAAGATCTGAAGCTATTAAGAAGACACTTTTTAAATGAAAGTTTTAGTATATATTTCAAAGAGTACATAGAAAAAAGAATCAAGTGAAATTAATGTGTATAACAAAATATATGCTTGTTTGAAAATGAGTGTTCATACACATGATTAAATATTGATTATTCTGAGATGCAATGTTTATAACTATATATCTTAAAATCTATGAGGATTGGAAAAAAGTCATTACTCTAAAAAATATATTATTTGAAATAGTAAAAACATAGGAAAAAATTCAGGTTAATTGGAGTTATAACGAAGTAGATATGAATGTTTGAAAATAACTAAAAAGTGACCTAAATGATTTGTGCTCACATTTAAGGGATTGTAGCAAAAGATCTTAACATATTCACACAAAATTCTATAAAACAAAGTTGTAGTATTAATTACCACGTTTCTAAGGATATAAAGTTTGTAAAATTTGGACATCATATGTAAAAGTTATGTCACTTACAAAAATAAACAAAAAGTCATTTTATTTGCGAAAAAGTCACTATAAAATCATTTTACTTGTTAATTAACCACTGACCTGCTAAATCAAGTGAAAAGGGTTTTTTCACAATTTTTTGCAGGTTTAGAGGATTAAATCACAAAATAAAATTGATGGAGGACTTTTTCCTAAATAGAGTCAAAATATATGGACTTTTTGACAAATTTCCCTTAAATATATTATGTAACAAGTGACAATATTAAAATGTTAATAATATTACATGAAATTGATTTGTATGACCTCACATAGTGTAAAATATTACAATAAAGCTATGTTTATATATTATAAATTATTATAATTGAGGTCTGTTTTCATAGATTTGTTGTAAATAATTATTTTAAAACCAATAAAATATTGAAAATCTAATAATATAATAATTTGTTTATTTTAAATATCGAGAAAATAACAAAAAAGTTGTAACATTTATGCATTTTTAATGGTTTTGTCACAACATCAACCATTAAAACTCTAAACTTTGGATAGTTATTTTCAAATGTCAAATAGCCGATTTTGGCCTTCATTTTCATTTACTACTTCAAATGGCTTGCCACAATGCGCCAAAAAATAATAAAAGAAAGAGGGAGGAGCTTTGATTGGAACATGAGACCTCCCGCATAAAAGAGATATAACTTACCAATATGCTAATTTTATTATTTTAATGAATACATGTGTACAATATGTATCCATCTTGATTTGTTGTGCTATTAACCCGTATTTAATACACATTTGTTATATGTATTTTTTTAGAACGGCTGGTTAATGGTTAGCAGTTAGTAACTTCAAGTTAGTCAAATGTCTATGTCAGAGATAAAACCCGGGACCTCTTAATCTAATAGAACAAAGCATCTACCAAGTGAGCTAATCTCACATATGTATTTACTATTTTTTTATTATATGTATTTACTGTTTTAAATATGTGTTTAACTTCAAACAACATATATTTATCATATGTATTAAATACATAATAATAATAATAATAATAATAATAATAATATTATTATTATTGTTATTATTATTATTATTATTAAAAAATAGATTTTAATACACATAAAATAATAATTACTAATATGCATTTACAGAAAGATACATATTAAACCATATAAATACACATAAAACATATTTATATAAAAAAGCATATTATAAATTACTAACAATTACCAACGCGTGAACTATAATGTATCGGTAATTGATTATAACATTAGGTTTTGCATCTCCATGCGTTGCAACAGACAAACTGTGTTTGTTTGAAAAAACATAATCTACCAAATACAAAGGAAGTTGTGAGAAAAATTTAAAAATTAATTTATAAAAAAGAAAAAAAATCAAAAACATGAATACATACAAATGTGAAAAAAATAATTATATAGAAATGGATTCTAAAACTAAGCTGTTAAAAGGTTGAAAAAAAAAAGTAATATTAAAAAACTAAGTTCTTTAAGTGATATAAGAAAAGAAAAACAGAACTTTGCCAAAAATTATAATAAAAATTTTAGGGTTGTAAAAAAAATATAATTTAAGCTTAGATTATAAAAAAGAAAAAATTATAGGATGAACAACTGATACATTTTAGTGGAGGCACAAAAATTTGGTTATTGGCAGTGCAGGTGAAAGCCCAATAGATCCCATTTTTTTGATCGCTCCACATAGCTCACGACCCGGCACGAAGAAATCTCTTAGATGGGCGGATGCAAATCTGGATCTATCAACGGAGCAATTCCATTCCAGTCGTAGTCTCAATCCCATATTCAATGTGCCGTCTCCGCCGTGTCTGACCCCCTCAATCTTTCTATCCGGAGTGAGTCAGGCGGCTAAGCCTTTCATCCTGATAAAAGAAAGAGTTTTCCCACCCTCCATAAATGGAATCGGTTTGAGTGAATTACTTACCGCAGTCAAAGCCAATATATATATATATATATATATATATATATATATATATATATATATATATATATATATATATATATATATATATATATATATATATATATATATATATATATATATATATATATATATATATATATATGAAAAGTGTTATGGCTAATTTATTATGGGATTCCAATGGTGAGCACAGGCACCACTGGATTGCTTGGGACAGCATTTGTAAATCCATGAAGGAGGGTGGGTTGGTAATTAGACAGGAAATTGCATGCCAAACTTGCGGGGGCTTATGTTGTTGGTCAGTTTCTCTGGGGCAAGTTTATGAGATCTAAATAGGGTCGCAACTCCGTACCGACGTCTCACTACTACTTAATTTAATTAATTAACAGCTAAACTTTTTCATAACCTAAGCTTTCCTTAACCAGTTGACCTTACTTCGTAACCTTAGCCTCCCTTTCTTTATAGTTCGACTAAGTGACTTCGTAACCGAAACCTACTTTTTTTCTTACTGTAGCATAGGCCTTCGCCACTTCAAACGGGCGCTTCGCCCCTCTTTTTTTTTATTAGAAAGAGCGGGGCCTTACTTATTCAGGGGGGTGGGGGAACCCGTAGGAAGGGGGGACGAACCGCCGAATTGACATCTGAAATCGCCAACATGAACACAAACGAAATCTTTAATTTCGTATAGAAAGAAAACGAACCACTTCTCTTCTCGGAGCCCACGGAGCGGTATATGAAGAATGGCTTTTTGGTCCCTTTCGTCCAGTGGTTAGGACATCGTCTTTTCATGTCGAAGACACGGGTTCGATTCCCGTAAGGGATAGGTACTCATTCCCGGCCGCTTTCAGTTAGTGTTCATTGCTGAGTGATCGCTCGCTATCTGGCTGGAAAAGGTGGTCCGGAAGCTTCCTCTCTCCCAGCAAGCAAGATGAGATCACCACTTCTCTCGGACTTCCTTTACTTCGTAACCTTAGCTTTAGATGTCCTTTCATAGATTCTCGAACCTCCGACAGACAGAATATCCATGCATGCGTTCTTTCTCTCCTCCCCTCAGCCATAGAGTCATCTTTCCCCCCTTTATTTTATTTTTATTTTTTAGGCATTGAACCCCACCGCTCCGTGGGGTGCTGAGTGGTGTCCTCCCCTCCCTAATACCTAATACATAGTTCCGTCTATGGAGCCTAAAGCTTCAACCATGGCATAGCAGTAAGCAGCGGAGTCCGGAATTGGATACTAAATTGTTTGGTTATGCCATTTTAGGCTTTGCTCTCACGGAAGCCATTGCCTTGTTTGCTCTTATGATGGCCTTTCTGATCTTCTTCGTATTTTGAGATTCGCTACCGTCAGTAGCCTTCCTCCCAAGGCGAGCGAAGTGACGTGAGGCGAGCGTCTGAGTGAGTTGAGTGAGGAAGTGAGGGCCCTGAGGAAGCGGAGGGAGCGAAAGCTGGATCGGGTTTCACTGTTAGACTTCTATGGATTATGGATTCGACTAGAGGGACTCCTAGCAGCAAACTAGTATAAAAGGGCCCCAGACGCAGGAGCCGCCAGCCGGATCGACCAACAAATGATAGGCCAGAGGGATGGGCTCATTCGACTAATCAGTGATCCCTGGGCCTACCTAACACAGATGTCCCTGAAATGAAATAGGGGATTGGTTGATCGGAAAGCTCGGGCAGGAGTAGGAGGTTTTTAGGCTAAAGTAAGAAACATGTATTCCTCCAAGCCGGTTTGGTTCTTAATGATTTTGGGATGAAAAACAAAAAAAGTGTGAACCGCTATAAACAGTTTGTAACTGGTCTAATCTGGTTTTTAATGACTTTTTTTTCCCTAAGTTCAATGTGTAACCAGATTTTAATTATCCGGTTTCCAATGTCTAAAATCTGATCCGGTCATATCAGATCAAAACGAGCCGGTTTCTTAAAAGCCGATTTTCATTCAACTCAATTTCAAATCCGATAATCATACTTTTATGTGCGCCTCTACTTTTTAGGCACACATCCCCATTTAGGGTTCAATTAGACACATGAGTGGGCTTTGTAGAACCGACCCTATCGAGCTTTTGGATGGGCCTAGGACTGTCTTGAAACCAGCATGTTTATTCATCTAATTATCTCTAGTTTTAAGTAACATTTTTTGTCTGTTTTTATATATTATTAAAAATGGAATAAAATTTAAGTTAATAATTATTGTGATCTGAAAAAAATTGTATTTTAATAGTAAAACCTTTCTTACTTATCTTATATTAAGCATATATCTGTACGTTGTGCGAGAAGTAAATTATGTGTTTAAAATATTTTTTTAATAGATGTTTAAGTTATATTGGAGTTTATGTTGAAAATATAGAAACTTGTAAATGAGTTGTTTCATAATAGTTCAGGCATAGTGTGTGTTTTTTTAGCATAATCAATGATTTCTAATGAATGCTTATTTATAAAAAGTAGTTAGATTGTATATATTTGAAATGACAATGCATTTTAATTTGGTATTATAACACCTCAAAGTATGATTGTTGGAAAAATACACTAGATTATAACAATTACAAATGGGTAGATTTATAAAAGTATGATGTATTAAGGAGAAAGAACTTGAAACTGCAATGTTTTAATCTAAAAGATTTTCTAAATTATAATGGATTGATAAAAAAGAATTGAAAGCGCAATGTTGTAATAGAAATAAATAAAAGTCGGTTGGGGTTTCAAGCATTTAAGTCTTTAAATATATTTATATAAAATTGACGCAATCCCTATATAGTGACTACATGAGATGCATTATATGTAAAAAAACATAAGGAAAGTAAAGTACAAATATTCTCTTCTGTTCCCCAAAAAATAGGTCGCATTTATCCTATAAAATATTCACATTTGATTTGATATATTAAAATGGCCCTTGGGGTTGAAAAGAAAGTTCACAGGGTCATTCAAAGTTAGTTGGTAGTAAGAAAAATACAACTTATTTCAACACTCAATCGACTTATCAACTAACTATTAATTTGTCATCACTGTGCTAAGAGTATGTGTAATAACCCAATCCCACTTGGAATTGGGAAAGTTTATAATATTTTTAACAAAAGTATCGTGTAATTATGTTTGAATAGTTATGGTGATGTATTTAGTGAAATTAATTCGGTGTTGTTACAAACATTCATTGATGAAACAATTACGGATTTCAAGAATGAAATAACGAATTTGACAAACATACCAATTCTAGTGGCCAACATGAACAAACATGTGAATCAAATGAAACTTTAATGCATAAATTCAAAATACTAGATGAAAAACACAACGATAGTCAAATGATTGATGCCAAATCTTGTGTCTACAGAACCGGAATAAAGAGAGATCTAGCCACACATGATATGGCTAAATCTCCTTGATGAAAAGCAGTAAATTGTTCCTAAATGTACTTACAACGAGTGATTAAAACAGTAAATCAAGTGTTCCCAAGTGTTTTTGATCAATGTTCTTCTTCAAAGTCGTCCTCACTTGCTCTCTAGAAGTCTCACTACCCAAAAATGACCCAAAAATCGCCTTTAAACCGTGCAGAAAACTGATGTGTAACCGCCTCTTTTTGCGCCACACGACCCCGTGTGGATTTCACACGGGTCGTGTGATTTCTTTAATGGTCACTGCATGATTTTACACGGCCCGTGTGGATTTCACACGACCCCGTGCAGAACTGGGACTTCAAATGCTATTTTGTGGAAACTGCAAGGATCCACACGACCCCGTGTGAATTTCACACGACCCGTGTGGATTTGGGCAGTAGGTTTCTTCATTTTTCTTGCTTCCATTTGCTTCCAATTGTTTTCCAATGCTTCCATAGTCACTCCAAACTCCATGCCAAGCTTCCAAAACTTCTTTCCATGTGCTCCAAGCTCCCGCTCCATGCTCCATGCTTCCATGCTCTCCCGATTCCACACCAAATGTCCACCTTTTCCTGAAATTAAACACAAGCTTATGAAGTACCATTGTTCCCGGAATTTAAATGATTGTGCATGAAATTTCTATAAAAACAAACAAAACAAGGATAAAAATGGCTTAGAAAAGATGCATAAAATGCATCTAACAATTGTTCTAACACATAGGTCATAATTCTTGATCTCACATCATCCACATCACAATCTGATGATCAATCATCTAATAAAGCTCCTTTTAAAGTCAAATCATTTTTTAAAATGCTTCCATCACACCCATTTAACATTTTCCTTTAAGTACTCAAATATTTGTCTTTTGATTAAAATTGTATATTAGATACTAGTTGTGAGACGTGTATTACACGGGATGATACAAAAAAAATTATTAATTAAGATATCTAAACATTAATAATTTTACATAATAAATTTGTTTGTGTATCGTGACATCTTGTTTTTGATTTTTAGTATTACGACTTTGTAGTTTGATAAATATAATTGATTATGAGAATGTCATCGGTACTAAAATCAAATTCACTATTATGATTGAAATCGTTCTTCAAAATATTATGACGTCAATTGTCTCTCTATTGTCTTCCAAATCATTTTACACAATAAAAAATAATATTATATTAAAAAACAATTAATTTTGAAATTGAATGATAACAATTAATTTTGAAATTGAATGATAATTAAACCGATCATTAAGGAGTTAGAAACGTTTCAAACCAATTAGTTTTTTAAAGAAATTTAAAATTATGAGAAAATGACATGTGGCAAATTCAATGAGGAGATGACATATGACTTTGAGTTACTTATTTATTAGGATACTAGTTGTAAGACCCGTGTATTACACGGGACAATATAAATAAAATTTTAAATAACAAAATCTAAATACTTATTTAAAAAAGAAAACAAATGCAAGATCACTTATGCATGTCAAAGTAGTTATGATTAAATTCTTGTTGCTGTCATATAACTGAGCTCTAAGATCCCCAAACAATTCCACTGGAAAAACAACACAACATAATAAATAAATAAAAACACGTTCCATCTTGTTTCAACTCACCGCAGCAAATTATTACCAATTCCGGTAGGCTGAATACGCTTGTTAGCTTCTTCCACAATTTTATTAACTGCTTCAATAGATTCCAAACACATCTGGACAACTCAACAATAGTGCGAGCATGATTCAATTCAAGTGGAATTTTCATGCTTCATTAATTAATATAGTGTTAGATGCAACATAAAATTCCATTAATGTGTCTATTAACTATTATAGCATCCTACTTTTATAATTTATAAATAAAAATAATTTATCTTCAATTTTTCACAATTGTTTACATGAAAAAAATATAAATTTTAATAAATTAACAAACTCATATTAACTATGCGACCTTCAATGTAACACCCGTTTCCCAATTCTTTATTTTTAGCAATTAAGTATTTATTTTAACGAAAAATAAATAATAATATTGATAATAAAAGAAAATAATGGAAGTAATGTTTATAGATTGGAAATTATAGTAGAGGGTTTATGCCATATTTATAAACTTAAATTTGTTGGAATAAATGGGAAATTGAGGTTAAAAATGAAAAGAGTAATTCTTAAACTTTAAAAATTAATATGTAAATATCTATATGGATTTGGGAAAAAGTCATCAAGAAGGCTTTTGTATATTTTGGTGAAGTAATATTATAGGGAAAATATTCATATCATTTGGAGTTATAACGAAGAAGCTATGACAGGTCAAAGATGACCAAAAAGTGACAAAAATGGCCAAAGGGTCATGTTTAAGGGTCTGTAACGTAAAATTCATAGAGTTTCATAATTAACTCAGTAGGAGAAAGTTATTAAGCTCACTCCTACCTTTCTATATGTATAAAGTTTATAAAATTCCGATATCGTAGGCGGGAGTTATGATGCCGTAAAGTTTGCGAGAAAAATGGAGAGAATGCAGAATTTCCTAAGGCATTGTAGGTCAGGGGTATTTTTGGAATTTTCAGATCTGGCCCATATAAAATAATTAGAACGTGGTTTTGGTTATTTGGAGGGTAGGTATTCTTCTCTTTTTGACTTTGTGGAGATACAAGTTTTCTTTCCTTTCATGATAAAACAAAAACACGCACACACGAAATAGATGTGAGAGATCGGGAACGAGAATGGGAGAAGGAGATCGAGGAGAGGGCTGGTTGGGTCTGATTTCTTATCTATAAACAGAAAATTAAAGGTAAATTTATAAATCTTTAGAACTTTAGTTTAGAAATTGAAATTTGTTGATGCATATTAGATTTGTTGCAAGAGTTGTGAATTTATTGAGATTTCGGGATATATGATGGATTGATTATGAATTGAGGGTTATGTTGTTGCTAGACATAAAAGAAATATGAATTTTATTGTTCTAAGGTTGAAGATGATGAATAGTATTATGGATTTTTCTGATTTTGTCAAAAGTGACCGTAAAATGGAATTGAATGCTGATTTTTGAGGTGTGTGTATGTTCTTATGTAGCATGTTGTCTAATCTTAAGGAAGTGTATGAGGTTTCTATTTTCAGAGTTCCTTTGAAGTTTTATAAGGTCTTAATGAGGTTCTTGATGAGTTTGGAGTTGAAAACTCTACCCTCAATGTTAGTTTGTGTAAAGGTTGGGTATTTACTGTTTTTGCCTCATCTTGTTAAATCCACAATAAATCGTAGGTATGTCCTTTAAATCCAAGATTTATGTCCCTGAATTGGTAATGTTGTGTAGTTTCTTGTCTTAAAAGGGTTTGAGTTGATTCAGACCCTAAGTCATGTGGAATTGTCTATTTCCACTAATTGGTCCAGGTGCTGTCAGTTTTGGTCCCCTGTCTTGATTAATTCGTTATAAATTGTACAAAAAGCTTTTGGGGGCAAGGTCTGTGGCCTTAGTTCACTTTTGAAGTCTATTTGGTCCATACCAAATTTCAGAGTTCAATTCGTAACCCATTTTGAGCGACTAATATTTCTTTAAGGTGTGGTCCTGTGAGTGGACTGATCAATTCAGTCAACTTTGTCGATTTATCATTTCTTATTGGTGAATGCAAAAGACCTGAGGTCAGGCCCTGTGATCTTTCCCTTGGGTCTAGTTTACCCATGATTTTTATTGGATTTTATTTTCAATCTTTCCTTGGTCTAATATTGCAAATCTTGTTAAGGGTCCAGAAATCAGCCTTGCTGTTGGTTTCTTCTCTTATGATAATCATCTTAGTTTTTGGTTTTGGGTGTCATGATGTGGGCTTGGGTTTACTTAAAATTAATGGAATCATATAATAACTTATTTGTTGAGTAAAATTGAATAAAAGAGGTTGGGGGTATATGTCGACACAACGTGCATGTCGAAAGTTATAAACATTTAAACTATAAGCAACGCTATAAGTATCTATTTATAGTAACGTTAATTAGTGTACTTGGTAATAATTAACTTAATATACTTTATAGGAGTATAAGGTGTGCGGTTTTAAGCTTGGTTGGGTTTGCGGAATTGCCGCACGGACTTCTACATTGCAGACTCGAGGTGAGTACATGCAGTATTTTACCCATTTTGGGGTACATGGCAAGTAAGTACTTTCAAGATTTTTTTTATAAAATTTCTATATGTGAAATTATATGCAAGAGTATTATTTCTAACTTGTTTGTGAAAGTATAATGCTATATTTGAAGTTATGTTTTAGCCTATGAGCCAATTATGTGAAAGTATATTTTGGTCTATGAACCAATTATATGAAGGTATATATGTTTTGAATATAAGTTATACATGTTTGAAAGTATGGATAGGCATATAGCCACAATATGTTTAAGAAGTATGTTTCGGTTACAAATTGTATATGTTTTTCAAGTATGACTTGACATTAAACCTAAAATGTTATATAGACATGTTTTAAACATATGGTTTAAGAAAGATGAAAGTTACAAATTTGGCATCTAGCCATAAAGATAGAAAGTAATGAAGCTTGGCACTTAGCCACAAGTTATATGTATGAAAGTAATGTTCAAATGTTTTGTATGACTGGTAATTGTAGCAAGCAGCGTTAGTAAGGGAACTATGTTCCAACCTTCCCGGGTTAGGTAAGGGGTCTACTGGGGAAAATCCCTGTCGCGAAGTAGATCGCCTCAGCACTTCTATGGTGAGGATTGATCCGTTCTTTCTAGCCATAGAGACTTGGGGTATCACTTATAGTGATTAAAGCCCTAAGTATAAAAATCCAGCAAGCTTATAAAACCAGTCAAAGAAAGTAAGAAAGTTGTTATTTAGTAAAGTATGTCACAAAATGATTTTTGAGAAGTAAAGAGTTATAGTATGTTGCTAATATAAAGTTTTGAATGAAGATATTTTTGCAAGGTATGATATGTAATAATTTTTAAAAGTAAAGAGCTATGGTATGACATTATTATAAAACTTTGAAAGATGTTTTATGTCATAAGTTTTATATATAAAGGTTGGAAAAGAAGTTAAAAGTTTGAGTCTAAAACTCATGTAACTCACGAGACAATTTTTGTCTTACGTATTCTATTTTTATGCCATGTATTCCAGGTTAAATGTTATGCTATAATTGGATGAAGTTTAGCTGGAGTGGAGCCCACATAGCTCCTATCTTGGACGCAAGGTTTAATCCTTTTCTTGCTTACTATGGTTAGTTTGGTATAGATTTGTAACACCCACAGTTTTAAATATGTAAATAATCGGTTTTTGTTAAACCGTATTTTTGTATTCAAGTATTTATACGAAAAACCATAGTATTTGCAAACAGTTAAAATGGGGTGTCACAAGTTGGTATCAGAGCCATAGTTTAAGCGAATTAGGATTGGCTTGTTCCACTCCTAGGCTTAAACTCGTGCTATAGGAATGTTAGTTCATGAAAGTATGCTATATGATGTCTTAAATGACTAAGATATTTTGCATCACTTAATATATGCATATATATAACTTTAAAAAATGTTTAGCTAACTCTTTAATTGAGCAAAAGTTTGACTGTTAAGAAAATGGTATGTTATTTTCCATAACTGTCTATATTTATTAAAGACTATGTATATAAAGTAGAAAGATTTCCAGTATTGATCACCATGTATTTATAATGGTGTTATATGTTAAAGGAACCAGTGTCCCATGAAACTTTGTGGTAACAACAGAATCAATATGTATAGGTGGTTATGGTAATATGGGCCCGTATTATCATAATCACAGGATATGTATTGAGACTGGTGGAACCGTAAAGGAATTATGGTAGTCTGGTGAGTAAGGTTGTGAAGAGAGTAATAAGAATAACATAGAGGTTATATGCCTATTTAATAAGTATTAAAGGTGAATGCAGTGGATATATACCACTTAATATGACAAGGTAAAAGAATATAATAAGATAGTTAATACTCCCGAGACAATATGAAAGGAACCAGTAAAAGAGACATGGTCTGAAGGAATAAATATATTGAAAATGTTAATGGAGTATATAGTACAAAAAAAAAACTGTATAACTGAAAATTTCGTTGTCTAACGGAAACGAATTAGGAATTATAGAATAAAGATAAAAGTAGTGTCACTACAGTGACCAAAGAAAGAAAGATTGGAAAATAATAATAATAAATAAAAGTAGTAACACATCGATACATGTGATCCATTGCTATAACTTTATAGTAATACATTAAGAAAAGTTTACAGAACTAGTAGCCTAAACTGAAGAATCAGAAGGAAGCGAAAAAAGATCATCTACACTCCACTCTTTGTCATCTGTAGGTCGACTTGTACCTTCTTGAGGATTTGGAAGGGGTATGTTTTCAGTTATTGGAGGAGGAGCTCCAAGGCGTGGGGTCTCGATAGGGTTGGAACCCGTAACCCCATGAGTATGGGCTAAAAATTGACTCGTTTGAGGAGTGTGTAAGTAGGGAAGTGATGAGGAAGGGTTCCAATTTGGAATCAGCTGGGGGTAGCTAGAAGAAGGAGGAAACCAGGCTAGGTTACCTACAGAGCCTCCAAAATTATCCTCACTCGCATGTTCGAGTAAACCAGGATTAATACTGCTCGTTCCAGAATTAGATGGCAGAGGTTGCTGCTGTGTATGAATTCTTGATGAAGTTTCCCCCTTTTCCAGAAATTTTCTTTTCTTATATTCAACCTTATGAGCAGCTTGTATCAGTTTCTTTGTGCCGTCTGTTAGACCCGATTGTGATCCTTCAATTATTGCTTCTTTCTCCTTTTTTAGGTTGGGTAATAAATCTTTCGATAATCCTGCTGCTCCACTAAACTCGTTGCCAAATTCCTGTGACACAAATAACTTTAGTAATTACAATTTTATGATATATAAAAAGAAATGTAATTCTTTACCTCAACACGATCAATAAGAGTTTGCAGACTCTTAAGTTGTCGTTGGGGCCAATGATCGATACCTAAATCTCTACAGCGTTTTTTTAACTGTGTCGATCCAATGTTGAGTTCTTTCGCAGCTTTCTCAATTGGTTCGTTAAAGTGTTCAGCTATTATTTCCCTACTTAATGAGTGTCTGAAACCTCTTCTATTGCCAGCTACTGTGGTTGTCGGAATTGAAGGATTGAGTTCAAATGTATTATTAGTGTTATTATTTAGGATCATTTGAATATGATCCTGATTTTGTGAATCAAAGATGGACATCGATTCATTAAAATCAGTAGCTTCTATCTGTGGTAATTGTAGATTTTCAATCATGGACCCAGGATTCTGAACTCCTTCTAGATTTCTTTGAATCACCTGAAGGTGATTTTGATATTGAAAACCAACCCCAAGTTCGGGATTCATTTCAATATTAATGTTATGAGTTGTTTGTAATTGACTTTCATTCTGAATGTCAGTCATGAATTCTTGATTCATGGGGATGATCTCACTACTCGTTGAGGGTACGTCGATGAATGGATTGTAGCCAGATAAATCATCCACAGATGGGTCTACAAACAACAATTATCAGATGATAAAACAAAATTGAATATTCATAAAAGCAATCATTTAAAAGAATTTAACCTGGTAGAAGGTGTGGAGTTTGTTCAAGTGCATGGTCTAAAGATACATTCACCGGATCGTCTAAGTTGATGTTTAGCTCGGGAAAAATTTCCGGCTCATCGTTGAGTGGCTCTATAGATTGTATATCTGGAAGACTGTACCATAAATAAAAAAATCAACAAAAAAAAAAATAATAATGGATGTTTAGAATGTTAAAGTAACCGAACTCCGGTAAAGATGTCTGATTTGAAGAACCCTCTCCTTGCGGAAAACCAGGTCCAGGGTTTGACAGATCGCCCATTGAAGATCTGTTTTCCATGACTTAGCTTTAAATGTGAGTTCGTATACGAACAAACTAGTGAAAGAAGAGAATGAGACTGAAAATGAATGTGGAAATAAATGATGCTACTTACCTGTATATATAGCATTTTGCAGCTGGAACCGAAAGGACGTATGTAATTGAAAGGACACTTTACGTTCTTATTACCAAAATTCAAACCATCTACAGTGGATGCGACCCTCCACTACCCTGAGTGCCGATTAATTTTCAAAATTCACTGCTAGACTCTAGTGATAAAGGGATATTGATGAGATTTTTTTTTGGAATAAAGGTGAATAAAGTGGTGTCGTTTACTGATTACTTAATTGCACAGACTGTTGTAGGCTGTTGATTATTAGTGATGTGATGTCACATAAAAACAAAGTGTACGACCTATCTGTTAACATTGGAGAGGTATTGACATTGACTTATTTCGACTTTTCATCTCGTGTTGGACTTTAGGCCTAATGGGCTAAAGTGTAACTTATTTGGGCTCATATCGTTGGGCTAGTAGTTATGGGCAAAATACTAGACCAAAATGAAAATGAAAAATGGGCTGTTATATTCACAGATAATTAATCTAGTGGAATTATGGGCTAATGAAAGTTTCAACCTTGATTACTTAATATCTTGGTGTTGAATTTCGGGGACGAAATTCTTATAAGTGGGGGAGATTTGTAACACCCGTTTCCCAATTCTTTATTTTTAGCAATTAAGTATTTATTTTAACGAAAAATAAATAATAATATTGATAATAAAAGAAAATAATGGAAGTAATGTTTATAGATTGGAAATTATAGTAGAGGGTTTATGCCATATTTATAAACTTAAATTTGTTGGAATAAATGGGAAATTGAGGTTAAAAATGAAAAGAGTAATTCTTAAACTTTAAAAATTAATATGTAAATATCTATATGGATTTGGGAAAAAGTCATCAAGAAGGCTTTTGTAGATTTTGGTGAAGTAATATTATAGGGAAAATATTCATATCATTTGGAGTTATAACGAAGAAGCTATGACAGGTCAAAGATGACCAAAAAGTGACAAAAATGGCCAAAGGGTCATGTTTAAGGGTCTGTAACGTAAAATTCATAGAGTTTCATAATTAACTCAGTAGGAGAAAGTTATTAAGCTCACTCCTACCTTTCTATATGTATAAAGTTTATAAAATTCCGATATCGTAGGCGGGAGTTATGATGCCGTAAAGTTTGCGAGAAAAATGGAGAGAATGCAGAATTTCCTAAGGCATTGTAGGTCAGGGGTATTTTTGGAATTTTCAGATCTGGCCCATATAAAATAATTAGAACGTGGTTTTGGTTATTTGGAGGGTAGGTATTCTTCTCTTTTTGACTTTGTGGAGATACAAGTTTTCTTTCCTTTCATGATAAAACAAAAACACGCACACACGAAATAGATGTGAGAGATCGGGAACGAGAATGGGAGAAGGAGATCGAGGAGAGGGCTGGTTGGGTCTGATTTCTTATCTATAAACAGAAAATTAAAGGTAAATTTATAAATCTTTAGAACTTTAGTTTAGAAATTGAAATTTGTTGATGCATATTAGATTTGTTGCAAGAGTTGTGAGGTTATTGAGATTTCGGGATATATGATGGATTGATTATGAATTGAGGGTTATGTTGTTGCTAGACATAAAAGAAATATGAATTTTATTGTTCTAAGGTTGAAGATGATGAATAGTATTATGGATTTTTCTGATTTTGTCAAAAGTGACCGTAAAATGGAATTGAATGCTGATTTTTGAGGTGTGTGTATGTTCTTATGTAGCATGTTGTCTAATCTTAAGGAAGTGTATGAGGTTTCTATTTTCAGAGTTCCTTTGAAGTTTTATAAGGTCTTAATGAGGTTCTTGATGAGTTTGGAGTTGAAAACTCTACCCTCAATGTTAGTTTGTGTAAAGGTTGGGTATTTACTGTTTTTGCCTCATCTTGTTAAATCCACAATAAATCGTAGGTATGTCCTTTAAATCCAAGATTTATGTCCCTGAATTGGTAATGTTGTGTAGTTTCTTGTCTTAAAAGGGTTTGAGTTGATTCAGACCCTAAGTCATGTGGAATTGTCTATTTCCACTAATTGGTCCAGGTGCTGTCAGTTTTGGTCCCCTGTCTTGATTAATTCGTTATAAATTGTACAAAACGCTTTTGGGGGCAAGGTCTGTGGCCTTAGTTCACTTTTGAAGTCTATTTGGTCCATACCAAATTTCAGAGTTCAATTCGTAACCCATTTTGAGCGACTAATATTTCTTTAAGGTGTGGTCCTGTGAGTGGACTGATCAATTCAGTCAACTTTGTCGATTTATCATTTCTTATTGGTGAATGAAAAAGACCTGAGGTCAGGCCCTGTGATCTTTCCCTTGGGTCTAGTTTACCCATGATTTTTATTGGATTTTATTTTCAATCTTTCCTTGGTCTAATATTGCAAATCTTGTTAAGGGTCCAGAAATCAGCCTTGCTGTTGGTTTCTTCTCTTATGATAATCATCTTAGTTTTTGGTTTTGGGTGTCATGATGTGGGCTTGGGTTTACTTAAAATTAATGGAATCATATAATAACTTATTTGTTGAGTAAAATTGAATAAAAGAGGTTGGGGGTATATGTCGACACAACGTGCATGTCGAAAGTTATAAACATTTAAACTATAAGCAACGCTATAAGTATCTATTTATAGTAACGTTAATTAGTGTACTTGGTAATAATTAACTTAATATACTTTATATGAGTATAAGGTGTGCGGTTTTAAGCTTGGTTGGGTTTGCGGAATTGCCGCACGGACTTCTACATTGCAGACTCGAGGTGAGTACATGCAGTATTTTACCCATTTTGGGGTACATGGCAAGTAAGTACTTTCAAGATTTTTTTTATAAAATTTCTATATGTGAAATTATATGCAAGAGTATTATTTCTAACTTGTTTGTGAAAGTATAATGCTATATTTGAAGTTATGTTTTAGCCTATGAGCCAATTATGTGAAAGTATATTTTGGTCTATGAACCAATTATATGAAGGTATATATGTTTTGAATATAAGTTATACATGTTTGAAAGTATGGATAGGCATATAGCCACAATATGTTTAAGAAGTATGTTTCGGTTACAAATTGTATATGTTTTTCAAGTATGACTTGACATTAAACCTAAAATGTTATATAGACATGTTTTAAACATATGGTTTAAGAAAGATGAAAGTTACAAATTTGGCATCTAGCCATAAAGATAGAAAGTAATGAAGCTTGGCACTTAGCCACAAGTTATATGTATGAAAGTAATGTTCAAATGTTTTGTATGACTGGTAATTGTAGCAAGCAGCGTTAGTAAGGGAACTATGTTCCAACCTTCCCGGGTTAGGTAAGGGGTCTACTGGGGAAAATCCCTGTCGCGAAGTAGATCGCCTCAGCACTTATATGGTGAGGATTGATCCGTTCTTTCTAGCCATAGAGACTTGGGGTATCACTTATAGTGATTAAAGCCCTAAGTATAAAAATCCAGCAAGCTTATAAAACCAGTCAAAGAAAGTAAGAAAGTTGTTATTTAGTAAAGTATGTCACAAAATGATTTTTGAGAAGTAAAGAGTTATAGTATGTTGCTAATATAAAGTTTTGAATGAAGATATTTTTGCAAGGTATGATATGTAATAATTTTTAAAAGTAAAGAGCTATGGTATGACATTATTATAAAACTTTGAAAGATGTTTTATGTCATAAGTTTTATATATAAAGGTTGGAAAAGAAGTTAAAAGTTTGAGTCTAAAACTCATGTAACTCACGAGACAATTTTTGTCTTACGTATTCTATTTTTATGCCATGTATTCCAGGTTAAATGCTATGCTATAATTGGATGAAGTTTAGCTGGAGTGGAGCCCACATAGCTCCTATCTTGGACGCAAGGTTTAATCCTTTTCCTGCTTACTATGGTTAGTTTGGTATGGATTTGTAACACCCACAGTTTTAAATATGTAAATAATCGGTTTTTGTTAAACCGTATTTTTGTATTCAAGTATTTATACGAAAAACCATAGTATTTGCAAACAGTTAAAATGGGGTGTCACATTCAACATTCTCATTAGCCACGAAAATTCATATTGTGATCTACATCTCAAAAAAGCTAATCATGTTAAAACCGGAATACATGTTAGGCCATATAAAAGCCTGAGCCTGTGAATTTGCTTTTGGACTGTCTGTAATTGGAGAATTCCAAAGGTTGAGATCAAGATTGTGAGCACTTGCTGCAAAACACTTATTTTTTTTAAGTTATTGTTAGATGTTATAAGAGAATAGTGAAAAACTTATACGCAAAAAACAATACCTTCTTCATCAATGGCTTCCAAGCTTACATATGCCCCGCAGTTGCTTGGCTGAAAGTTGGTGATAGCTTCTTTACCATTACCTTTAATTCCTTCTTTGCATACAAGTAATAACTACACATGGTCAAATGATGAAGTGAAGTAGCAAGAGGTTAATAAGCAGAGGTAATGTGACAGCCCAAAAACATATGGATAAACCATGTCCGCCCCACTGTAACACAATGAAGATCAGAAATTAACGGGTTTCATTATTACAATGGCTATCCCAAAACATATGAATAAATCGTTTCTACTCTCACTAAAGCACAATAAAGAGCAAAATTAAAATATTATGCTTCAGAAATTCCAATATTTGATTTTTGATCCATGTGGTACATTTTCAAACTCTTTTAGTCTGTGAGACGAATAGTGTTAACTAAGGGACATTAAATGCATGTCAAATGTATGTGGTACTATTTTATCTAACCTTTTGGTCCATTGCTGTCAAATCTAACAATTATTGTTAGATTTGACAGCAATGGACCAAAAGGTTAGATAAAATAGTACCACAGGGAGAAAATAAACAAAATGCTTAATACAGATGACAAATGTGTTATGTTTCATATAATGACTTGAAAACATGTTAATTTCCTTAAAGCAAGACAAAAAGTTTCAAGCTATTAATCAAATGGGGAACGAACATAAAGAAAAAGAAATGTACTTTTTTACTTTTGTTGTGCCATTGTGTTTTTAATTTCACTTATTACACCGTTGTACTCTCAGAAATTATATCCGGATATTGTACTTTGATAATTTGGGTGTATTTCTTAAAATATAATGCTACAGTAAGAAAACAGAATAACATATATATCAAGAATTCTAGATGAAGATAGCTTCAAATGACAGAGCCTAAAACGCAAAGATGGAAGTCGGAGAAACCAATCTCACTCGTCATGTAATTCTAATCTATTTTCACCTGAAAATTTGACGAATCCAAGAGGATTGGGATGTTGAAAATTAAAGTCAACAGTCCAATATTAAATTTTTAATAAAGAAGAGAATTAACTACCGGCAATTTCCTCTGTGATTTTACATCGCTGTCGACTGTTATTCCGTCTAGTTTAAGCAGTTGATTCATCAATAACTCGATCACATTCAACAGAGTCTTCTCCGCGACTTTTCATCCTTTAGATAAAATGGATTCAATCGCCGAGACCTGGCCAGCAAGTCGATCGACCTCGAAGCTAATATCGGAAATGGATTTGGCACCTTTTTCCATCTTTGCATTCTTTCTCATCTCCAGAAACATTTTCTCTTGGCTAATTGGGTCTTCCATCAACACTATTTTTGATCGATCTTTGACACCCACCGTATCAAGACATGACTTTGAATCCCTCGTTTTATCTTTGTACATGAGCTTCTGATCTTCATGGTGTAATCTCGTTGGCCCGGTTAACATCTTCTTTAACTCCCCCGTACAACACTCAAAAAACTCAAATTAGAAACCTTGAACATAAGAAAAATTTAGATTTCTGATTTACAGAGAGGAGAGATTAGTGATTCACCAAATGTGGCTTGAGAATTAATGTTGATTTCATGGTAAATCGCCCCGTATTTGACCCAAACTCTAATGGTTGGTGGAGGAATATGGTTTGTTTCAGCATCCGGGTCTCGCTTCTGAACCAGCATTCCTCTGGCAAGAGCAGGAGGAGAGAAAACCCATAATTACAGCATTCCTCCTAGCAAGACCAGGAGGAGAGAAAACCCATAATGTTCTTTTGAGCCCTAATTCTTGACATAACCAGGTCATAGAGTTGAGAGAGAGGGATATAATGGTGGAAGATCAATGGCTACTGCAGTTGAGATGTTGAAGAAGAAGAGCCGAGATATAATCGAGGAATGGAAGTAGGTTCTTGGTTGGTAACTCCATTAGCGCAACCGATCGCGCCGTGTATCAAGTGTAAAAGCGTAATCATCGGATATCTAGAAGGTAATAACAGGAAATCACTAACTGAAAGGAGTGTATAGTGGTGTAACGGAAATTGTTTTTTTTTTAAGAAAATCAAAATTACCAGAAAATGACATGTGTCAAATTCAATGTGGTGATGACAACTGTACAAGAGTTACTTATTTATTACAATAGGATGATTCTTATTTTTCAAACAACCATATTCATGTAACGCCTTGTCTTTATCATTCAACGATTCTTGATGATGACTTCATTACCAATCATTTCATGATAACTCATGGTATTTTTCATATCAAATTTTTTATATATAAAAATTTAGATTCTATATTAATTAACAAACTCACAATATATAATCACTACTTATGTATTCTTTCTGTTAATAAAATTGGTTGTTCTAAAAGAAAATGTATTAAATGTTGAACCATTCCCCAGCCATGCACATGTCTCGTAAAAGATATGTTTCTTAATAAAGGGATCTTTAGATTTTGATATTTACTCCGAAAAGGACTTAAATCAATTAAATACCCATTTAAACTTATCTATTGTGATCGTACCAATGTCATCATACCCATTTAGTTAAACCCTTTTCCTGATCTACCAAAAGATGAGTGATGCTTTTGGGTCGGAACCTTATAAATTAAAATACATGTTTCCCCATATGTGATATGATAGAAGACTAAAAGCCTCGTCTATTATATTATGAGTAAATTACAATTTTGGTCCCTGTGGTTTGTGACATTTTTCGTATTGGTCCCAGAACTCGAAATCTCATGTTCTTGTCCCTATGGTTTCCATTTGCTTTCACTGTTGGTACCTCACTCCGTTAAACTTAACATTTTTGTGTTAAATGTGAGGTAAAATGACCAACATACCCTTTATTGCGAAGCTTTCTAGTCATGGGGTGTATGTGCTCGAAAGGGATTTCAGCAAATGAGTACGTAATTGTCGCACGACATTAATCGCCACAGTTACATAAGAAACTGAGTAAATTACAGCAAATGAGTACGTATGTACTCGAAAGGAATTTCAGCAAATGAGTACGTAATTGTCTCCGGCGACTCTTATCTAATTTAGCCATTTTCTCGTCGAGAAACTCATTTAACCTCCCCTTTTAAATCATTCACCAAGAAATCATCGTCTAACCACAAAGGATACCAACTAGCTGCTCGTTCTTTCAATGAAAAGGTAATTTCTCCATCTAAAAACACTAACCCCGACCTCTGATTCTTCGATTATCAGCTGGATGTTGAAGGTCGTTTCATTTCTGTCTATGGTTCATTTAGAAGCGCAAGATCAAATTTTGAATTTGAGATCTGCACCGGATTATTTTCAAGCTTTGTACATGGATTACAGTCTGAAGGTACTGTATCTGTGTAATTTGATTTCGTCGGCGGTTCAGCAATTAACTGAGCGTCGACTTTTTATGAATCTCAGTCTTCGGTTGATAAACTCATCCTTCATATCGCCGGAGAAGGTGGTGCGTCTCATCGGATCTGGTTGGAATTGCTACCGCCACATACCCTTGAGTCTCGCCTATGGCAGCAAAAGGTCCCTTTCGTTTTGTTTATTGACTGACCCGAACAAAGGGTTTTCATCATTTACGGATGTAGGTTTGAGGGGATCGAGATTTGGCAGCCTTCTTTTACTCGCTTACGGAAGCCATTGAAATCTCCATATGCAGGTTACTTCATCGAGTCAAGATATGAGAAACAAAACCGACGGTGGTCGGAGCAATAGACGAGAGACATATGAAGAAGAAGAGTTCATTATCAAGAACGATTCCACCATCTTCATAAAGACATTTTTAATAATATAATGAATTAAAAAAATAAAAATAATGGTAAAAACGTCATTTCAGTCCCATTTAACAGAAAAATCTAACCTTTAACGGAGGGAGGGACCAACAGTGAAATTAAATGGAAACCACAGGCGCAAGGATATGAGATTTCGAGTTCATGGACCAATACGAAAAGTAGCACAAACCATAGAGGCCAAAACTGAATTTACTCTTATATTATTTACTTCAATATACAACTATACATTGGTAAGAAGGGCACTAGCCATTAACGCATCAAATCATTATCAAGATCATATTAGACCACTTGTAATACCTATTACTAGCATCAAATGTGATGGACGCCACATCAGCATCACACACCATCATATTTCATCACACAACACTAGAAATACCCATCACACCACATCATCTTTTCCAAATAAAAATAATTCAACAATAAAAAAAATAATAAGTTCCTATTGGCTGTGTATATATGTGAGTGGTAATTTAAAAAAAAAAAGAAAAAAAGAAAAAAAAACATCATTGGGCGTGGTCATACGTGATACCCATCACCCTCCATCACGATAACCCCCATCACGGAGCACCCGGGGCGGTGTGCACGCCATGATGGGCTGCCACCGTGTCCATCGCGGTCCTCCCGTGATAAGCATTACGATAGGTCTTACATGTTGCACATAATGATCTCAAGGACACAAATTAGTAAAACTAAACATTTTTAAGATACCCCTCTCTTTGCCTTCTCAAATTTTGCGAGCTTCTCTTATTTGTGCGTATTTGACATAGAAAAATTTTGATCATTCAAAACACAAACTTTCTCTTTTGTTGAATCTGTTTATGGAGGGATTTAAAGCATAGTCATCTACTTTCTTCAAATTCTATTTTTTATTCCACTACTAATTTATGCTCAAACTTTTACATATCAAATACACTAACTTAAATGACTTGAGTTATGTAGATGATTATCTACTTTCTTCAAATTTGCTCAATTGAATCATCTGTTATTTATATTCTTCCTTTGATCTCACAAGTTATGAAGATGGTGATGAATATGAACTTTTACAAATCAAATACACCAACTAATGTGAGTTGGTCGAATTTAGTGTTTGTTTGGTTATGAAATCAGTGGTTGTTTTAGTTTATATATAGCTAGTTGATGTGCGCTTCTACCTTTTAGGCTTGTTTTAGTTTATACCTTTTAATTTAGTGTTTGTTTGGTTATGAAATCAGTGTTTGTTTGGTTAAAAATTTAGTGTTTGTTTTAGGCTCCCATCCTCGTTTAGAGGCTTAAAGCTCAACTAGACATATCCATGAGCGGGATTTGAAGAACCGACCCTATCGAGCTTTTTGATGGGCCTAGGCCCGTCTTGAAACCAACGTGTTTACTCATCTAACCATCTTTAGTTTTAAGTAATATCTCTTTTGTCTGTTTTAAATAGTATATATTATTAAAATAAAATAAAATTAAAGTTCATAGTTATTGTGAATAAAAACCAAGATTGTATTTTTATGGTAAAAACTGCCTTACTTATTTTATATATTTAGCGGTTTAAAAATTTATGTAATATTGTATTTTTTGTCATCGATGTACCTTGATGCAATATTTTCTTTGTCGGTGCGAGACTGTGGACGAATTCGACGGTTAATGTTTCGGGTGTTCCCCTATACGTGGGGGTTACGTTTTGTAATTATCGGTATCTAGTGGTAGTTTCTGTATTTTACTTATATTATCTAGGGTTTGAGGATAAAGTTTTGGCAATAAACTTGGTACGATTTCGAGTTCAATTCGATTTCAGTCGACGGCTTGAAACTTGAAAGCCTTTCCGGGCATCGATCCTTTGTTGTATCAATCGAATAGCAAACGCAATTAGAACCGTAAGTTTTCTTCTATCATTCGTCTTCTCTAATCAATCGATTACATCTCTAAATCTGCTACTGTCGCATACACACCTTCAAATTGTCGGTGTAAGCCCTTGTCAAGTTCGACCACGTACATCTGAATTTGAATTCTTGTTGTATTGTGTTATTGTGATCTGGAGATGGCAAAGGAGCCGAGTTTGAAAAAACTGGAATATCTTTCGCTGGTATCGAAGGTTTGTACGGAGCTTGAATCTCACTTAGGGTTTGGGGATAAAGTTTTGGCGGAATTTTTGACTGATATAGGGCGGAAGTGCGAGACTGTGGATGAATTCGATAGTAAGTTGAAGGAAAACGGGGCTGAAATGCCTGATTACTTTGTTCGCACTTTGTTGACGATCATCCACGCTATTTTGCCTCCGAAAGTGAAGTCGAAATCTGATAAGGAGGCTAGTAAGAAGGATGATAATGGACCGAAGTCTAGTTTTCCGGCTTTGCATATTGGGGATACTAAGGACAGGGTTAAAGAGTTGGAGAGGGAGATCGAGATGGAAGCCAGAGAGAGGATACAGCGAGATGGTGGGAGAGATGACAGAGATAGAGACATGGATAGGGGTAGAGGAAGGGATCGTGATAGGGATAGGGATAGAGATAGGAGAGACAGACGAAGGGGGAGAGAGAATGATGATAGAGATGACAGAAGAAGAGGAGATGAAGATGATAGGGGTGGTCACAGGGGTAGAGGTAATCACAGGGGTAGAGAAAGAGACAGTGGTTTGAGGGACGAAGAAGAAGAATTAGAAAGGAGAGATAGGAAGGGATCAGATGAAGTTGAATTGTACCAGGTCTACAAAGGGAGGGTGTCAAGAGTCATGGACAGTGGTTGTTTTGTTCAGCTTCATGATATCAAGGGTAAAGAAGGTTTAGTTCATGTCTCACAAATGGCTACAAGAAGAATCGCGAATGCAAAAGACGTTGTGAAAAGAGACGAAGAGGTTTTTGTGAAAGTAATCTCAATTTCAGGTCAAAAACTGTCTCTTTCCATGAGAGATGTAGATCAGAAGACAGGTAGAGATTTGCTGCCTTTGAAGAAAAAGGGAACAGGAGATGATGAATTGCATCCATCCAATGTCTCCTCAAACACAACCAGAACTGGACTTTCAGGAATAAGAATCACAGAAGAGGATGTAGGTGTGCCTTCACGCAGACCTTTAAAAAGAATGAGTTCTCCAGAAAGATGGGAAGCAAAACAACTAATTGCTTCAGGGGTGCTAAGTGTAAAAGAGTATCCAATGTATGATGAAGAAACAGATGGAATGCTTTACCAAGACCAAGAAGAAGGAGCTGAAGAAGAACTTGAAGTCGAGCTAAATGAAGACGAGCCAGCCTTTTTACAAGGACAAAGCCGCTACTCGATGGACATGTCACCTGTGAAAATCTTTAAAAATCCAGAAGGTTCTTTGAGCCGTGCAGCAGCTTTACAGTCTGCTCTTATAAAAGAAAGAAGAGAAGTTCGTGAACAACAACAAAGAACAATGCTGGATTCCATTCCAAAAGATCTCAATCGTCCATGGGAAGACCCAATGCCGGAGACCGGTGAACGGCATCTCGCTCAAGAACTAAGAGGAGTTGGATTATCCGCATACGACATGCCCGAATGGAAAAAAGACGCGTTCGGTAAAGCGTTGACTTTCGGCCAACGATCAAAACTCTCCCTCCAAGAACAAAGGCAAAGTCTGCCGATCTACAAATTGAAAAAGGAATTAGTCCAAGCTGTACATGACAACCAGGTTCTGGTGGTGATCGGAGAAACAGGTTCCGGGAAGACAACTCAGGTGACTCAGTACCTAGCGGAAGCAGGGTACACTACCAGGGGTAAAATCGGGTGCACGCAGCCCCGTAGAGTGGCTGCCATGTCTGTCGCGAAAAGAGTTGCAGAAGAATTCGGGTGTCGATTGGGTGAAGAAGTCGGGTACGCGATCCGTTTTGAAGACTGTACTGGTCCAGAAACCGTAATCAAATACATGACAGATGGCATGCTTCTACGAGAAATCCTAATCGATGAAAACCTCTCTCAATACTCTGTGATCATGCTCGATGAAGCCCACGAAAGAACAATCCATACAGACGTTCTTTTCGGTTTGCTAAAACAACTCATTAGAAGAAGACCCGATCTTCGGTTAATCGTCACATCCGCCACGTTAGATGCCGAGAAATTTTCCGGGTATTTCTTCTCATGTAACATCTTCACTATTCCCGGGAGAACATTTCCGGTTGAAATCCTCTACACGAAACAACCGGAATCCGATTACCTCGATGCAGCTCTCATTACGGTCATGCAAATCCACTTGACAGAACCTGAAGGGGACATTTTAGTCTTTTTGACGGGTCAAGAAGAGATCGACCACGCGTGTCAGTGCCTATATGAACGGATGAAAGGGTTGGGTAAAAACGTACCGGAATTGATAATTTTACCGGTTTACAGCGCACTTCCGAGTGAAATGCAATCGCGGATTTTCGACCCGGCCCCACCAGGGAAGCGGAAGGTGGTTGTAGCCACGAATATTGCGGAAGCTTCTTTGACGATTGACGGGATATTTTACGTTATTGACCCCGGTTTCGCGAAACAAAACGTGTATAACCCGAAACAAGGGCTCGATTCGCTTGTGATTACTCCAATTTCTCAAGCTTCTGCTAAGCAACGGGCGGGGCGGGCAGGGCGTACAGGGCCCGGGAAGTGTTACCGGCTGTACACAGAAAGCGCGTTCAACAACGAAATGTCTCCGACTTCTATCCCCGAAATTCAAAGAATTAATCTTGGGTTGACTACTTTGACCTTGAAAGCCATGGGAATAAACGATCTTTTATCTTTCGATTTCATGGACCCGCCGTCTCCACAAGCGCTTATATCTGCCATGGAACAGCTGTACAGTCTTGGAGCTTTAGATGAAGAAGGGCTTTTGACAAAATTAGGGAGGAAAATGGCGGAATTTCCACTTGAACCTCCTTTGTCTAAGATGCTTCTTGCTAGTGTTGACTTGGGGTGTAGTGATGAGATATTGACTATTATTGCTATGATTCAGACTGGGAATGTTTTTTATAGACCGAGAGAAAAGCAAGCACAAGCGGATCAGAAAAGGGCAAAGTTTTTCCAACCGGAAGGTGATCATCTTACTTTGTTGGCGGTTTATGAGGCTTGGAAAGCTAAGAATTTTTCTGGGCCGTGGTGTTTTGACAACTTTGTCCAGTCACGTTCTTTGAGAAGGGCACAAGATGTTAGGAAGCAGCTTCTTTCTATCATGGACAAGTATGTTCTCTTTCTTAATCTTTCTTAAGTCTTGCATATTCTTTTTTGACAACTGTTTCTTTTTTCCCATCCCATTAACTATGGTTAAAATTACTGAATAGGTAAATCATATCTCAACGGAGAAAGTATTGTATAAGTGATGACTTTTTTTTTTTTTTTTTTCTTCAAGGATTTGTCTGAATAGAACCAAATGACAACCTTTGCCCCTTCTGTATTGTATGTAATACTTGATCATAAACATTATCAATAAGTAAAGATGAAACGAATTGTAATTGCAAATATACTACACATCACCAATAAGTGAAGGTTAACATTATATTCAATCACAAACATAATATTAAACTACATCTAAAATTGCACTTACTAAAAATATTACCAGTTAGCAATTAAAATAAGTATATCACTTTAAAAACAATCAACAGTGGAAAAAAATAAAGAAATCTTATAATTACAAACATAGACATTTCTAACAGTCATGTATAGTGAGATATTCAATAAGACCATTAAATCTTTTTTTTTCCCTTCCCATTAAGTCGTGTGTGGATAATGAGAATGGGGTGCTTGACCTATTAAGCTTGTTATATGAAAAAGAGACATCCTGTTAATCTTGACAGATATCTAGTGCTGTTTCTTTTTGACTTGATATAAACTGCTTGGCTTAATCGGTTAATAGGAGGGTCTCTTTATCCGACCTCACTTTTTACTTTACTACCTTTTAACCAAACTCCTTTTTTTTTTTTCTCTAAAAATATTATCTATCTTGTTATTAGAAGGAGATAATTAATGGAACAAGTTGTAAGGATTTAAAATTATTGTTGGAAGACACTTATGTAGTATGAAATAAAGATGAAAAATCAAAACAAAAAAAAAAAAATCAGTTATTCAACTATTAATCTTTATGATAATCTACAAAAAAACATCACACCATATATTCAGATAGTATAAAAATATCATGCAGTTGTATAAAAATCAAAAAAAGATTCCAATTAACCATTTGATATCATTCATATCAAAATGATGAAAATATCGTGTATTTCTATTATTTATGTTTGGTTGTAAGCTCTATGAATCCAATTACCAAAAAACTAATCCTTTGAATTTGGGGCATAGGCATATTCCATTGTGATTTATTTTGGTTATCATCATAAACTGAAACTCATTAATGTGAAAGTAGAATGTTATTATTTAGCACCACTTCTAGACAGAAGGGTATTCATACTGTTCATTTAGTCCAAAAAAAAGAAATCATTTATCCATTCAATGTATCACCTAACGAGGACAAAAAAGAAAGGGGTTAAGTTTACTAAAATGCCCTTTTTCTGATTCAGGTACAAGTTGGATGTGGTGAGTGCTGGGAAGAATTTTACCAAGATAAGGAAGGCAATAACAGCTGGTTTCTTCTTTCATGCTGCAAGGAAGGACCCACAAGAGGGGTACAGAACCATAGTTGAGAATCAACCGGTTTATATACACCCAAGCAGTGCTCTTTTTCAAAGGCAACCAGATTGGGTGATTTACCATGAGTTAGTCATGACCACTAAAGAGTACATGCGTGAAGTTACTGTAGTGGACCCCAAATGGCTGGTTGAGTTGGCACCTAGATTCTTTAAGGTTTCTGATCCTACTAAAATGAGCAAACGCAAACGACAAGAACGCATTGAACCACTTTATGATAGATACCATGAACCCAATTCATGGCGGTTGAGTAAAAGGCGTGCTTAATCAATGTTATCATGTGTCATGTGCGACTTTTTGAACCTAACACTTGTTTTTGTATAAATATGTTGGTTCTTAGGAAATGTTATTTATTCTTTTTTTTTTTTTCTTTATTGCATAATCTTTCAAGTTTGAACGAGGCTACTTTGGAAGTCTTGAATCTTGATTTGTGATGGAATCAGAATAGATACATGCAAAAGCATAAATATGGAGAAAGAGAAATAAATCTAGCCATGACTTGACTAAAAAGAGCCAAAGTTTTTGTAATGTCTCAAAATCGTCGTATGTTTTGCGATGCATACTGTTTGCGAATTTGGTTATCTCCTCCTATCTAAGGAGTATTTTAACAGGAAAGGGGGATCTCTCTTTATCTGACATTTCATTTTCGGTGTTATGGAATTCATTTTTGCTGGAAGATGGTTTGTGAAGGTCCTCATCTTAAAAAAATTCTTTCTGATAAAAAATTTATGATTATCGTAATAATATGGATAATTTGGATAATTTTACAGTATTAAAGACCAATTTAAGTTTTGCAGTTGCCTTTTTCGTTAATATATATTTTTTTATTTTTTTAATATTTGTTTTTTTGTGAAGACAATATTAAAAGCAATTTTTTTTTTTTTTTGGCAAATGGTGAATTCACCATCACAAAATACGTGGTTATTTTGTGGAAAATGTCTAAAAATAACTATTTTGTTGCAAATACAAGTCATAAGGAGTAGATTTGCTTTCTTCACATAGAAATTGACAAACTAAACTATACATATATTATTGTATCATACTATGTTAACAAAACATTCATTCAAAAACTAAATGTAACAAAACACAATACTCGATCGCGATTGGATTCAATTCATTCAAAACGATTTTTCTTTCACATGAACTCGTACTTTTTCCGGTTCGGTACCGGTTTGTGTCCCATTCCGTACTTTTACCTCTAAGTTCAAACTAACCCTACTTTCCTCGTGCCGAACCGTACCATACTATATACTTCCGTTCAGTATTCAGTTCTTACTTTTGTGCCATTTCGGTTTTGATACTTTCTGGTTCGGTTTCGGTTGGATACCGGTTCCGGTACCGCAAAATGCAAACCGGTACCGAGGTCACCCCAACTTAAAAGTAATTTTTAATCATGTTTTGGTCAAAAGAAATGGAAACCACCTACTCCGCCTTTTTCCAAGGAATTGATTGTGGTTGACCAAAAACACCCCCACATTTTGGCTCTTTGGCTTCGTAAGTCATACGTTTTTTGTACAAAATCATGTCTATAAAAGTTATATTGATAAAACCATATACAGGAGCATCAAAATAAATCCCCCATGCACTAACATTTCAATAATGTTGAAAAACGATAAATATGATCTAACAACAAAAGAGCTAATTAAAAGGCCAAGCAAATGCAAGTTGACAAAATCAAGAGTTCCATAATGGAAATTTTGACTTTATTGAACTGAATACGAGGACCACGGTATTCAGGAGTTACTTTATGAGACAACATTGAGAAGGAACATGTTAAACACCACTGCATCACCAGACATATTATGATACATTAGTCAAAAGGTGGTTCGAAAATTCATCTATCAATTATTTTAGATTGTTAAATGAACTGGTTACCAAATGTAGAAAGGTATATTCGAAGGACCAGACACCATATTTACTGAAACAAAAAGAAAAAAGAGTTCTACTGCACTAAAAACTGAGCATTTGACATTAATTTCACAAGAAATTGCGGCAATAAAAGGTTCTATCCTAGTTGAAATCAACAAGGTCCGAAGAATTGCAATGGAACTCTCAGATATTTCTATAGAGAAGCAATCATCGAGAATCCACACAACAAGAAAGAGTTTTGAAGAGAAGAGAGCAAGGTGGTATATTATACGCAAATGCATCTACACACTACTTTGCTGGAGAGAACACACGGATTAACAACACCGGTTTCAGGCATGCTACCTATAAATATAATCATTAATCATAGTATGTTGGAAATATAGCAACAAATGTAATTAGATGCATGACCATGCATTCTTAACAAAAATGTTAGTGTAGTAATTAATATTCAACCATATAGTAGATTTAATTTAATTATGACTAGTAAATAGCTTCATTTATTCATTTTCATAGTTGAAATGGATGTTAAAGAAATTAGTCCCTCTTTCAACTTTTAATTACAATATATATTTGATGCAAAGTCTTGCTATCATCAAATAAATTTAAAATGCTGATGTCGTAGTGTTAGTTACTATTCATTTGTCATGATCGCTATACGTACATAGCATATTTGATGTTTTCATTGTATACTCGGATGCCGACTGGGGATGTCCTGCGAGTTTATCGGTAACAACTTGTTGTCTTGGTTGTCCAAACGACCAGGTACCGTTCTCGTCCCAATGTTGAAACAGAGTATCGCATGGTTGCTAATGTCGTTGCAGAAACATCTACAAGAATTTTATCTCTCGCCTACAAAAGCAACAATAGTATACTTTGATAACATTAGCATAGGCTATCTCTCGACCACCAATATAACACCAACGGAAATGATCGATACATCGACACCGATATACATATTGTTCGTGACAAAGTCACATTGAGTCGCATACATGTTTTACATGTTTCTTCATCATCTCAGTATGCATGCGTCTGCACCAAAAGCCTTCTTACATCTCTCTTTCACAGATTATAAGCTAGTCTACACGTTAGATTGATATCTCCTGTTTCCACTGAAGGGACTCAATATAATATAAAATAAGAATAGATATGCACAGAACCCAAACTAGAAGTCAAAACCTACCGAATTTTGAGAAACACAATTACACAAATATAACCTATCAATACTCAAAACAAAATTAGTTGTCAATAAAAGTAATTTATTGTAAATCAAATAAAACGAAACCTAATGACATCAATATGACCTTTTATGCATAAATATGTTACATACAAACAATAAGAGTCAAACCAGCCATACGAAATATTGTATCTAAAAAATATATGATCTAAATATTCAAAAATTACCTTCATTTTCCTCTTTCCCATTTGTTTCATGAAGAATACATATAAAATATATGTATAATATGTGTAAGATACAAAGATAAATATAATCACTATAAGATTAAATATAATAACTTTTAAATCATCGTCCATTACATTAAAACCTAATAAAACATTAAATTTGCAAAACCAAATATTTTACCTTCATTATACGAGTATAATGTTTTTTTAAGATAAAATCAAACAGATTCGTTATAAATTTAAGAATAATCTTGGGTCAAAGCCAAGCCCATTCCCATAGCCATTTGTTTCGGTTTATCACGGCATTGTCGATTCAGATCTTCAGATCATCCAAACTCTTCCAAGAAGGCCAACACCACCCGAAACCTATCTGCAAACCAACATTTTCATTAAAAGATTATCAAGATTAAAACAAAAGGCCCGGAGACGAGAAGTTCCTTTGGCCCATTTTGTTATGCCGAAGCCGAACAAAAACAGGTTATATTATGATTGACGTATGTTGTATGAAAGCAGTATGAGAAATAATATTGTTTTAATGAAACAAAAGGTATTTAAATATGTTTACTTTGGCACATATTCACCACCACCTCCAACTTCTCCAAATTTCCTGACATTATATTTCTCATGCATTGCAACGGTGCCCAACCATTCAGAAAATCCATATATTAAAAAAAACAGATAAAAAGATAAAAGAAATTAAAAAAAAAAAACCAAAATGAGTGAAGTTTTTTATAACAAAATGACCATATTTTTACTCTTTATACAAAATAAATACATGTTTTTTAATTGACCCACCGTAAAATTAATCACTTTATAGTATTTGTCGGGTATTAATGCATGATGTCAGCCCAACACTGAGAGTAACGGGATGATGTCAAGAGGTGGTTGGGCCTTTTTTGGATGAAGATATCCTATTGGTCCTTTTGGTGAGGAAACGATCATATGTCCTTGTGTCATGTTATAGTAGAGGATAATGTTGGTGTAACAACGAATGCGCAACACAACTATGATGCATCTAAACAAAACAACTAGCGAGGGTGTAGCTCTACTTATGCGTCGTTTCGTCGAACAACACGGCAAGGGTGTAGCGCTAGTTAGGCGCCACTCGGCCGAGCAGCATAGCGAGGGTGTAATGCACTTCAAATGAGTGATTATGCTCAGAAGAACGGTTGTTCTGCTTCGATGCATCATTAATTCTAGTAACTAATAACCAACATATAATAGATTTAATTTGTGATTGTAAACTAATTAGTCTATTTATGATGAAGTAAATAGACTTTTTTATTCTAATGCTAAAATTATAACAACCAAAAGTAAATAATTACTAATATATAGTTTGCCTAATGAGAGGGGAAAAAAAACTTTCCAAACAACCATTGTGGAATTTTAGTCACTTTATAACAAAACTATTTAGTATGAGCTATGAAAGGAAGAGTATTAAGGGGGAGTTTGAGATTGCTTATTAACATATGAGAGAAAGACTAAAGTAACATAATTTCATAAGGTTTTTTTTTCCAAAACTGCACAAATTAAAGTCTTTTCCTCAAAATAGTCAAACATTTAGCAGGTGGCCATTGTCACCTGCTAACTCCTCAACTCCCCTGCCAAATGCTCCCCAAGCCTTGAGACTCCTGCCAAATGGTCACCGTGGGCTGCGAACTACTTAGGATGGGCTGCTAAATACTGACGGGCCGACCCATCAGCCCAATTATATAAACTGGAAAAAAATGTCATTTTTTTCATTACTATAGACGAGAAACGCTCTCAAATAGCTCCGCAAAATTTATCGACATGGAAACAGGTGAGTCTCAAATTTGATGTTCTCTTTTATGTATTACTTTCTCTAGTTAATAATTTAACGTTTTAAGCTTTAGATTAGTTAACGTATAAATTTTTATGCCTAATATACCAGCCTTTAAAGCACAAAAAATTAGGATATATGAACTTGAGAAGATTATTAGCAGGTGAGGGAAATGATTTAGCAGGTGAGGGAGAGCATTTAGGAGATAACCTTGAGCATTTAGTAGATGACGAGAGTATTTAGCAGACGACCTTGAGCATTTAGCCGATGAGCTCCATCACTTGCGAAATCCTCTTTGATGATTTAACAATTGATACCCTCAGCCGCTAAATGGTCTTTTTTTCGGAAAACCTTAAAAATTAAAACACAATGCATATGAGTAATAATAACGTTGTTTTTACTGATACATTTCACGTTAAAAAAATTCAATTAAATTGGAGTTCGTATGAACAAACTACGAACGTTCAAAGTTGGACAAAAAATAAAGAAATAATACCGACAACCTAGCTTAGAGCTTCAACAGTAACACTTTCCGACATCAAAATTTTGGGTTAATGATGTTTGTGAACACATCTACTAATACACTTCACGTGAAAAAAAATTCAACTAAATCGGAGTTCGTATAAACAAATTACGAGCGTTCAAAGTTGGACAAAAATTTCAACTAAACTCATGAAGCACTAAGAACCCTAACCCTATCATTGAGGATTTCGCAGGTGACAAAAAGGATTTAACAGGTGAGGGAGAGCATTTAGCAGGTGACCTAAAACATTTAGCAGGTGAGATTCCAAAAAAATGATATTTCAATTTTTTTTTATAGTTGTTCCTTAGCATTTTGCAGACGAGTTGAGAAGTTAGCAGCTGACAATAGCAACCTGCTAAATGTTTGGCTATTTTGAGGAAAATGTCTTAATTTTGTGCTGTTTTGAGAAAAAATCTTATGAAATTAGGCTATTTTAGTCTTTCTCTCTTGACTTATTACGGTTCGACTCCGATAATAAGAAGTTTTAACTGTTTGGATGAGAAGATTATTGACTTAAATAAAGAGTTTTTAATAAGTTATTCTTTCTTACTTACTTATTGACTTATTTAATAAGTTTTTGATAAAGTTATTTGATCATTACACACATAAACACCATTGACAAACACAAAAAATTAATTTATCAACTTATTATGTTTTAATACAAGATAAGCTAAACCAAACACATTTTTTTAAAACTCCATTTTAACACCTGATAAGCTAATAAACACTTTTAATAAAAAAAACATAAATTATTTTAAACACTTAAATAGACTTTGGAGATAATTCCTTTAGAAATGACATAGACATCTATAGTAATACTTTTATGTGGAATTGATTGGATTCTCTATCCTACTAAAGAGGTTGTTTTTTCAAAATCCGGTGAAAGTATGATTTTTAATGGCTAAACACACATATCCTCTAAATCTTTCTCCTAAACCACACCAATGTCCATTACGATTACGAGACTTAAACCTTGAACCCTTTAAAAAGAAAACAACTTTTCAAACACCTTAACACGGCTAGGTCAATGACTCTTTGGTTGGTGAATGTATGTGACTTCCATTTCTGGTTACCAGATTTTATTTCTGAAATGCTTTTAGTTGTTATAAGATTATCAAATGGCATTATTTAATATGTTGAAGTAAACTAGGTAGTTAGTTAATATAATATTTTAAAAATAAATAACGTGACTAATGGGATATTTCTCTGTTACAACAAAACTATTTCAGTCACGACTTTTAAAATTATTAATTTGGAATAACGACACAAAAGATGAAAGCAATATATTTTAATTAAAAAACTTAGTAAAATAAAATTTTATATTTCTTTAGGAAAACTTTTTATTAAAGATTACTATATCTGGAACCCATTAAATAATAATCATGAATAAATACACCAATAGACATGTGAAATGAATGGTATTAAGTACAATAATAATAAACGTGTGAAATGAATGATATCATAAATAGCATTAGCATGGGATAACAATTGAGTAATGCAGTCATTTCAACTCCCATTGACGTTTCTTTATAATTTATAGTATTTATAGTATTTATTTATTTTTTTATTAAATTGTTTAATAAGCTTCCAATCAATGATTTTATATTTTTTAACGAAAAAATCTAATCTATCTAACCTACTCCTAAAATACACCTTAAACTTCACATATACCTTTTACGAGGCTTGAACCTTCAACCTTAATTGCTTTATATCGCAATCACATTTTTTGTTTTCTCTAAAATGAGAATGGTGTCCGAGTTCGAATAGTTCAAAACAAGAGACTATATTGTACCACGGTCTCAGAGTATATATTACATCATCAAATACGATAGAAGAGTTAGTTCGGATAATAGAGTTCATATAGGAACTTGTGATGTTGTGGACTTTCTGTAATTAGTTGATTTTTGGGGTGGAAAAACAAATAAAAGATTCTTTTATTTTGCAAGATTGACGTAAAATTTTACTTCTTGTTACGCAAAACCGGACGGAGTGGAGCATCATTCGCCGCAGGCTCGCTGGCAATACCGCCAATACTGGTGGGTTTGCGGCCTTGTGGGTGGCGGGTGGCGGGTTGAAGCTAGATAGCTTGGAGGCGGGTTGGTGAAACCGGGTTGTGCATTTTATATATTGTAAGTGTATCCCACATTGGTGCGACACGGTCTTATGAGTTTGTATATATGTTGGAGTCTCCCCTCTCTCCACAAGGGCTCTTTTGGAGAGACATTATTGGGCTCCACATATATCTTACATGGTATCAGAGCCAGTGTCTCGCACTCTATAACCTCATCGAGCCTATGTCTCTGAGGGGGAGTGTTAGTGTATCCCACATTGGTGCGACACGGTCTTATGAGTTTGTATATATGTTGGAGTCTCCCCTCTCTCCACAAGGGCTCTTTTGGAGAGACATTATTGGGCTCCACATATATCTTACATATATATATATATATATATATATATATATATATATATATATATATATATATATATATAATGCCACTATTAATCCTTAGACTCACTACTAAATACAAAACTGCCACTATTAATCATAGCCTTTAAATTTTTTGATCTTGTGGTCTAGATTGAGTTCTCAAGATCTCATGGTTTTTTGAGTTCTCACAAGAACTTAACTCTATATATATATATATATATATATATATATATATATATATATATATATATATATATATATATATATATATATATATATATATATATATATATATATATAATATTTCACCCACCACCCTCATGGACCATTTTAAAAGTCACATTTCCTTCTATTTTCAATTCTCTTTATAAATTTTCAGATCTATTAAACTCTTATTTGCTCTCATTTAAAAAATTGTTACATCATCCTCCACTAGCAAGTCGTGGACTCCAACCGAGGAGGTGGCATTGACAAACGTTGAGAATTTGCTCGTCAAGAAGCGAAATCGAGAAACCGAGTGAGCATTCGTGAAAATATCATAAATCTACAAAGCTAAAGGGAATAAATGGTATCGAGATGGTTCTTAGTTGTAGATGATGGTGAGTGAAATGATAGTCAATGTCACTATACTTCGTCCACTTATGGAAATCAATATATTTGCAATCTACATGGCATTTTTGTTGTCATAATGTAAAGGGGTTTCCTGATAAACATCAACACCTATATTTTCAAGAAGCTATCGTAACCTAATAATCCTACGAGTAGTCACAAACATAGCACAACTCTCATCCTTTATAGAAGACCGAGTGACAACATTCACGTTCTTACTTTTCCATGAGATAATAGAATTTCTAAAATAGATATCGAAACTCATAGTGGATTTGCGATCATTGGGATTGACATCCCAATCAACATCATTATATGCACGCAGCTCTAAAGAAGACATCTAAGGGAACAAGTGACTATAAAACTGAGTGCCACAAAGATATCTCAAAGTAAGAAGATCGGATCCCAAATGAATATTTTTTGGAACAGTAACAAGCTGCCTAACAACATAAATTGTATGAGCTAGGTCCGGACGAGTGACTACAAGATAAACCAAACTATTGACAGTAGTAGGATACATGCCCGGATCTGATAGCGGAACACAATCAATCAGAGAATACTAAGCATTCATCTAGATGTGCATGTCAATGGTTCTATTGTTAGAGAGTCATGCACTTTCAAACAAATCATATATGTATTTTGTTTGAGACAGAAGATAACACTTCTTATATTGAGAAACCTCGATACCCAAGGAGTAATGCAGTAACTAAGGATGTAACTTGTTTCGGAACCGGAATAATCGGTAACCGAATAACCAAGGAATTGAGAACTGGAACCGGACCGAACTCCCATATCCGGTTCTAACCGGTTTCTTTTTCGGTTTGGTCTTTTAATCCAAACGCTCGTCCTTAGTTCCGGAAACGGAATCAAACCGAATCAAATTGGAACCATAATATTCGGTAATCGAGTAAGCAATAAATTGAACACCAGAACTGGACCAAACTTCCCTTATCCGGTTCTAACTGATTCCAGTTTTGTGGTCCAAACGCTCACCCCTAGCAAGAACCTTAGGGTGCGTTTAGTTGCGGAAAACTGTTTTCCGTTTTCCATTTTTCATTTTCAGGAAAACGAAATGAGTTTTCATTTTCAGTTTTCTATTAAAAATTTAGAAAACGCGTTTAGATAAAACCGATTCCGTTTTCATTTTCTATTTTAGAAAAACAAAAAACGTGTTTAGATATCTATTTTCTATCAATTTTCATTTTCCAATTTTTGATTTGGGGTTGTGTGGGTAAGTGGGTAGGGTGGGTGTATGGGGGTGGGGTGGGGTAGGGTGGGGTGGGGGTAGGTAGAGGTGGAGTGAGGTGGGGGTGCGTGGTTGGTGGGTGAGGTTTGGGTGGAGGTGGGGTGGGGTAGAGGTAGGTGGAGGTGGAGTGAGGTGGGGGTGGGTGGTAGTAGGTGAGGGTTAGGTAGGGTGGATGGTGGGTGGGGTTGGGTGGGGGTGGGTTGGGGTAGGTGTAGGTGTAGGTGGGTAGGGTGGGGTGGGGTGGGGGTAGGAGGTGGAGGTGGAGCGAGGTGGGGGGTGGGTGGTGGTAGGTGAGGGTTCGGTAGGGTGGGTGGGTGGGGGTAGGTGGGTGGGGTGGGGGTAGGAGGTGGAGGTGGAGCGAGGTTGGGGTGGGTGGTGGTGAGTGAGGGTTGGGTAGGGTGGGTGGTGGGTGGGGGTAGGTGGAGGTGGGTGGGTGGGTGGGAGTGAGGTGGAGGTGGGTAGGGTGGGGGTAGGTGGTGGAGGTGGAGTGAGGTGGTGGTGGGTGAGGGTTAGGTGGGGTGGGTGGGGTGGGGGTGGTGGGGGTAGGTGGAGATGGGTTGGGTAGGGGTGGGAGGTGGGTGTGGGTGTGGGTGGAGGTAGGTGGTGGTAGGTGGGGTGGGGGTGCATGGGGTAGGGTAGGGTGGGTAGGGTGGGGTAGGTGGTGGTGTGGGGGTGGGTGTAGATGTAATTTTAGGGGTGTAGGTGAGAATGAGTGTGTGTGTGTGTGTTTTTGTATATTTTAGAAAAATTTTGGAAATAGAAAAATTTAGAAAACAATAAATTTGGGTTTTCCAAAATTTTCCAAATTCTTTGTAATTTTTGGAAAATGAAAATTTTTCATTTTCTTGTAAAACTTTGGAAAAATTGACGAACTAAACGCGTTTTCCGATTTCTCATTTTTCTTGGAAAATTTTTCCGGAAAACAGAGCAGTTTTACGCAACCAAACGCACCAAAAGTATTTCATAGCAAAATAATGAGCCAAATCATGCGTCAAAGACTCAATACCATTACAGTCATCACCACTAGTAATTAAGGTGGATTCCAACCCGGACACAACCCTAGAGACAAAGGCGTATACTTGCCCACTATAATATGCCCACTATGTCAGGAAGATGATGAATCAAATGATCACTGTTTAATTGTATGTAAGTTTGCTAAAGAGGTGTGGAGTTGGCTCTTCAAGTGGTTCGGTTTGAATGTGCAAGCAATACATGGTGTGGAGGAGCTCGTTCAGTTATTAAAAATTTGGGGAAATTACCCAAATAAGAGGAAAACACGTATTGCAATCGTTTTCGTTTATGGGGATCATGGATCATACGGAAAGCAAGGAACAAAAGGATTTTCAATCATAGAATCCAAACCCCAACAAAGATAGTTGATGAGGTGATAGCATTGGTTTATATGTGAATCAAAGTTAAGGGGACAAATGATATATGTAAGTTGAGGAGCTTGGTCTATCTCTACCTTTTCTATCTGATTGTTTTTTGTTGTACTGCCCTGCATAGAATATCTTGCTATGGGGTGTTTTTTGTCTTGTATAAAATGCCGCCGTATCCAAAAAATAATAATTTAATTATTAGATGTACAATTTAAAAGTCTTAACCATCAATGAAAATTCATGAATTTGATCCTTTAACGAAGTTGGCTGGTCATTCCAGGTGATCTAACCCCCAATCCATATAGGCTGTGCCATCTCATCCACCTGTGGGCCCGTCCACTTTATTTGAGCTGTAAGGCGATGGGTCCCACTCCACTGATTTTATTGTTGGTTAATATTATCACCACTCTGTCTCTCTTCACACACACCGCAGCAGCTACCGAGTAACAGTCACCAACCACCATTCTGAATGGTTCCAGGTTCTTATCTGTAATTAAGAATCTTTCTGGATCTCGTTGATGATTTCTGCATAGCTGACGAATTATATGCATCAGTGAGTTGCGTTCTGCATTTCGTAAACTCTTTCTGATAGATCACAGCCATGCCTGGTTTAGTTTCAGTGAAAACGCCGCCACGAATCACCATACCTGAAGACAACCAGAACCAGAATCACCAGATCCGGCCAACTCCTGAACGTTCTGAGTCGATTAACACCAAAACAACCTCACCGGCACAACGGAGGCCTCCGTCGCCGTCTCCTTCGTCCTCACGCGCGAAGCCGTCGCCAGATCGGGGATCTGGAAAGAAGAAATCGCCAGAGAAACAGTCTTTACTTGATGAGTCCTCGCTCGACAACCCGGATCTAGGTCCCTTTCTGCTGAAGCTCGCGCGTGACACGATCGCGTCCGGAGATGGCCCGAGCAAGGCTCTGGATTACGCGCTCCGCGCATCGAAGTCGTTTGAGCGCTGCGCAGTTGAGGGTGAACCGAGCCTTGATCTGGCTATGTGTTTACACGTTGTTGCAGCTATTTACTGCAGTTTGGGGAGGTTCGAGGAGGCGATTCCGGTGCTAGATAGGGCGATAAAGGTTCCCGAAGTTTCGAGAGGTGCAGATCACGCTCTAGCTGCATTTTCGGGGTATATGCAGTTAGGTGATACTCATTCGATGCTAGGGCAGCTTGATCGGTCTATCGAGTGTTACAAAGAAGGGTTAAAAATTCAGATGGAGGCCTTAGGCGATACAGATCCAAGAGTTGCTGAGACTTGCAGGTGAAAATTAAGATCACAACTCTCGCTTTTGATTTAAACCATGCCGGTTTCAAGGACTCTAACGACGCTATCTGTTTTTCAATTCCTTTTGAGTTCCATCTATTGCTTAATTTATCCCAATCACGAATTAGTTGAAAATTTTCTCTTTCGAAATTAGAATCTAATTGCCAAATAGTGTAGAGGTAGACCATCCATATAGACTGTTTGACGAACTGCCTTGCTGAAGTATGTACATATTGAAGTAGCGTGTGTAGCTATTTATGATTCAGATCTACACAAATTCGGTATTCATGGTTTCTCATTTTAAATCTGTAGATACTTAGCAGAGGCTCACGTCCAAGCAATGCAATTCGACGAAGCAGATACCTTATGCAAAAGAACCCTAGAAATCCACAGGGTACACAGTCCACCTGCATCTCTCGAAGAAGCAGCTGACAGACGATTAATGGCCCTCATATGTGAAGCAAAAGGAGACTACGAAGCAGCTTTAGAACACCTCGTACTCGCCAGCATGGCAATGATAGCCAACGGACAAGACAACGAAGTTGCAGCAATCGATCTCAGCATCGGCAACATTTACTTATCCCTCTCCCGTTTCGACGAAGCTGTCTTCTCTTACCAAAAAGCACTCACCGTCTTCAAAGCTTCAAAAGGCGACAACCACCCGTCAGTCGCTTCCGTTTTCGTCCGCCTTGCTGACCTGTACTACAAAACCGGAAAGCTACGAGAATCAAGATCATATTGCGAAAACGCCCTTAGAATATACGCGAAACCCGTCCCTGGAACAACCCCGGAAGACATCGCGAGTGGAATGACGGAAATCTCAGCGATTTATGAGTCCTTCAATGAACCTGAAGAGGCATTGAGGTTGTTGCAGAAATCGATGAAGCTTTTGGAGGATAAGCCAGGTCAGCAGAGTACGATTGCCGGAGTGGAAGCACGTATGGGGGTTATGTTTTATATGGTGGGTAGGTATGAAGAAGCGAGAGGGGCTTTTGAAAGTGCTGTTGCGAAACTTAGGGCTAGCGGTGAAAGAAAATCGGCGTTTTTTGGGGTTGTTTTGAACCAAATGGGATTGGCGTGTGTTCAATTGTTCAAGATTGATGAAGCGGCTGAATTGTTTGAAGAAGCGAGGGAGATTTTGGAACAGGAGTGCGGTCCTTGTCATCAAGATACACTTGGAGTCTACAGTAATCTTGCTGCAACATATGATGCTTTGGGGAGGTAAATACTTAAATACTCTCATTTTTAGTTAATTAGTTACCTTCTTTTTGTTCTGATATATTAACTATTTCCTCTTAAATTATCTTGGAAAATAAAATATCACAATCTTGAAGTAGATTGTTATACAAAACAACTAAAAGATTATGTGTTACTTATTTGTCGGAGTAAATTATTGTTGTGATTTGAAAAATCTGATGATAAAATGAAAATACAGAGTGGAAGATGCAATTGAGATATTGGAGTACGTTCTTAAATTACGAGAAGAAAAATTAGGAACAGCAAACCCTGATTTCGATGACGAAAAGAAGAGGCTGGCGGAGCTTTTGAAAGAAGCGGGTAGGTCCCGCAACAAGAAAGCAAAATCACTCGAGAATCTCATCGATCCCAACTCCAAGAGGACTAAGAAAGAGACTTCATCCAAGAAATGGTCGGCTTTCGGTTTTAGAAGTTAATCAAACACAAATTTAAAAAAAAAACAAAAACAAAATTCATTCCTTTAAAATATTCTCTAATTACTATTTACTACTAATAGAAGATTGTGTTTGTTATGTGTATAGTGTTTCATCTCATTCTCTCACCATTCGATTCACGCCTCTTCTTGTTGTTATTTTTTATTGGGCTTTGAGTTTGTTTTCTGAATTTGTTGTACGGAATGGAATATATATCTTTTTATTTGTGATTTGTGTCTGTGTGAATTTCTCTCTTCTTTTATTTTAATGCGATAGTTAATATTTTCATACTGATATACACATCACATGTAGTTGGACCCTTTTAGATATTCGGATATGATGTTTTAGCTAGATGTCCATTTATACAAAGCATAGTTTTATAGGAAGGCCCATGTGTATGGTGAAAGTTTTATGATGCTTTCTAATTTTGTCACTTCGCTGAGAAAAAGACTTGTGGAGACGTGGAGTTGTTTTTTATTTCCGATTTATTAGTTATTTATGTAATAGAATCATATATTTATAAAGATTATTCATAAAAATTACAACACGATTATTCACAATTTAAGTTAAGAATATAATTTTTCGGGATTTACAAGAATGATGACCATGCATGGAACCATTTCGGATTTCAAATGATTTGCACCAAAACATTTTAAAAAAAAGTTCTCTCGCCATCAACGATTGAATTGTTTAGTTTCACCTGACACTTTTTATGTAATTGTATTGAAATCTACTTACATTTTGATAAAAAAAAAAATTCTGTTAGATTTAAGTTGTTATGTAGCATTTCAGAGTCAGAAATGCACTATTTCGGACTTGATCATCCGATACTGGATGTGTACTACATCTCAAATAAAGAGACTCCGAAATGTAAAAATCTCTGAAATTTCATATTTTGCAACTCTTTATGTCGCACCTAACATGTCTAAGGCCCTCCGGTGTGGAGGTGCGATGTGGGTGCGAGGGTGTGCGAGCTCAAGAGGAACATCGACCTCCTTGTGAGAGCTCGTTGCACTTTTCTCCTGTGCAAGGTTGTGACGTCGTGCGAGCAAAAGAATAAAGGAAGTGTGGCTTGTATATTCAACTTAAATCATTGTACCAAAACCAATGGTAAGTGAGATGTAACCATTTCCAATGGTGAGGGGAGGAGTGAGGGTGCGGACTACACGCTGATGTGGCAGGGAAAAGTGAGAACTCGTGAGAGCCCACACCGGATGGCCTAATAGTGACGTTCTGAAACAAAATTAAGGTAGTGCTAAATGCAATATGTTGAAACATGGTTAATTTCTATAAAAGAAATCAATTTTAATTAACTCCTAATGACTTGTTAGTCTTTTACAACAAAATTTGAAACGTATTTATTTTCTGTCGACTTTAAATTATTACACAAATGATAAAATTATATTATATAAACATATGACAATTTTTCTGGTGATATTATTCAAGATGTATGGTTCCTCATGTAATCACGTTTCATTAAAAAAATAGATAAAGCAATCTGCAAGCCCACCCCACGACTCATAAATACGTTTTGGAGTTATAGTGTGTTTGTTTTAATGAAATGAAATGATAGATTGTCTTAATGATATGTTTTAATAGACTTAAATTTGCTTAACGGGTAAAACGGTTTTGGAACCCGCGAACCGGAACCGGTATAATAGTCAATTGTCCAGTTCCCGGTTTTGCTTTCAACCCTTCATCGGTCCTCGGTTCAACCGGTTCCCGGTCTGATTTGGGTCTGTTTGGAACTATATATATGCCTCAGATTGATAACGTTACAAGCAAATTTGGATTTGGGCTTTTTAAGAATGCAATTAATTCTCATAGGAACCAACCATTTGGCTCGAATTAACTACTTTGACTTGAAATAAACATTTCAAACGGAAACATAGGATTGATCATGAACTTGCATGTATATTAATATGTGTATATTTAAATAAAGTTATTTATTAATTATATATTTATGTTTTTAAAATCATAAATTATATTAACTTTATCTAAAATCAGAATTATTAATATAAATGATCAATTGAAGAAAACAAATTGATGAGAGTAACCACTTAGTAGACATTATAGATAATACATCTTAATTTCCTACTGCCATTGATGATTTTCTTATATGATATAACTATATATGTATATAATTATAAAACTGCAATTATATTACTACTAACTTTTTTTTATTAAAAATGCGGTTACCTTTTTGTATTTTGCCTATAATTTTCTTTTAACATTAAATTGCTTATCTAAAAAGTAAAAAACAAAAAACAAAAAACAAAAAGAATAAAAGCTCGAATTTTCTATTCCAAGCAAAGTTAGAAATGGGGACTCAAGGTGGATTTGATTTACTTGCTTATAATTTGATTATATCCGTATCCGGAAAACCCACCGTCCTTCTCCCATACGGGGCAATAGTCCAAATTCTTTTTGTAAAAAAAATTATAAATTTATTCATTTTATGGATTCTATGTTCTTGACATATATTCAAAATATAGAATTTACAGAAGGGACTAGGAGTGCATATGGACCCAAGACTTATGAATTTGGTGAAATTTGGCGTACGAGTCTTGGTATATAAGAACCGATTTGACAGATCTCAAACAACTTTATGTTTGATCTTTTAGTAATATTAAACTTGATTTACAAATTTTTACATGTTATACGGTTCCACAAGTTGGTAAATTTGACGTATTCACATCAAAAAGAAAAGAAAGAAAAAAAAAACTAACCATAAGACGTCACAATCTATTTTAATTTGTGAATATGACATGTAACATACTTTTTCCCCTTTTCACTATAGGATTTAATATGCATGCTACATGATTATATGCTTCTTTGGCCTGATCCAACTTTTAAAGAATATATTTCATTTATACAGTTTAGGAGTGCATGTTACGATGTGTCTATTGTCATTATTAGTGGGGATTTGGCAATGTTGTGGTGTATCGATGGCGGTGGAATCCGATTTCGGTTGGTTTGGTTTCATTTGGCTAAGTTATGGTAAAATTTAGGTAGAGTTTGGTCTAATTAGCTTTACGGTATGTGCTTTAGTCATGTGCAAAATGTTTTAGATTTTGCCATCATTGGTTCACTTTTGTGATAGTTTTGATGGTTCAACGTATGTATGATATCAGTTGCATGGTATATTAGTTGTAACTGTTGAGTGTGAAGGCTGGTCATTAAGGCTTCGTCCGAAGCAACAGTTGCAGACAAGCAATGGCCTCGAAGGATCATCCAAGAAGGCGCCTACTAGGGATGAGAAGTCTGAAGCACGACGAAGACACACAGCCATGCTTCGCCCTTCGATGATTAGGAGCATCCTAAGATTCAGGTTGCAGTTTGACTTAGTAACTTGGGGACAAAGTCTATATGATCATGAGCCAACTTATGTAGGTGATGTCATATGCTCATGGGCCCCAATCCAAAAGAATTTAGGTTAAACGGTCATTATAAATAGATCTCTATGATTGTAGCATTAGTACGTCATTGTAACAATCAAAGAGATAAACCACCATTCGACATGCTCTTCAAGATTATCTATAAAATCTCTTTCTAGTTTGCATCTAGACGTAACTTCATTACTTTAATCAAGTGAACCACATTAAATCTTTGTAAACAATTATGTTTGCTAGTTAGATAAATTATTGGAAAAATGATGGGAATATAATTTTACCTTGTTAGGGCAAGCATAAAATCGTTTTCCAATATTGATATTGGTCCATGACGTTTTCATAACTAAAAGTTTCCTACATAAACATAGTGCCATGAGTAATCGAGAGCTTAAGAAGGAGGAGAATGGGAAGAGTGACGTTGGGAAAGAAGGTGTACATTTTTAAAAGGTCAAAGTATTTTAAAACTGCAAATACGGTCCCCCAAGCAAAAAGACATTTTTGCCCTTATGTAGGGGCACGTGAAGGTTTTAACATAAGCGTTTTAACGTCCGTCAAGAAAGGGGACCAATTCTACGTATAAACTTAAATAAAGAATGTTTTCTACATCTTTTCAAAAATTTGGACTTTAGTCCAAGAAAAATGCAAATCATAGGGATCTTTTTTTTCATTTTTGTCTTATATAAATGGTTAAATCAAATTAGCTTTATCTAAATTTTTGATAAAGTTTTTTCGTTGTTTATCATTAATTATTCACATTAAATCTATTCTGAAAATGGTGAAAAAAGAAATACATAGTAACTGCAAACGAAGTATAATATAGATGAATCATATATATGCGATCAATTATTTTTCTAAAAGTAATAATAAACTCTCATTATAAATACAATTCTGGTCTTGCCCAATTAAGTAGGCACAAACGTCTCTCTCTTTCTCTACCTTTTCTCTCTCACACTATTCATCCACAGTCATGGTTTCTGCCGATTTTGCTCGCAATCTACTTGGTGTCATCGGTGAGCCCCTCTTTTTCTTCATATTATATATGTAAGTACATAAAAATTTGATATTTTTATCGTCACCCTACAAAACATGGTTGGTGATTGTTCGATATATATTATATGTTTTTGAAAATGCATTTTGGATAGTATATAAATCCTATTAGTAGTTGTGTATATGGTATGATCATTGTTTTGTAGATTCTAGTGCATCTTAAAAATATTTTTTCAACAAAAGTTGTTTAAATGTTTTTTTTTTATCAATATGTAATATCATTGATGTAAGTTTTTTCTTTGTTATTCTTCAGGGAACGTCATTTCAATCGTTTTGTTCTTGTCGACGGTGTAAGCTTCGCTATTCACTCATTCATAACTCATACACAAACTTATAACCATATGCATGCATTTATTACAAATAAAGACGACGTTTAATTCTTTTGATAAACTTACATTAGAACGTTTTTTGAAGGCCTTTAATATGACTATTTATTATTCATGTTTAATATAGGTTGGTATTTTGATTTTCTGAATTTTGGTTTACATCGTTATTTTCAGCCCAACATTTTATAGGATATGGAAAAACAAGTCAGTTGAAAGATTTTCTCCAATACCATATCTCGTCACCTTTGTCAATTGTGGTCTATGGGTTTTCTACGGCCTACCCTTGGTGCACCCTCATAGTTTATTGGTCACTACCACAAATGGGGCAGGACTGCTTATTGAATCTATTTATATATTTCTTTTTATTATTTATTCAGATAATAAAAAGAGACTTAGGGTATTGTTGGTTTTAGTCGTTGAGATTATATTTCTTGGGGTCTTGGTTGTATTAGTATTGACTCTAGCACATACCACAAAGCTTCGGTCAGCAATTGTTGGTGGCATTTGCATCGGGGGTAACATTATGATGTATGCATCTCCATTATCTGTCATGGTACGTTTCTCTTACACCCTAGATAGATAAATAATAACGTACTTCATAGTGAAATCTTATTTGTTTCAAGAACGATATAATGATATTCTTGATGAATAATGTTATATTCTTCTAATTATCATCACAAAAATATGCATAAATGTCACCTGCAACAGAAAACTATTAGTTTAGGCTAATGTCAATTAGGAGGAATTTCAATTTGAGTTTTTCAAGGGTTAGTATTACGTATCGTCAATGTCGAATATGTTTCACAAAAATTGGAAGGCATTAGTTGTATGAGTTATCATTGTTGAGTATGTTTCCCTCAATTATAAGGCATTAGTTGTAGGTGTTATCGTTGTCGAGTGTTTGTTTAAAAAGTTACAGGACCAATTTCAGAATTCAATTTGTACTATAAGTATGATGACCTTAAATAACAAATAAAACAAACTCAATTATTGGTGGATGGCCAGGTTAGCCATGTCAAAAATATTTCTAGATGTTCAATATTGTTTTCCTTCATGTGTCTCGAAAGTTTATGTACTTAAGTTAGCTTATAATATTTCGTTACACCTTTATAAGTTGTAAATTTTCATTACTAAATTCTTGTGATCTCGTCGTACATTTTTCTTCACTTGTTGACTTCAATTATAAACTTTGTTTTAAATCATTTATATTTTTCATTTGATTCACCTAATAATGATTTATGCAGAAACTGGTGATCGCAACAAAAAGTGTCGAATACATGCCGTTTCTACTATCTCTATTTTGTTTTGCTAATGGTGTTTGTTGGTTCTCATATGCACTCATTCGTTTCGATCCGTTTGTTGCTGTAATTGCTCTCTCCTTCTCTCTCTCTCTCTCTCTCTATATATATATATATATATATATATATATATATATATATATATATATATATATTCTAATTTCTAAACAATAACATATCTTTTACAGGTTCCTAATGGGATTGGGGCACTTTTTGGATTGGCCCAATTAATCTTATATGCAACTTTTTACAAGTCAACACAAGAAATAATAGCAAAAAGAGAAGGCAAAAATGGATTGGACCTAGGAAACATGGCTACATCTACTGGGGATATTATTGGTCAAGTAGAACGGGTTTAGAATAATTTAATATGTTACTAGCTCTGGGTTGAACCAAGTAATAGATCGTATTAGAAGTGAGGTCACGAGGTGTATTCATGTAATTCTATAAGAATTTATCAATTTTGGCTGTGAATTAATCTAAGGAATGTTGATGTATTGACAAATTGAAGTATTAGAATATTTTGTTGGAACATCAAGTTTTGGAATGGTATTATTAATTTACAAACTTTGTTGTTCAAAGTGAAAATTTGAAAGAAAAATTTAGTGATTAAAGTTTGGAACAAAGGTTTTGATTAAATGAGTCCATCAAGTTTAAAGTTTTCTGAAAAAAAAAAAAAAAGATAAGGTTTGTATTTTAGACAAACAATATTGATTAGTATTGTGAACTAATTTTGAATATTAGCAAAATCCAAGTAAACAGATTGATAAATAATATTAAAAAGTATATATTGATTGGTTGCAAATAATAAGTTCAGATATTTATTATTATTATTTATCAAGTTTTGTACATAAATCAGTTTGATCATTCTCAATCAGATCTGATTTTATGAGAAAGGAGTAGAAGCAGACTGTCTTTGTTGTTGGACGAATTAAAAATTGGAACAGAAATATAAAACCAACATGGTTATCGATGATTCTTGACTCAAAATACTGCATGAAATAACTCATGTCCTAAAAGGTTTTTATGGTGCTCGTCGGCTGTAAGTTGTCAGCATAAAACTCCAGGACTTAATGTAGAATATCGTTCGTGCCAACAGCTTTGGAAGAACGGATAAACGCTAAGCAAATACTTGGAAACCGAAAGAATATTGTGAGAGCAGAGAAAGATGCGAAATTTAGTGTGGAATAAATAGGTATTGGGAGTCCCTATTTATACTACACTGAAATCCTAGAAGTCCAAAAAATTCGAATCTAATGACGACGGTGACCCTATCACGTCATGACAAGTGTCATAATATGTAATTCAAAAACCCTGAAGGTTATCCGAATTCAACCTGAAGCTTATCTGACATCTGGAACCTTCCATAAGGTTCCTGGCGCAATCCAAGAAGTTAGTGCCTTGATCTGGTCAGTCCAACCCGATCCAAACCGAACCTTGCTAAAAATAAATTTTCGTTGGCTGCAAGCGACTGATGTGTTCATGCGAAGTGCAAAGTATGCCTAAATCGTGCCATTTCGCGAACCTCGCGTCTCACATCCACAACTCAGCTCGTCATGAGTGTGGGATTGGCCAATCCCTTGATCAAATTAAGGCCTTTGAAGGCTAAGGAAAGTAAGAACCTTATAAACCCACAAAAGTTTCTTCCTCCAACCAATGTGGGACAATGGAAAATTACCAACTTGCAATTTATCACATTAAATTTCCAACAATCCTCCACCAAGTTGGAGTGTTTTCTTTCACTCAAACAGATGACGTCACCTAGGTGTCACGAAAATTAAACCCAAGTTCAATGTGAATAAACAAGAAGAGACTAATCAAATGGTATTTGATCGCAGTCGTTGATGCAATCAAAAATAAACCTTAAAAACACTAACTAGTCAGGGCAAGTAAGGGTCGAATCCACGAAGAGCTTATGGTTAACAACTAGTACTAACGAGACTTAAAGGAAACTAAATTCAAAAAACAGATATTGCAAGGGTTCAATTCAATAATAGAAAGAGGTGATCGCTCATGGTTTCAGTTTTGATTCCTAAACAATGTATTATATCGAATTCTACTAATTTTGCTTTCATTCAGATTACATAGACATAACTCTACTGCTACTGACTAAATCTGAGATCAAACTATGTAAAATCTGCACCCTCCGTCCTACACACCACTGTGGATGATTTGGCACGGTGGAGAAGATCACAATAGAATTGTCTTAATCAGAAAAAATTATTTCATTCATTTCAAAAGCAGCTACATCATTACTACCGGTACTACCACTATCACAAGTAGTGCTACCACTATCACTATCGCTAGCATGTTAATGGCTCCTCCTTCATTCGAATCAAGCCGATATATTCCACGCATGTTAATGGCTTGACCAACTAATAAGTCATTTCTTGTGAACTTCACACGTCCATTCTCTACCACCAACTTGTACCCATTGTTGTCAAACTTGTCAGTCGACACGAGTCCCTTAGAGATCCCAAGAACATGCAACATATGTTGGATGGTGACTCTATGACCATTGCGGAATTTCAACACCAACGTGCCAATGTCGCGGACTCCCATTCAATGACCATCAACATACACCACAACTAGTCCTTCATCTATAGGACCATAAGCATGGAGGCTTTTCTCATTTCCATAGACGTGCACTATAGCTTTAGAATCCAATAGCCAACCTCGGGCAGCCACTGCCCGTGTGAGAGAGAAAATCATATCAACCCCTCAGAGACCTATGTTTGCTACCAGGTGGGTAAGATCGTCAACATCATTAGCATTTCCATTTATAGGATCGGGTTTCTGCATGGGGCACTCCCTTGCATAGTGGTCGGTCTTTCCGCAAACATGACATCTTTCGTTTCTCTTAGGTTAGTTGCTGACGGTTAGGCTTCTTAAAATCCTTCTTCTTGGGACCAAAGTGTTTCTTGTTCTTGAACCTAGTTTTTCCCTTTTGGCTAGAACCCCCACTAGACACATGAATCACACTTGATCCAACATTACCCTACTTGTCCTTGTTGTACATTTCCTCCTCAATTCGAAGGTACTTCAACAAATCATCCAAGGAACAGTCCTCAGACTTGTGCATCATCCTCTTGGATAATTCTTTCCAGGATGGTGACAACTTTTCTATGATTGCACCCACTTGGAAAAGCTCTGGTAGAGAGATGGAAAACGTGGTCAGTTGTTGACTAAGACTTGGAGTTCATGGCTAAGATGGGTCTGTCGTCAACCATTTGGTAATCTAGGTACTTTGACATAAAGCACATGTTTGTACTAGGGCTATCAAAAATCTACCACAGGCAACCAACCAACATGCTACCAACCGAACCAATCAAATTGGCTACCAATATGTTTGGTAGCCAATATGTTAGGCCGGTAATACCGTACCAATTGAGTGATCTTGGCACGATAATGGTACTAAATTTCGAATACCGCAATTGTACCGTACCAACCAATTATATATATATATATATATATATATATATATATATATATATATATATATATATATATATATATATATATATATATATATATATATATATATATATATATATATATATATATATATACTACATTAAAAAGGAAAAATAGTTTCTAAAAATGGAAACTCTTAACATTAAGAGATCCAATTGATTATACATAATGTACAATGCTATTAAGCATATCTGTTTCTCACCTCTAAAAGAATTTAAGAAGTCCCATTGATTATGCATAATATACAATTATCTTATGTAAAAAAATATACGATACATCACAAAATACAACCTTAGGATACACAAAATTTGAATGCCAATGTGGGATTAGCCCATTTGGTAGAGGCTTTGTCCTCTTAGACAAAAGGTCCACGGTTCTATCCATGGTACTAAATTTCGAATACCGCAATTGTACCGTACCAACCAATTATATATATATATATATATATATATATATATATATATATATATATGTATATATATATATATATATATATATATATATATATATATATATATATGTATATATATATATATACATATATATATATATATATATATATATATATATATATATATATATATACTACATTAAAAAGGAAAAATAGTTTCTAAAAATGGAAACTCTTAACATTAAGAGGTCCAATTGATTATACATAATGTACAATGCTATTAAGCATATCTGTTTCTCACCTCTAAAAGAATTTAAGAAGTCCCATTGATTATGCATAATATACAATTATCTTATGTAAAAAAATATACTATACATCACAAAATACAACCTTAGGATACACAAAATTTGAATACCAATGTGGGATTAGCCCACTTGCTAACCACTACCCAGCCGTTTAAAAAAAACAAAATTTGAATTTGCTCGACAAACTTTGACTTAATCCTTATGAATATCAGGGATGAATTCGAAGGGATGAATTCGCTACAATTATGGGATCAATTTGAAATCCCAAATTCCTGACCCCAATCTCGGCCCCTTCCCCTATATCTTCCCTGATATACTACGCAACTTTTGCAACCTCCGTCATCGCCACTACATACTCCTTTCGCCGGTACATCGCCTCCCTTGCTGCTCCGCCTCAAACATGCTTCCTCGAAACCAATTCCTTTGTTCAGCATTTAGCAAACGGCTAGGGCTCCAAAAGACTCGCAAATGGAGAAAATCAGGAAATGGTAATGAAAAACTACACCAAAAACCCAAGACAATGCCCCCAGGTGCCGCACCTTACCATTCACCCTCTCTATCTCACACCATCGACACACACACCACCTAACTACTGCCGTTGGCGAATCTAGAAATCAACGACACCACAGCCTGCCAGCGCACTACCAGAAGATGAGACTACCACGCACTGCTTTGCCCCACCGTCACCATGTCGTAGATGAACTTAACTACAAACAGGTTTGATTTTTGAGTGGAAGTTCGGAGATTGCAAACTTATGAGTTGATAAGGAACTTCTCATTTTTTTCATTTTTAATCATTTATCAAACGGGTTTGATCTTTTTATTTGTGATCGGTTTCGATCTGTAAGTTTTTGTGCAATATGTGAATTTGATTTTGGAACAGTAGTGACTTGGCGCTCATCATCTCTGAAACCATTGATCTTTGATCAATGTTTCCGTTATGTTTTCTTCAAAAAGTGAGTCTTATGTACAACGGGTTTCCACCGGTTCTTCGTTATTCTCTATCGCATAATCTATATCTCAATGTCTGTGAGTTTTTGCTTTTAATTTCTATATATTTTGATGGCCCTCGCCCCACCTATTTCCCCTACAGTACACGACCGACAATAAATTGAGATGGGTATCCATGGTATTAAGCAACAAATATCAAAAGAGTTGTCAAAATAGGTTTGTCGACTGCCCTTAATTTTGCCAAAATCCTATATTTTTCTAAAATAATTGAAATTTCACAGGTCTTTGGTGCAGCAATTCAAGATAAATATTGTATAAACACAAATATATATCAAAATAACTCTTTGATTAATTGGAAATATCACTCAAAACCAATTACATATATGTGTGTATATTGCTATGTGTTGTTATTTAGCCCTTGATAGTACACTGCATATTTATATCATAGAAACCAACTTGCTTGCTATAATATCTAGATATCAATTGTCCACTTGACAATTGGTTGGTGGATCAAAAGTATCCACTTGACACTTAGGATTCCAACAATCACCCCCGAATCTCTAAGTCCTTCTAGAGACGACTTCGATCCCGATCAAACTTTGCATTTCCTTGAACTTGGTTCGAGCCAACGGTTTTGTAAGGATGTCCGCCTTTTGTTCTTCACCAGGAATGTACTCAACCTTTATTTGTTCTTTCTCAACACAATTGCGAATGAAATGAAACCTTGTATGAATGTGTTTACTTCTTCCGTGAAAAACTGGATTCTTCGTTAGTTCGATAGCCGACTTGTTATCAACCCTAAGAACCACCTTCTCTTGCAGCTTGTTCATGATTTCTCCCAGCAAATCCTGAAGCCATATTGCTTGACAAGCAGCCGCGGTGGCTGCCATGAACTCTGCCTCGCAAGATGATAAAGCAACGGTATCTTGCTTTTGCGAACACCAGGTTATCGGAGATGACCCATAGTAGAAAATGTGACCAGTTGTGCTTCTTCCGTCATCTGGATCAACATTATGACTACTATCGCTGTAACCAATAAGTCGTTTTTGTCCCATCCTCTCGTACTTGATTCCGTATTCCGTTGTTCCACGTAAGTACCTTAGGATGTGTTTGATTGCGTTACCATGTGATTCTCTTGGATTCTGCATATATCGGCTAATAACTCCAACCGCGTATGCCATATCGGGTCTTGTTTGCAAGAGATATCTAAGACATCCTACCACCTTTCGATATTGTGTTGGGTCGATTTCGGGTTCATCTTCGGCCTTTGACAATTTTATTCCTGGATCCATCGGAATGTGGGTCGGATTGCAATCATGTAAACCGGCTTCCTTCAGAATGCGTCGAGCGTACGCTTCTTGATTTATAGTAATCCCCGATTCATCCTGTTTGACTTCAATGCCCAGGTAGTAAGTTAATCTTCCAAGATCAGACATCTCGAAGTTCTTGGACATGTCAAATTTGAACCTTTTGATCATGTTCAAATTTGTACCTGTAACAAATAAGTCATCAACATAAATTGCTAAAATTAGCAAGTTAGATTCTTCGTTCTTCCGGTACACCGATGGTTCTTTCATGCACTTGTGAAACTTCATTCCCTTCAAAATCCCATCAAGTTTCGTATTCCATGCTCTTGGTGCTTGTCTAAGGCCATATAACGCTTTTGAAAGACGATACACCTTGTGCTCTTCGCCTTTCCTTATGTAGCCTTCCGGTTGAAACACATAAACGGTTTCCTTCAACTCTCCATGTAAGAAAGCCGTTTTGACATCCAAGTGGTGAAGCTCCCATCCATTAGTAGCGGCTAAGGCAATGAGAAACCTAATGGTTTCAATTCGAGCTACTGGAGCAAATACTTCTTGGAAATCAATACCAGGTTGTTGCACGTACCCTTTAGCAACCAACCTTGCCTTGTGTTTGTTTATGGTGCCATCTGCATTTTTCTTCAGCTTGTACACCCATTTGAGTCCAATTGCCTTTACCCCCATAGGCTTGTTTACGAGAGTCCACGTATTATTCTTGTTGATTGAATTGATTTCCGCATTCATGGCTTTAACCCACTGTGGTTCTTTCTTCGCCTCTTCAACCGTGACCGGCTCGTCATTGGTTGATAGGAGAAGTTCTTCAATGTCATCAACATAAAGTACATAATCTCGTAATCTAATTGGAAGATTCCTTTGTCTTGTAGACCTTCGGTGTTGGGTGTTGATGACCGGATTTGGTTGCTCATTGTCTTGAACCTGTACTCCGTCTTCAATTTCATGGTCTGATTCAATCGGTTCATTGTTTACATCGTTTTCTTGGTTGTTGTTCGCCATATTTTCCGGTAAATCCCATGGTACTATGAATGTTCCTGGTTCTTCATTGTCGGGTGTAGCTTCGTTAACCCAATTCCACCCTTTGGTTTCATTAAAGATAACGTCTCGACTCACGATTATTTTTTGTGTTGTTGGATTAAATAACCGATAGGCTTTTGTACCTGGTTCAGAACCAAGATGAACTAGTGGTCTTGATCTTGCATCCAACTTCTTGAGATTCACTGGTTCAACTTTTGCATATGCTTGACACCCAAAGATGCGTACGTTCTCCAAATTAGGTTTTCTTTTATACAGCTTCTCGTACGGAGTTGTATCACCAAGTACTCTTGTGTAAACACGGTTGATCAGGTTTGTGGAGTGTGTTACCGCTTCTCCCCATAGATAGTTTGGAACATGCATTGTCTTCATGATACTTCGTGTCATGTCCATTAACGTTCGGTTTCTTCGTTCCACAATACCATTTTGTTGTGGTGTATATGGGGCGGTAAGATGGCGTTTGATTCCATTTATATCACAAAAGGAATTAAATTCGAGTGAAGTAAACTCACCTCCTCGATCACTTCGAAACACCTTCAAAGACTTTCCGAGCTCATTCTCCGCCAAAGCTTTGAATTTCTTGAAGTGTAAAAACGCCTCACTTTTCTCTTTTAAGAGAAAAATCCACATATACCGTGAAAAATCGTCAATTAGTGTGAAAATGTAACGATTTTGACCCTTCGTTGACGGTGTTATCGGACCGCATAAATCACCGTGAACTAGCTCCAATGGTCGTGTTGCTTTGTACGTCGTCATTAATGGAAATGACTTTCTTGTTTGCTTGCCCACCAAGCAAGACTCACATAATTGATTTTCACTGTTAAAATGTGGTAACCCTTTGACTAGACCATTCTTGGACATCTTCTTCATAGACTCGAAATTGATGTGCCCAAGTCTTGCATGCCAACGCCACGTGTCTTCATTAAGTCTTGAATGAAGGCAAATAGGTACTCCAATAGGCAACTGTATTTTATAAAGGCGGTTTGAAGTTCTTTGTACCTTCATTAATAAGCAGTTGTCAGCATCATGCATCGTCAAATAGTTGTCTTTCATCCGAATATCGCACCCGGCTTCAGTTGCTTGACCGAGACTGAAAATATTATTTTTCAGATCCGGAATGAAATAAATCTCCGTTATCAAACGTTGTTGGCCTGATTTTCCCTGGAAAATTATTGAGCCTTTTCCTTTGATCGCGACACTCGAATTATCGCCAAATTTTACTTTGCCGGTTATTCCTTCGTCGAGTTCGGAGAAATATGAGCGATTTCCCGTCATGTGATTACTCGCTCCGTTGTCTAAATACCACACATCATTTTCTTGTGAATTGTATTTAGATGGTATCACCTTCGCTTCGTTCAAAAATACGGTCTCGTGAATAAATACGGTTTCATCGGCATCTTCTTGTTCGGCAAAATTCATTTCTTGAAACTTTTGAATTCTATCCGGACATTTTGACGCGTAGTGGCCCGATTTATCACATCGGTAGCAAATAATTTTCGATAAATCCTTTTTCGCGTTTCGATTTGAGCCCGAAGACGAATTGGGCTGATTTTTGGGTTTGGATTTATTTGAATTGGACTTTGGTTTGTTTGAATTGGGCCATTGCCCACTAGCCGAGCCGGATCCACTTGACCCGCCCGACCCGCCCGACCCGCCTGACCCGGTTTGACTATACCTTTGCGTAAATTGGTTTTTTTCCCAATCTTGCCTTCGTTCTGATTCACGACCGCTACCGCCGCCTCCCTTTTGCGATCGAACGCCTCCGCCGGAGCTCGAGTTTCCGCCACCGCCACCGCCGGATCGGGTAAAGAGAACTTTCCCTTGTTCATCTCCTCCCTCTTCTCCTCGAATCCGCTCTTCATAAGCCTTCAACCGGCCGACGATGTCTTCGAATCCCACGGACTTCAAATCAAGGACCTGTTCCAACGAGGCGACAATCTGAATAAACTTTGATCGTGGGAGTGTTTTCAGGAATTTCTTGACGAGTTTGGATTCTTCCATAGTTTCTCCGAGGGCCGCTGATTTGGAGGCGATACCGGACAACTTTCCGGCATAGGAGTCGATCGATTCGGTCTCTGTCATCTTGAGCCGATCGAAATCCGTCATCAAGGTTTGTAGTCTCGCTTCTTTCACTCTTTCAGCCCCCACGTTTCTTGATTTAATTGCATCCCAAAGTTTCTTTGCTGAATCTTGTTCACCAATTTGCATTATCAGGTTTTCTGGCAAAGATTGATATAGCAGTCCCATGGCTAAGCAATCTTGTTCTTCATGTTGGTCGGTTCCTGGATCGATCACGATCCATACCTTGTGAATTCGTAGTACAACCTTCATTCTCATCGCCCACACAGTGTAATTAGTGGGTGTGAGCATCGGGCATGTAACATTAGATGAACCGATCAACCTCTCCCTCACCTGAGGAGTAGCAGCTCCAGTATCATCGACATCAGACATCTCTCACGGGTATGATTTCACAGCTCCTTAATCGAGCTCTGATACCAATTCAAGATAAATATTGTATAAACACAAATATATATCAAAATAACTCTTTGATTAATTGGAAATATCACTCAAAACCAATTACATATATGTGTGTATATTGCTATGTGTTGTTATTTAGCCCTTGATAGTACACTGCATATTTATATCATAGAAACCAACTTGCTTGCTATAATATCTAGATATCAATTGTCCACTTGACAATTGGTTGGTGGATCAAAAGTATCCACTTGACACTTAGGATTCCAACAGCAATCACTACAACAGCCGCCGGCTCTAAAAAGCCTAGCCTCACCACCGGGTGGTCAAATAGTCGTAATTCTCCACACCTCCTTATTCTCAACCAGGTCCACTAAGGTACGTTTCTTCCCTTAATTGTTTCTTGGGGATATTACAATGAGAGGGCGCCCAAGGCATCATTCGCACCATTGTTGAAGTGAGTTAGATGTGCCACAAACATGGTGTTAAACCATTATACAGGGCTTCATTTTCTCATTTGGATTTCAGAATTTAAAATCTTTTTCTCTTTATGAACACTCTCATTCTCTCTACTGCACCTTCAGACACACGCTTTGACAAATTCAAAATTTATGAGTATTGCTTTGAAGTTTATTGATTTTCATCCTATAATTGTCCATAAATGACAAATGTGAGATTTCTTATATTTTTTTCATTTTTACCACTTACCAGGTATGAATCTCAATTAGATCTCATTTACCAGGTATGAATCTCAATTAGTGTATGAACAAAATGAATATCGGCTCTCTATCCTTTCTATTTTGTTCTTTTGTTGTTTGTGTAAGTGATATTTTTTCTCCATTAGTCCGTTTCCATGGTTTCCTTTTCTCCAGTTCCATGGTTGCCACTCCACCACTATTGGGGTGTTTACAATGATGACCACTTTTCTAGAGAAGCCCTAATAATCATAAACAACAACGAATGCAGGTGATGTTTCAGAAGACGAGGTGAAGTAAAACTACATTTGGTAGATGTCTTTAAAATGATAATATGGGTTTAATAAATTCAAGTTATCTCCTCTTGGTGCAGGGTTAATCAAGCAAAATTCAGGCGATCACTGAAGGTTTACCTATTTATTTTTTATTTTTGTTTATTATCTACCTTTAAAGTTAAAGATCATTGGCTTTCACTTTGTTTACTTTCCAGATTACCAAATGCCTCGATTTTGGCTGCAAATGTTTTAATAGAGCAAGAAATAGCAATATGAAGGAACTACTATAAATATTAGATCCTTTTTCATCAGATAGGAAGGAACTAGAACATATATGAATGGCCTTTGAAGGGAATGAACACATGGAAGTGATGTTAAGTGAAATTAGAGACGAACCAGATGAAGCAACCCAAAGAACTAAAGTCTTGAATGCCTAGGTACAATCATCATGTTTCTTGAACTTACATCACATACTTTCAATATGTTTGATAATATATTTCTACATTATCGATAGTTGCAAGATCCCAAGATTGAAAACCTCCCTGTAAAGGAAGTTCATGTCAAAAGGATGCTAAAATACCCCACACTAGATGAAAAGAAAGTGCAATTGTACCATCATCCACAAGTTGATTCTTGATGTTGCTATTTATCATATGTGGTGAGAATAAAATAGTCGACTTTTTAAAAATCTGTCATATTTCTCTTTGAAGATTTGTAAAACTCATTCGTCGGATGTTAGACTTAAGTTGTTGGGTCTGTAAATTGATTTCTATTTGAAGGTCTGTAAATTGATTTGTTATGTCGCTTCTTTAATTTTATTTTTGTTTATTTTTATCAATTTCAACATTCTTGTGCACATTTTCTATTTCTATTGTGCAAAGAACTGACAAATTTATTTTTCTTGTACATATTTACTTGATTGAAGCAATGTAATTGGAGAAGCCCTCAATCTTGTACAAGCAATATTTTAAGCAAGAAAACTGCATTATATAGTATACTAAAAATATTAATGCCCATCTAGGATATCAATCGACAATAAAATAACATAAATAGTGTTATTTTTAATGTAACTTAATTTGAAATTAATGAGCTTCTATACTTCTTTTTTTATATCTCTAAGTAAAAGTTCATTGATCACATTTAAACAAAATTTCCAAAACTACAAGGTTCTTGAATTGGGCACATGTTATGAGGCTTTGAAGACGGGGACACATTGCGGCCTAAATGATTAAGAAACCACCTGTAAATTGTGTATGTTTTAGAAAAAATGTTTTTAGTTGACATGATATGGTGACTGGGTCACAGGTCAACTGGTTCTACCCGTTTAACTGTCGGGTTAACCCACGATGCAAAAGTGATCAAACACCATTTAGATACAAGATTAACACAATTTGCTTTGCTATGCTATCATTGCAAGTTACGTTGCATGTTATTTTGAATATATATGTTTCAAAACGAAATTATATGCCGTAAAGAAACTATTTGCTAAAAGGAAATTTTCTGCTTAATCGTAAACGATATCTTTATATAGCTTATCAAATCGAATTACTGTAAAATCCAATAACTAATAACCAAAAGAAACACTGAAAAGAAAATAACCGTCTAACCTTGCTCCACCCCCCCTCCCCCCAATTATCGTTCGCCGTATTACGCGGGTACACCACTAGTATATATATATATATATATATATATATATATATATATATATATATATATATATATATATATATATATATATATATATATATATATATATATATATATATATACACAAATATGTTCGATAATGGAGATAAACTGATAAGCAATCGATTACCATCCCAAGCTACCAATTACTCATTTAGTCTCATACTAAATAAAAAACTAAAAAGTTAATTATTTAATTAAATAATAATAAATAAAATCTTTAGTAAAAGACTATATAACCCTTTTAGTGTTGCTGTGTTTGGTCAGTGAAAAGATTAAAAGCAATTTGAAAACCTTCAAATCACCACTCCCAAGTTCCCCCACCATAGTACGTACGAAAAACCCAATTAGAAGTTTTGAAGAACACATACCCAAAAGCCAAAATGTATTTCTCTCAAAATTTCTTTACGCATTAAATCATTCATATTTTAGAGATGTATTCTTGAACGCTTCAATGATTTAGAGAATAATACAAGTTCAAGTAATTTCTCTTTGGTTGCATATTATTTGTATATTGGCATAAACCATTACCAATTTGTGCCAACCAAACTTGTTGGTAGCCAAACAAGTTGGTACCAACGGTAGCTAAAATTTTGTACCAATTATAATTGGTACGGTACACGGTTTGGGGAAAAAACGCTCGGTACCGTACCATGTTCAGCCCTAGTTTGTACTCTCCCCATGTGTACTTGTGTTCCAAGGCTTTCCAAAGTTCTCTCAGAACTGTGACTGACACGTACATATCATAGAGGTTGTTAGATAGAGAGTTCTTAATGTGACCAAGGCACATGATCTTAGACTTTCTACGCAGAACCCTCACTTTTCCAGATCAAAGATAGTTTTCAGATCTAGATCATTTACCACTTTGGGGACAGGATTAGCAAGGAATGGGGGCAATTCCATCGAGTGTAGTTCGTACCATCAAAGAGGTCCATTTGTCCTGATTCATTATGCTAAAGTTGGCAGAAGACACACACACACACACACACACACACACACACACACACACACACACACACACACACACACATATATATATATATATATATATATATATATATATATATATATATATATATATATATATATATATATATATATATATATATATATATATATACCTCGACGGTTATGGGGATGGGGAATGCAATCACCATTATACCTCATCCATGTTGTCATTTCTATCTGGAACCTTCTTTAGTTAAATTGCGTTGTTTCGCGAACCATGCATCCAAAGACCAATACGTGTGTGGACTTGGCACATCATTTGCTCCACTTAAAACTTTTAAAAGCTAAAGAAAGAAAGAATCTTGTAAACCCATAAAAGTTTTTCCTTCTACCAATGTAAGATGATAAAAAATTTCCAACTTGCAATTTATCGTATTAAATTTCCAACATACGATAGGATGTTGATTTTCTAAATATTTATTTTAATAAGAAGAATGTAACACCCTTTAAAATCGGAGGACAAAACTATAAATTCTAAGGAAAATTTGGATTCACACCTTCACCTGGACATCAATACGAACAATTATAAAATGATGCACGTGAACAGTAATAATAATCCTTATTTTAACAACTATAATTAACCCAACATGTGTTACCCACATTAAAATTAAAATATTAAGTTTATCCTATAACCAATAATCTAAGACATCAATAAATGTATAGGTCTTAAAATTCTCATCCCATCTCTTACAAAACTCCTCAATGTTCACTTCCCGTGACTCAAACCAATATGACTCTGATTACTCGCACCAGTAATGATATGAGCAGAGATCTCATGACCGCAATGATCAGTGGTACATAATTATTCTCTGTTGGTAACTATCATACTATAGTTACATAAGAGATAAATTAAACTATATTATAATATACTGCATGCTCAATTTGACTGTATTATATATACATAAAGGTTCATACTTTTTATACTTTTATTTGATAATATACACAATGCACTTTACAACAACAAAGAAGGAAATAGCCAAAATACGATTACACCTCCATTTACTTGGCAAAAGAAGAAATAAATTGTTTATGTTTTTATATAATTTAATATATGTTTTTTACTTTTCTATGTATGCACTTATGTAATGTGAAAATGAAAATAGTTCGTTTAGCCCAATAAAAATTGGGCTTTTAGTACTTGATAGGTAATAAATTATTTGGATTCGGACGGAGTTCGGACAGTTTCTGTATCCGTCCACGAGTCTTACATCTGCAAGATCCCGGTCAACTCTGATCTTCAAGCCGGCGAATTAACCAAAATCACGACCTCCATCAACGCTGTAATCTTCCAACAACATCACGTAGGCAATAGGTAAATTTTAGCTAATCACCTTCATACATAGATTCGTACTAATCAGACGATTTAGTTAAGTGATTGTTAGTGTTTCCGTTCTTTCTCCTCCTTTCTCGATCGATCGAAAATTGTGCTTTAGCAGGAGTAATGGAGGGAGCTACACCTAATTTTAAGACTTGGAATATATTGTACCCTGTTTACATAAATTCAAAGAAGACTATTGCTGAAGGTAGAAGAATATCTGCAACAAAAGCATGTGAAAACCCTACGGCCCTCGAAGTCGGCGATTGCTGCGGCCACCTCAAAATTCCTTTCGCTATTGAGGTTCTTCCTCTTCCATCTGTTAAAACTTCTTAATTTTGCATCACATACTCCCTTCGTTAGATTCCACCAAACATTACAAATATAAACATGTCGGCTTTAAATGTGATGTTTGTAATTAATCCATATAAAATTGCTTTCAAAATTCAAAGTATGAGTTAGATCTCAACATTCTGAAGCTCTTTTTTTGGGATTGAAGGGCTCGGTATTTTGTTACTTCTTTTCATCTTTGTTTCTAAACATTTGTAATGGTTTTGAAGATTGATAAGGCATATCCCAGGGATTTCATGCAAGTAGGAAGGGTGAGGTTTTTGCTGAAGAGACCAGACGGGAGTTTACACAATCCCCTTGTTGCATCCAGTAAGCATATAGCTCTCTTGGTCTCCCAATTTATATTATATTTTCTTCTGTCTTCCTCTATATGCCATGATCACATAACAAAACATGATTCAGGCATGAAGTACGTCAGGTTTTGTACTAATTCAGAAAACATATTGCAGAAAAACAGCTGATGATTCGCGTTGCTGAATTGGTTCCTAGACACCCTGGTAGAATGAAGAAACAAGAGCCTGCATCTACATCAAATGCTGCACCTTCTAAATCTGGCAAGGGTGGGAAAAAGAAAAGATAGCTTTACCAATATGTAGCTTTCAAAACTAGACCCTTTGGCTGCTTAATTGTGTTTGTAACATATAAAGCACAAGCTTTCTAGGACTATTTTCAGTGATCAAGGACATTTACGTCTTTTACACTCCTATGTTGTTCCACCTTTTGAATGAGACAAAAACATTGTAACTTTTGTCCCGTTGATGTAACTTTTAATCATAGTCAAATGCATATCAAAACACAGTATAACCATAAAATACAATGTCCGATCGTGTAATGCATTGCAAATGGGAGCTAATATAGACTTTATACATTGGTGGTGTTTGATTTCAAGCTATTTGAAGCTCAATACGCTTGTTTCCATGAGTGGTAATTAACAAACCTATCAATTGTAAATTGGAATGATGACAAGTTTGAGTTCAAAAATTAATGTTAAAGGACACCGAAAGGTCTCAAAATCGAATCCATACTTGGGGTTTTTCCCATATAATTACATAAAAATGTGTGAATAGACAAACAACAAATGCTTTATCCCTTCCCTAGTAGTTTCCCATGTGTTTGGAAGATACATGGTACAAGATTACACACACACACACAAAGCAAATAGAAGAGATGTATATTTTTCTATTTAAAGGGATCTTAACAAGAAAGTTCTATCAAACAAATAGCAACCTATTATCTATAATCTAGAAACAAGGAAACCATTGTGTAACTCAGAAAAATATGATGGAGACCCCCATTGTGAAGCATCCAACAGCCACCCACGGGCTCAACCGTTCACCTGTTTCATAACACATTATCATTAAACCAATCGCAATTGAGATTCAATTTGTGGTTTGTTAAACTGCATCATTATGGAAACATGAGCATTATTAAAGTTACCTATTCTAGCAGCCTTCCAGAAGAATCCCCGAAATCTGCAATAACAAATTATCATAAAACCAATCAATTTCACCATTATAAATGTACAGACATAGTGCTATTATGCAAGTGAAATGACTAAGTACCCTCCATTTTATAATTTTTATCAACTAATATCATTATTCAAGATATTATTTCTGATACATAGATGTTTATTCCTATGATGTTTGGGATGTAGACATTCTTTTTGGATTACATATGGGTTAGAAGTTGGTAAAACCTATTGAGGTTAAAATGATCCTAGAAGAAACTATAAAGCAGTGAAATTGAACAGAAAACAGTGTTACCAATAAACCCCACCACTCATAAACATCAAAAAAGAAACGACCTTCTAAAACTAAGATCCACAGCTGTAGAAAATTTCTAGACATGTGATCAATTGCACAAACTTAGATCACTTTTTTTCAGATCTTCATGCACTTCACAAAGTCTTAAGACTAATTAACAATGTCATACATCTATTCCAAGCTTACAACCAGCTTTTATAAAAGGAAATCCCAATAGATCCTCCAGAAAACGATAAAATGTGTGTAAAGATATGAAATGAATCAGAATTTACATAATAAGGTCAGAAGATTTTATGATTAAACCCTAGCAAAAGAGTAATACGTACACAGAAATCTTTGTTATGATGAACCTTTCAATAATGGATCCGTTTCTTTCAAATTTTTTTATAAAGGAGTATGAAAAAGTTCTTAGACTTGAACCCTAATCGAAGCTAACATTTCATGTTTTCTAGATGCAACCAATACCAAAAATTGGGGTTATAGAAACCTAGATCCGTATCGATCAAATTAGAAACGAAAGGAAGAATCTAACCCTGTTTTCTGCTCAAGGATGGTAGGAAACTGCATCTTCAAGAACGTGCATGTGCATATTACCAACAAAACCACCGTCAGAAACGAATGGAAATTGAACAGTGCCGACTGTATAAACCAATTAGCAATTCATTAGGTTAAATTCAAGACAAATCGATGCGAAAAACCGCAAAATGTGAAGAATTTCTCAATTTACCATGTTAGTGGAACCGTGAGAATCGTAGTGAAGGAGGGTTCTTCGTCGGCTCCGATTCAGATTTAGTTACAGAACCAAAAATGAAGCGGAAGCAACAACATATACGATGTCGTTTAGCATTATTATCCCGAGCAATTACATAATACGTAGCTCTCGTTAAGTTTTTTAATATTTTAACATAGGCCACCACATCACATCGCTTGTAATTTGTAATATTAGCATTTTCTGTAGTTAACTTATTTTGTCTCACACTTTTGTTTTAATCGAAAATTTATATTGTCATTTAAGCCAATGCACAATGTACTTTTTATAATTTTATTGCATAAATATTTAATCTTATTTTACTGATAATTGTTATATTTTATTTTTCTTATTCATAATAAACTAATTCTAACTGCAATCGGTTTTAAGGCGATATTTAGCTATTTTTCTAATAAAACAAATATCGTGTAATCTTTTAGTTATTAAAAATCTAAAAGCTTAATTGGCAAAGTAGTAAAGCCTTATATTTTATTTTTTTGGAAACGGCAAATAATTATATGAGCGTACTCGGTCGTGATGGACCAGGTCGGCATTTAGCCGACGACCCGGAAACACGAACCTTTTCCCTCCTCCTGCTTCGCCATTCCAATAAAAATCCCCCACATGTGCGCCAGTCAGAAGTAGAATCCCTGACCTCAACCCATATGAGTATATAACATCCGTGCCTCGAACCAACTAGATAATTTTCCTTTCAACTACATCCATAACTTTACAATCACAATACTTTATATTCTCGAAGATAGCACGTTTGTGAAAGTTGAAGATTATGCATGCCAATTTACAATATTATAGATGAATTAATCCGACCAATTTATAATATTATAGATTACATAGTGATTATACATTCCATAAAGTATTATTCATAAAATATTATAAGAATTGTATTTTACTTTATACTTAGATTAAAATTTCTTAAATAATATAAATGCCTACAATAGCAAACATGCATGGGAAAACGTAGACTTCAAGATACATCTTCAAAAATTCAAGAATCATGTTAGTCAGCTCACTCAAAGCATGTAAATAAGTAAACACGTACACATACATATTAAGTGACTTCAAGTAAAAAAAATCCAAATTACTTTATAAGTTCAAGTAAATATATGTAAACATATTTTTTGTTTCCTTGAGGATAGACAATATTGTATAGTCATCGATGTCTCTACAGTTTCAGGTAGCAAGGAGGAGCGACATGCATCAATTATTCATCCTACAATACTAAATGTTGCATTAGATGTAACACTAGTTCCTAGAACGACTAACATGTCTCATGCAATCTTTGCTTGAGTCCAGTGGCGGATCCAGAAATTATCATTAGGGGGTGCAAAAAAAAATTTCCCGAATGTAAATGGTGCACTTATAGAAAAAAGGGTGCACTTTTGTGGGTAATTGATCAAAATCCAAAGTTTAAGTTAATTAGTAGGTGTCATTTTTTTTCCGAGGGGGTGCCACGTACTAGAAAAAAAAAATTTACAAAGGCCCGCAAAAGTTGAGCCGGTGCACAGCCCCCTCCATGCTCTATACTAGAACCGCCACTGCTTGATTCGGTTGCTTGGCACAATTAGCTTACCATCAATTCAGAATATTTAAAGACTTGCTTCTTGAAAACATAGCTAAACACTGCTCCTACTCATTGAAGAGCTCAACACAAAGCAGTATGAACATTTCCAATATATGAAGTGGCAAGAGAATAATTGTTCTTGCTATAACAATACTCAACCAAAATCATTTTGTACTTGGGATCAGATACAAAGGCAACAGATAAAATCAAACAACATTCATCCCAATATTTGTTGACTCCTTAGTCCTCATTTGGATTTGAAACTAAAAAGAAACAAAAAAGGGTGAGAAAAATTAAAGAGTCTAATACTTAAATAAGGTGGATTATAAATAAAGCAGATCTACGATGATACATGCATAACCCATTTAATATCAGGGTTAACATGTACGGGTCATAAATGGATAAAGAAATTAAAAAAAACTAGGATCCAATTCAAACCTACATAATTCTTACATGTTTAGACCATAATATGGTAATAGACCAACACAACAACTTAGATGAAACAGTTTATAGTAAGTGCAGAAGCCAACCCAACCCCTTAAATGAAGGTTTGATGATATTGGAGTATATGTGTATTGAATTACTAAGGTGAGATGTCAGACTCCGATTCACATATAATGTTGGATATGTAAAGTCTTTGTGTTTTCTCTCCTAAAAAAGCCTTAAAGAGACAATGTAGATTCCAACATAAATAGAATTTATAGAACCATGCCTAACACACATGAACACCAACAAACACAAATTATTTTAGTTTGTATTTGTTTAATAAAATATAGCAATTATGCAATCGCATTACAATATAAATTGGGATCAAACCAATCGTTAGCCGGACAAGTATTGATATAGTTTCAAACATTTTAGGTTTTTTTGTCATATTATGTTTGATGCTTTTTAGTTTTAAGTTGGTTGTGTTTATTCCTGCATCTGACACCCTTATAAATGTATGCATATACATACATACAAATATATTGACATACACTATACATACATACCGATTTATTGATTAAATATATTAAATTATTAAGATTAAAATCCCTTAACATGTATGCAAACCCTTATTTCGACCATTAAATAAAATGCATCAACATATCTTTTATCAATATCCTAACAAATAGGTAAATAATCATCCAAAGAGAGTGATTTTCAAATGTATAAATACTCAAGTCACCAATCATCATATAATTAGTTCATAATTAGTGTAGTTTAATAAGCTCAAAAAATAAAAACTCAATTTCAAATATTTGTTCATCGTCTTTTACTCTTCTTTATAATATTCCATAATGTGAATTCCATCCGATCTTTTTCTTCTTTGGTGACACTGATGAGTCCACGACAAGAGGGATAAAGATAGATATGATTGTAAGTGGCTTCTCGTGTTGTAATTGGTAAAGAGATTATGTTATTATATAAAATAATGATTTTGACTTGTTATTAATTTTAATTTTTTTTTTTTTACTTTTTTGCTTTTTAACTTTTTTAAGTTTTGACTTTTAATCTAATCTTATTTAGTAACAAGTCGACTTTTACGACATTAATATTTAGAAAAAATTGTGTTTTTTGTGTTTTAGTCATTAAACAAGTTATAATTATAGACATACATCCATTTGACTTCGAATCAATCAAGTTGTAAATATATGGAGACAGAACAAGTGAAAGTTTATTAATTAAACTTATACAAAAAAAATGGAGTGACTAAAATGCTAAAATAGTTGTATGGGGGTGTATTGGTCTATATAGCCTAACCCGTGGTCCTTTTTTGTAACATGCCAAATTGTAAAGGACGTGGGTGCAATTGTTTATTCACTAGATACAAGCCGAGAATCTGGAGTTCAATTACAAAACGCACATCCGTAGGGCAAGTGAACGGCGAAAAAAGCGTTACCGGAAAGTCTCATCAGCTGCATCGCCGTTGTCTTCTGTAGGTATTCCTTCCTACATCCCTCTATTTCATCTCGTTTCCGTCTCTATAAACAAATATTCAACTTCAATCAATCAGATCTATATCCACCATAGATTCGTGGGAGCTTAGGCTTTCCTATGTTTCTTCATGTTCATCCGATTTATGTTTTTGTATATTAAATATGAACTTGAATCGCTAAAGTTACTGTTCCTAAGTGTGCTATTTTGACTTGATCGATTGCTATCATAACTTTATCGTCGTCGTTCAATGTTTATTGATGACTTTACGTATTAGGGCATTTTTCATCTTTTGCTGTGGCGATTGGTAGGGAAAGACATCTGATCTATGTAAACTCATAGCCCTTAGCGTAAGTTAGTAGACGCGAATTTTAGCAATAAATGTCTTATGTCAAGGGTTTGGTTTGGTTTTTGTACGTGCTGGGCAAGTTATTTAGAGTCATTCAAAGAAAGCTACTCATTGCTCTCCACTCTTTCCGTTTAGAAAGGGTAGAAAGAAAGAGACGAAAGAAAAGAAACAGATAAGAGTACAAATTATGGTAATACCTGTGTGGAAATTGTGCATCCAGTCATTGACCTTATAGGATATATAACATTAGAGCTGTTTTAGAATGTTGGTTTCAAATCATAAGTTAGAGTTGCTTTAGAATGCTTGTGTGTGTATATAACATTAACATTTGCCTCATTGCTAGACTTTATTTGTATACTTTATATCATATATGTATATTGCAAACAGTTTCTTTAAGCTCATGAAACGATTTACTGATTACAGTTACTTGAGTTTTGATTACAGAAGTAAAAATGGTTGGTGGTAGGGTTGCTCATCCAGTGTTGAAAGGCCCAAGTGTAGTTAAGGAGTTAATCATTGGATCAGTACTTGGGTTAGCTGCTGGTGGTTTGTGGAAGATGCATCACTGGAATGAGCAAAGAAAAACAAGGGCATTCTATGACCTTCTTGAGAAGGGCGAGATAAGTGTGGTTGTAGAAGAATGAGTGCTTTTGTCATCATCATGTTTATGGTCAAAAAGCTTTAAATCGGAGATGATACTCTGGAATTTTTAAAAAAATAAGTTTTTGTATTGGAATTGTGCACAAATGCTGCTCTTTTGTTGAACTTGAAAAATGTTGTTTTTCTTGATTTATGTTGAAGATGCTATTGTATCCAAGTTGATGATGTTGTTATGGATATACACAAGCCAAATTCTTATTATGTTAGTACAGGAATAGCCCATGCACACACCACTTTTTTTTTTTTAAAAAAATAGATATTGTTTGTTAAATATTGGAATTTGAGCTAAATGACGATGATGATGACATTGAAATAGAAGAACCTACCCATCCGATATAAAGCAAAAAGGATAGCTTCTTCTTCTGCTAATTTGTTGTCAAATTTCAATGATGATGTAATAAATTTATGCGAGTTTTGAAAAATATTTGAAATTTGAAGTAAAAAAAGAATGTAACAAGGAAGAAGCATGTGAGGCACGACAAAAAACAAAATACATTGAAATATTGTTTAAGCCGCAATACCATCTATTGGGACACACCCTCGAATAAATTGCTAAGAAGTAGGGGTTGCAATCTATGACACGACACGACAAAAATATACGACAACGAAATTGAGACGAAAGTAAACTTCAAATTCGAGTTGTGTTAGTGTTAAGTGTAACAAACATGACACCGTATCGTGTCATATTCGTGTTATATAAAAAATTGTCTCATGCCGTGTCAGTTAAAAACACGACACAATTGCTCGATTTACCATCCATACTAAGAGAAGGGGTTCATTTGAGAAGGACATTTTTTGTGAGACAGTAAGATGCGTTTCTAGCTGCACTTTCTGGGGGCTAAAAAAAAACTATTATGACTTTTCGTAATTTTTAACATCCAAAAACATATTGAAAAAACGACTTCAATTAAATATTGATTTCAGTTTGGTTTCAACCGGTCCTTATGATTTTCATAGGACATAAGGATCGGACTAGGACTAAGATCGGTCCTTATCAGGCTAGTATTTATTTCAACCCGTTTTTTGGGTAAGTTGAAAATCGGTTTCGGTATTGAACTGCTTTACCAGTATGGGGCAAATTTCTCCCACGTTGACTAATCATTTTTGGTGTCATTTTATCCGACTTGAATCCCAAAATGTAACACGGTGAAAATCAGGTTTGGTCCATTACCAAACCTGATTTTATCCGACGAATCCCAATATGTGTTGAATAGACATAGTTTGCCACCAATTTGAAAATTTGTTTCTCATGGATCTAATATACTTTTGCATCTGTTTTGGTTTTTTTTTTTTTTTTTTTCAAACAACAAATTCCAAATCCCACAATGTCACGGGATAAGAGCAGAATATAAACAATCTTCCCTCGTTCAAAGGTGGAAAAACATCTTCCAAAGAAACCTCAACAAGATAAAGAGTGTGCCACACATGTATGAATAAACGGGGAATACAATATAAATACACACCATTCAATAAATAAAATTTCATATATAAAGAGATTGGTATTTAAATCCATATAAATATAGTAAAAATACCTAGGACATATATATACTACTTGACTATTCTTATATTAAGTCCTTAAAAAGTGTCATCTCCATGTCCAACCTCTAATTATCTTCTTATTTTCTCCTCCCACATTAACAATCTCCACCATCATTATTGTCTTTTTCGGCCGCCACATGTTTAAACTACCGTAATCTTCCTTCCATCAATTTACCAGTGATCGATGTACCTCCCAAATTATTTCGGATTACCACATTCGATTTCTTTGTCCAACGAAGTTCTTGTGCATATGAACATCCTCATTTGCACAACTTCCATCGCATAGCTCGCTCGTCTAACTACCACCTTAATTATAGAATTCTCTATTCAATTCCACCAGGGCTTTGGAACGAGTTACATTCGCAAGTTGTGTACTGATAAATAGCAATCTGTGTAATACTATTTATACTCGTTCTTGTACTTATGCATGCTAAGCAACGCTTTAAAAAGGTTTCTAGTTTTCTTGGAGTAAACTTCTATATCTTTTCTTCTTTCTCTTTCGGGATACAACGACTGAGACCTCCACGCCTCCAATGGATGCTGCAATCATACACCAAGGTACAAAATTCAACTACGATTATATCCGCAACTTCGTTTTATTAATGCTCAAATAAGAAGAAAAAAAAAAGATCGGATTCGTTTTCGCTTACTTGCTGTGTGCTTGGACTGATGGATCGACGAACAACGGATCCAGAACGAATAAACGGAAAGCTCGGACTGGTAGACCCCGAGCGCTTGATTCTGAAGCGACTCGGTGACATAGATCGTGCTCGTTTTTCTGTTTATCAGATAAACCCTAATGAGTACGTGAAGTTTGAAGGCGGAAATCATTACGAAGCGGAAAAATTCTGTTCTCACCTAATCCATTGTTTGATGCAGGTTTTGCGAATGAAAATGCGATCGAACTTGATCGGAACTCAGTGAAAGCTCGTTCGGTATCCCCCTTCCTGCCAATGAATTTTATTCAATGAGCATGATCTTGGTGGAGCTCCAAACTCCAATGGAGGTAAGTTATAACACTACAAATTTGCCCTCATATGTAACAATAATTACCTGAAACTTGATAACTCTGCTTTTGCTTTATCCGCTTGAACGGCTTCGGAAAAGCGTCCATCTGTATCAATAACTTTTCTTAAAACCACAAAAAACATTCAAATCCAGTTAAAGTGCATCAAAACACAATGTAAAAGAGAAAAGGACCTGGGAGCCTGTACTGTTTATGGTACTTGGGTATCTGTATCATCAATGATTGTTGCAAAAAACCCTCGTGGTCACTATACGTTTGACACGTTTGTAATCTCTGCAACAATCTCCAAAAGTTCACACACACACAAACAAGAGAAGAACGAAGAACAATAGTGGTTAATTACTTACCTGTTCGATGCATAATAGTCGAAGATCTGTTTCAGAAACTTCATTGAGATTTTCATCCAAGAACATGTTGACTTTAGACGTCACAGAGCCCAAATGGTCAATGGTGCTAACGACAGCTTTTGACACATACTCTTTTAAGCTTTCTAACAATCTACAACGAAAGTAGCAAATTCAAAAGACAATGAAATGATGAAGCTAGAAAAAGGAGATTATTGGGCTTTACCAATCTACTTACAGTTGATCATGATCACTTTTGTGATACGAATCTTCGAAAAACTCTGCAGCTGAGTACAACTGTTTTCTTATATTCTTTAGATCCTATAAAGTTCATTGACTTGCATTAAAATCATAACAAAAGATTGAAAACTTGTTGAAAATGTTTAAAAGATATTAACCTTGAGACTATCAGCAAATATCAAGCTTCGTTGCATGAAGGCTTCATCATAACTCGAAGGTGGATGATGATCATTCGCTGAACATGATCTATTCATAGCCTCCATAAACACACTTCACCTGCAAGAACACCAAGAACACACACACACAAAACCAAATTCTTTTCAACGGTGGTGAAGATTGTACCAATTGGGAATCGATATATTAAAAGGGGAAATGAATCGAATGGGATTTTATTAAGATTATGGATGAGTTGGAAGAACGAAAACAGTTGTGGGGCTTAATAAGTGTCGGCTATAAAAGCTGAAAGAGATACAGAAATGGACAAATTAATGTCGATAATAAAAACAAATAGTGGGACTTGGTTACGACTTACGATAACTTTGGTGGCTTCTGTTTGGTCCGTTTTGTAGGCAACCCAACCTTGATAATATCGCACACTATTAATGTTATCAATATGGTGAAATTTAGAGGAAAAATTATGGATACATAAAACGTTTTTGTATGGACTGTTGATGTTAGATCAACTAGAGTATATTCATGTAATATTTTTTAGGATAAACAAATGAGTAAAAGCATAGTTAGCAGGAATATAAGTATTTTGTAATGTGAAATTTCAGTAGTTATTGCGTGTTAAAGAGAAGGAATGGAATTTAATAGAAGAATAATGGAGATATGGGTGTATTACTGTATTAGCATAATAAATGTATCTATCATGGAAATCTAAATTTAAGAGGACCACAAAAAGGCGATAATAATTTAAGCATTCAATGTCATATTGTTGGTGAGATATCTTTATCAAATTCGTTAACATCGTTATCAATCATAAAAACCTCCCTTTATATATTCTTCATTAAAGTCTTCGTTTTTGTAAATGTTTTGGAAAAATTTAATATTTTACTTTTTCTAGCAAATAATGGTTTTTTTTATTTCGCTTTGAACAAAGTGTTTTTTATTTTCAGGTATCGTGTAAGGTGTCGGTCCTAATAGGCGACTCCATAAAGTTATACATATATGACAAACAAGGTGATTTCCATAAACACTGGGCCATGTTTGTAGATCAAATCAAGTAAAAGATGTAATTGGCATGTTTCAAATTAATATTTAAGCTAACTACTCCCATCAAGTTTAATTTTTTTGTTTAAAACCATCTGCTGAACGATATTAATAGATAAAATCTCATTTATCCAGCTTAGGTCATGAAATGTTTTTCCAGCCACCTTAGTTCATTAAACATGCAATTTTTCGTTGAAAATTCCCAAATATTGACTGGATGTGAAACCCTAAACCGAAGGTGATAAATTTTTGTAGAAACGACATAATATTAAAAAAGCTAGTTAGATGCTAGCAAAAGATTAGCACGTATAAATTTTAAGACAAAACTTCATAAATGGTCCCTGTGGTTTCAAAAGATATCGAGTTTGGTTCCTAACTTTCAAAAACCTCAAGGGTAATCCCTGTGGTTTGAAAACTTTTGTTAAATCGTCCCTGAGCCATATGAAATGACTAATCTACCCTTTTTAATTTATTTTACATTTACTCTAACTAAAACTTATTTTTAAAAACAACAAAGAATAAGAAAAAGAAAAGAATTACCACCCTAAACCCCCCTTCCCCCCACCCTACCCCCACCCCCACCCCCAAATCCCACTAATATCTCTCTATCTCTTCTCCCCCCTTCCCATCGTCATTCTCTTGGAAATTAAAACGAAAGCCCTAACGATCATTATCCTCTTCCATATGAAGCTGGTCATGTGAGAAATTGGTGATCAAATCGTTTTTGCCCTAATTTAAGAACAACGCCTAATCGTTTTTGCGGAATCCATGGTTGGAGCTCTTCCATGGATTCGGAGAAGCAGGTCACGTGAGATGTCTTAGTTCTTGTTCCTCCTTCCACACTTGAAATCTCCATCAATAGAGGCAAATCTGCAACTCAAAATTGTTTTCATAAATATTACCCGTCTTAATCCTCAAAAGCGTAGAAATCGAGACATGATCAAAGCTGGAATAGAACCAGACATTCATGCATTCAGTATCTTAGCCAAGGGCTACGTTTGAGCAGGTGAATCACAATCCTCTAATGTATCAGGATTGGGATTTTTTTTCTCGATCATGAGTAGTGCACAGTCAAACAACCCGTCACAATCCTCTAACCTGAAATCAATTCTTTTGAGAATCACAATCCTCTGTAATAATTCAATTCTCTTGATCTTGCTCCGTTACCGTTTGTTAGTCACAGTTTGCGGTCACTGCGGCTTCCTAGATCGAAAAATCCTGCACAACGTCCGTCTCGGAGGTAACTGCCGCCGCCTCTACACCACTTGTGTCCTCCGTCTCCACTCTCAGTATTTCTGCCCATCTTGTCTCATAGTCTACTACCGCTCACCTCTCGTACACGATTTTGACTAAATCGGAGGATGTGAATCCGAGGTCGTGAAGAACTTTTAATTTGGATTGGAGTTTATCGATTTTGGATTTGTGAAGTGATGGCATTCGATCGAAGATTTGAGTCGTTTCGTGGTGGTTGCAGCCCCAATTTATGAATAAATCGAAACAGGTCTTCGGTGGTAACCGATCCTCTAATTCTCTCAATCTTATTCTTCCCGCCTCGATGGTATTTCTGCTACCATCAACACTGTCCACCGCTAACTTTCTTTCTCGATCCCCCTTTGTCTCTCGGTTAAAATCACGGACACACATACGCAAATACTCATTAACTCTCGATCTCATTGATTCTCCAGGCTTCTGAATCGCAAGCACTACCACCAAAACTCTCTTTTTCTTCCTAAATTCGCTACAATGGGGCCTGATGGAACCCTTAATCATACCAGATAAGAGAGAGAGAGAGAGAGAGAGAGAGAGAGAGAGAGAGAGAGAGAGTGAAGTGGGGGTAACGGGGTAAGGGTGGGGGAAGGGGGGTTTAGGGTGGTAATTCTTTTCTTTTTTTTTTTCTTTGTTGTTTTTAAAAATAAGTTTTAGTTAGAGTAAATGTAAAATAAATTAAAAAGGATAGATTAGTCAATTCATATCGCTCAGGGACGATTTAACAAAAGTTTTCAAACCACAGGGACTACCCTTAAGGTTTTTGAAAGTTAGGAACCAAACTCGATATCTTTTGAAACCACAGGGACCATTTATGAAGTTTTGTCAAATTTTAACGATAAAAAAAAAATACTAAAATATAGAGTAAATTACAATTTTGGTCCTTGTGGTTTGCTCGGATTTTCAGTCTTGGTCATCCTTTTGGATTTTCACGGTGAGGGTCCCTAAACTACCAATTTTCTTACACTCCTGATCCCTTGGGCAGGTAAAATGACTAATATACCCTTTTTATTTTCTTTTTCATTTTTTCTTTTGAAACATTATTATTTTGATAATTAAAAAAAAAAAAAGAAAAATTTGTCTTTGTGGATTATCATCGTTTGCTAGTGAGGTTAATGAGCATTCATTACCGGCGGAACTCGAAATCAGGTAATCAAATGCTCAGTTCCTAAAACAGCCGCGACGATCGCTTTCTCTTCATCATTAAAATTTTCACTGCCCATATTCGCCTCAACTTTCATACCACCTGCAGCCATTGAAGCTCGATGAAGCATCTGTTCATGATCCGCAGACTGTTGATGAAGACGAGAAAACGAGCCATTTGCTTTTGTTCAATCCTCGAAGCTGATCGACAGGTATCTTGCAGAAGTCAGCCATGATCGGAACCTCACATTCACTGGTTTCATGACGTTATCACGATCAATCCCTAACTCGCCAAGGTCAGTTCATGACGGACTGTATGGCGCCGTCGATCCCCCGATTATACCGTTGAAAACCTCTCAAGCTGAAACAGGGAAGTGATTGCTTTTGCTCTCTTAAACTTGCTGCCATGATAGGTGTCATTGCTTTTGCTCTCTTGATTCTCGCATGCTCCTTTACATACGGGACCCGCCGCCGATCATCTCCATGGGCACCGTCGACTTGGCTTTCCGGCACACCGGAGCAACCAATTCTCAGTGGGTTGCTTGGGCGCTCAACCTCGGTAGGCCCGGCATGCTTGGGTCTCAAGCGCTTGTTGCTGTCACGAGTTCAAACGGATCGATTCAAGCTTACACTTCTGAAGTAACTGATTACGGAACGAATCTACCACCGAGTCCATTAAGTTTTGAAGTGCCGAGGATAACGGCGGAGAGTGCGGGCGGCGAGGTGTGAAGTTGTTATCCCCGCCGCTGCATCTAGTCCTTCGCAACTGGTTCTCGTTGCTGCAAAATTCTGAAGCGTGAGGATGAAGCCGACCATCTCTCTCAATGCTTCTCCCAATTTTGTTTTCTTTTTTTTTTTCTGATGCCCATCGGGAATGGGTGAAATCCCAAGATTTAGATTTACGCGACTTGTATCCAATTGAGTTAAGCTCCATCTTCAGTTATGGTGTTTTCCGGCGATGAAGTTGTTCCAAAGACAAATTTTTCTTTTTTTTTTTAATTATCAAAATAATAATATTTCAAAAGAAAATAAAAAGGGTATATTAGTCATTTTACCTGCCCAAGGGACCAAGAGTGTAAGAAAATTGGTAGTTTAGGGACCCTCACCGTGGAAATCCAAAAGGATGACCAAGACTGAAAATCCGAGCAAACCATAGGGACCAAAATTGTAATTTACTCTAGAATATAAAAAAATGGTCATGGATCACATAATTATCACATGCAAAATTGTAGGTCTAACAACTAAGCACCAAAAAACAAAAGTCCAAAACACCTCAAAGATGAACTCAAGTAAATAATGAACACAAGTTTTTAGTAACCTAAAAAAGTTGGCCAACCATTCATATGTTAACCAATGAAATAATATCTAGAGAAGAAATAGGTCTCTTTTTAAAAAAAAAAAAAAAAAAAAAAGAAATTTGTGGTGTTTGTTATTTATTTAGAAGGTTCCGTCAAGTACACCTACCATTTAGTGGTAGATATTACTGATGGGAAGTAAATGAAAGTCAACAAGCCCGTGAATTCATTCAAGAGTACTTCAAATTCAAATTCAAATGTTATATTAATAGTCAAAAGTAGAGAACAGGAGAGAGAGTCTGAATAATGTTGTGAGAAAGGAAATAACAAGAGTTTTTTGAGATAAAGAAATCAAACAATGCGCTCTAATTCCCTTGCATAGCTGAGAGTCTGGTTAATGAGTTGGAGAGAGGGAATCTCTTTGCATGGTGCTGATTCCTTTGCCTTCTGGAACACCACCAATCCGTTCTTCACTTCCCACTCTGGATGCTCCTGCAAATTCATTTCCAATTCATACTCTCAACAACAACTTTAATAATAAACATATACAAGTCTTTGGTTTCTGTCAAAGGAATTGGAATATGACGGAATTGCAATGTCATGCAGATTGGTTGGCAAGAAATTTAATAAAAGAACTGTTGTCAAAAAGTGGGCGAATTGCAATAAATAGAATTGCTACTTTCATTTATTTATGTAAACATTTTTCGGAGTTGTAGTTTCAAATTTTTAGAGTAAATTGCATTTTTGATACCTTAGTATACTTGATCTTTTCAATTTTAAAGCTCTACTGCAATTATTTGAGGTTTTTATAGTGTTTTTGATCCCAAAAGGTTCTCTTCAATTTTGGTGTGAAATTACTATATTATATATTATTATTGGGACCAAAAACCAGCTAATACTCTGGGAACAAAAATAACTACTTTACCTGAAATAGGGACCAAAACTTCACAATACATGAATACAAGAACCTCAAATAAGGACCAAAACTGTAAGACAAAACTTTCTGGGACCAATTTTGCAAAAATCAAGATTTTCCTTGGTTATTCAAGTTATTTGTTTTTGTAGGCACAAGTGAATTATCTCGGGCAATTTTCACATCCAAATAACGTACAACTGACTGGTTACTGTTTAGAGGACGGATTCTGCTTGGAAAATCACTTATTCAGGAGTAAGTTGGTTTTATTTTATATTATTTTTCTGGATTTATACAAATAGAATATAGAAAAGGAATTGACTTTTTTTAATGACGGATCGATAGGAGGATCTTATTTTCAGCCGTTGTTGTGGAGTCTTCTTTTGAAGGCTGCAAAAGGTCTTGCATTTCTTCACAATGCAAATACCAAAATAATTGTACATTTATATGGGCTAAGTTTTAAAGTTGTTTCTGTACTCAAGAAATTTACAAAAATTGTCCCTGAATTCTGAACAAAAAACTCAGATTACTTAATTGTTTCAGTGTTTCTTGTTTCTTTCTTGCATCTCTGTTTCAACTTATTGCTATTTACTTTACTATTTCTCTATATTTATTATTTATTTTATTCCCTTGAATATGTTTTAATTTTGGTCTTTTGGATACAAAAATTAGATTACTGTGAATATATGCTTCAATACATAATTGTTCTTTACTGTGAATTTTATGAATAAAAAATATATTGCCTTTTTGCTTTGTAAATTTTTGTTGTATGTGTTTGGTGCATGTAGGGACAATATTTAATAATGTTGCCCTGGGCACGAAATATTAATGGACCAACCCTGCAAAACACGCTATGGAATTAAATCTTGAATTCCTATATATATATATATATATATATATATATATATATATATATATATATATATATATATATATATATATATATATACAATGAGGAATTTTGGTCTTCTAACAAAAAAGACAAATTTTCACGAATGGTCTCTATGCTTTCCAAAATTTCCCCTAAAGGTCCTTGCAACGAAAAAGTTGCATGTATGATCCTTAAGTTTGAAATACCTTGCAAAGATGACCAACTCTGTTAAAAAATAGTATATTCGTCATTTCACACACATTTAACAGCATTTTTTACAGTGTTAGTCATAAAAATGCAATATTTTCCAAACTTAAGGATCATCCATGCAACCTTTTTGTCATAAGGACCATTTGTGAGAAATTTTGAAAAGCACAGGGACCATTCATGAAAATTTGTCTATGAATAAAGAATGGAGCTGAATTTCTTCCACGCACCATAGGAAAGATGAGAACCATCATGCATGAAATTTGAAGGAATGTAACGGAACCGAATCCCGTCCATGGAATGGAATCTCGAATTCCAATTATAACGGAATCCACAAACCAAACACATTCTAATAGTAAGACCAATGCAAGATTTAGCTTAACATAAGAATAAATGGTACCTCTTTGATGTAATCGAATAGTTCTTGGTCTGATGAGATCAATAGCATTTGTCTGGCATCTTTAACAGTAAGAGAATCATACGCCTTCTCACTGCACCCAGCAATCTCATCCCTGAACATCAATTTATTAAAAATCTTGTTATACTTATAACTCATAATTCAATACAAAAAAGAAAAAGAAAAAAGCTAAAAATTATCACCTCACTGTTCTTGCCAAGAGATCCATGAAGTAAACATAAGTTTCATGAGGAACAGTCTGTCTGGCACTCAATACCCGATTATAAGCACCTTCCATGAACGATTGTTCAAGCTCCACTGCATGCTTGATACAAGGGTTTTCAAGTGCATTGCCAGAAAGCAACTCCAATTCAGTATGAAACTCTGCAATTCTGTTCTGGACAAGGAGTCTTAATAGATTAAGACCCAAGATTGGGTATTCCTGAGGGGATTGTGGGAGACGACCTCTGTGATTCCAAAAGAAAAAAGATTGAAATTATCGATTGATGATTTGAGAATGAAATTGTTTATAAGAAAATAGATGGTGTTAAAAGTATAAATACCCAACATCTGTGTAGTAAGGCTTCAGCTGAAAGAAATCTCTCTCAAATGCATCTTGATCTTCCATCTTTACACTAAGCACAACAGCATGCTCATAGATATCCCCTGAAATTGGTTGGGTATTCAAATTAAATTCTTATATTATGTATAAAATGTACCTGGATCTTAATAGAGTGACGGAAGGTGAAAGGAAATACTGGATATTCAATACTTACTTGCTATGGTTAACTCTTGAACTGCATTAGGAGTTTCTCCAAACAATGGAGGAAGGCTTTTAAATTCTATCAGCAAGATCTGCACATCAAGAATCAAGAGAGATTATACAATGATGATATAAAATATAGATTGTTGAGAATTTTTTTATCTCACAATGAAGAATTAAGAAAATTTATACAGTTCTATAGACTTATGGTGTGTCTTGCGTACCCAAAAGCACATCAGCCCTTCCAAGGCTTTCTTTTATTAGAGCAACAAATAGAAGAATCTGATTCATGGTCATGAAAATGATTCTCTGGAGTTGATAGCAATCAAATTTGGGAAAGAAAAACTTCAACCGTGCATCGTTGTCCTCAAAACTTAGCAAAAATAACATTTTACACACTGAAATGACATCTTCACTATAAGACGAGCATCTCAATTACAAACGAACAAAATGATTTCTTAGATCTTAATCGTGGCATCAAATCTATATCCACTAACAACAGCTTATGAATATCAATTTGTGTCAATGAATTCACTCGAGTTGTATTTTATAACAACAGCACAGCAAACAAAACACATGATAGCAATTAGATAAACACGAAAAAAAAAAGCCAAGTACAATTAGGGTTTATGATGGATTTTGGGGGTACCTTAAGTTGAGAGAGAAGTTTCGAACAAGTATCGAAATCATTACGTACTAACGCAGCTTTGAATCGCTCGAAGAGCTGTGAGACCTCGGTTAGCTTGGGATCCATTCCTTTTACAAACTTGAAACTCCTATCTGTGTTGTTCTCTTTAGTATTTGCTTCTTCTCCTTGTTCCCTTCTTTCCAAGAAATCTATTTTACAAATATAAAAGCAGACACCATTGGGTCGGATCTATGTTCGGATACGCCCGATGGGCCTTGTGTTGGCATTGGCCCAGTTGTATATTAATCAAAATTTAAAAAACATAGAAATCTACTAATGTAGAATTGTAGACAGGGGCTTTTGGTTTGATTTGATTGACGTCAATATCCAAACAAAAACCATAAAGTAATATTTTATTACTTTTTATTTTTAAAATGTCACATGAATCCAGTAACTTTCATTTCTCATGTTATTAGCATACGAGCCATTTCGATTATATATGTTTTATATTTTTAATATAATACATATATTATTATATTATTCTTTTATATCTAGTACTCTCAAAATTGTTAGAAAATATATTGTTCGTGTATTTTTCATCAAACCTAATATAATTATTTATTTTAAATGATTGTTTTCGATATTTTTAATCTATTACTTTTTTACAGAAGTGAATAAGGTTTCAGATATCCGGTTAACCCATAAATTGATCCGGAAAACGATCAATGACAATCCATTAAAAAAACGGCCACACGCAAACTTTAGACAAACGTATCTTAATCAATAGGAGTGGCGTCCGTTTTCCCTATGTGCGTCCAGGATTTTGCACTAAGTTTTACCTCCCCCTCCTCCAATAGGAGTGGCGTCCGTTTTCCATGTGTGCTGCCTGCTTCACCATAGAAGTGGACAGCTGTGTTGCCTTCTCCTACACACCTCCGTAATCTCTCTCCTCTATTAGCCTACCTCCATCGTCGGTTCATCTCTTATTTTCTTGGAGAACCTAAATCAATTCCTTTCAATAACGACCAGAGTCCAAGTTGATCAAGCAGTGTCCTTCCCTGTTAACTTGATAGTCGAACAATAAATTCCTTCCGTTTCTCCATGAAGGGTATCTTTCCGCTCCACTATCGACACTTCTGGGTATTTGTACTTTTTCTGTAAATTGGAATCAAGTTTAAGTTTCTTTATACCTTTCTTTTTGCAGTCCGGAACCGGAAGAAACAAAAAATTATTGGTGGTTCTTGACACAACAACTTCATATCTTTCCACAGTTTCACTTTCAGTACTGGTAGGTGCTCTTCCCGCCTCCCTTTTATCCCTCATATTTCCCTTCGCCTCTATTATTTGATATATTTTGGTGTTTAGGTCTAGGGTGTCTCTGTTGTGGTTGCTACATATTTTTAGTTTTAATTTTGTATGTTTTATGAGGTTTTTATTAGGGTGCGACATGGTGTGGCAATATCATTCACCCCAAATGATCATGATGGTGTCCAGTCTCTACATTATCCTACTGGCACAGCTTGTCTTTCACCGGCAATCACCTCTCAATGATCCAGTTCAATTCTCGCATTAGATGCCGGTACTGATTTAGGGGTTTTGACGAAGATGGGAATTACTCATACAAAAGGTCTCTTCTTCATTGGATTTCCCTCTAAAGATCATGCGTTTACCATTTGAATGTATCGATGACCTCACCAAGCCTTAATTCTCTATGTATATTGTGCACGCCTTTTTCATTTGATTTTATGGATGTTTTAATCGCTTCCAGTTTTTTTACTTCATGGGCTTCTTCTACAACTGCTTTGCTTTCACATAAACATGTCAACTTTGAAGGTACATGGTGCAACAATCAACGATTCAGAATCTATTTTCCCTTAACTTTATATTTATCTGAGACCCCTTTTCACTGCATCAGCTTTAATGATTCCCCCGAGTTTCATTGTGTAACTATTCCTGATATCGTAGTCATCCGTGGTCAGTCTGATTGAAGTACTTCTCATATTCTGAGAACATTTGCAAGGCCTCTCATGCTTCAGATGGTTCATGATCATACTACTTTCAATCCCAAGTGCTGAGTTTTAGGTTAGTTCTGGTTAGACTCTGCTTTAGAAGGTTTATCTTTTACATTAAAGATTGTCTACATGATATAGACGACTGAGGTATTAGTGATAAATTCCTGCACATCGTTTATATAGTTGGATATGTTAGAAATCATTGTTGAATATCATGAAATAGAGGTGGCTTAGATATTATAATTCAATTAGCTTTCTGATTTTGTTTCATCCACATTTGGAGCTATAATTATACATTTTGGTGTTGTTGGGGAAGATGATTATGCTCAAGAAACTTTAAAAATAATTTTTACAAATAACATTTCTTTCCTTTTGAAATCATCCTGGTAAGACTGCTATGAAAAACTTAATTTGCAATAGAAAGTATTCTAAGATTATGACATCTTTTTGTTTCTACAAGGGATGGTTCTTCTTGTAGCCACAACATAACTGATTACAAAAATGCAATCATGCTAAGTTCAAAGGTAATTATAAAAATGAGAAACTATGTCTGTATGGTAATTATGGGAAATTTCAATATATAAGTTTCATTAAGGTAGTATTGTCGACAGTTAGAGACTATTTGATGCTTAGATAAAAAGAAGGCAACAAAAACAATGTAATTTTTCCAACGATTTTATGGTGGTTAGCTAGGGTAATACCGATTCAACAGAAGCTCCTCAATGGTCACTATTCAAGCCTCTTTCAAAAACTACAAGATTTAATTCTTCAAAACATTAGCTCATTTCGGTGATATAAAGAAAGCTTCAAGGTATTGGTCGGGAATATGGGAAGGAGTTTTAAGTGTTATCGTATTTATGCTACACTTAGAAATCGGGATCATTGATTTCATAGCTAGGTGGCGGTTGATAGTGGGAACTTTTGTCTTGCTTTAGAAGCTATAGAGAAGGTGTTGAGTTTGAGTAAGTATAAGAGGATTGATGTTGAGTTGTTGGAGAGGGTAATGGTGGAAATTGAAAGGGTAGAATTGGAAAGGAGTCGAGAAAATGAGATGATTGCTGAGATATTGAAGGGTATTGTTGTAAAATGTGGTGGAGATGGGAGCAACTGCCAGTGTACTCATCCATTGTTTGTTATCATTTCTTTTCACTTGCCTTCAGTATTCACATCATAATAATGTTGATGTAATTCAAATTGTCATATTTTATTTTATTTTTTCCCATTATAATTAATTTGTGGTGTTTTGTGTTGCAGGGGTAGTAGCAGAGGAGCCAGAAAAGATTGATTTAACATATAGGGATGTCTCTGTAAACATTTTGGATACAGAGCTATTAACAACTTAAATTTGGTTCCTATATTTGTGTTGGTGCTACTTCCAAAACGCCTCCCAATTTGTCCATATATGTTATAAACCTCTTTTAAGGATCAATTAAAAGCAAGCTTGCAATAGATTCCTTTGAAACTGCAAACTTCTATGGTCTCAGTTATCCGCTTGGGCCGTGCTAAGCATGGCCTTTAAACCGCCTAGTATATATATACACACACGACGTGAACAATAAAATTCAAACGAGAGCCGTACCAAAAAGATTATGATGTATGACCTGTGAAAAACATTATTATATATGATAATTTTTACATATAACTCCCTATTAGTAAACAACATATTAAAATAAATATATTGATTTTATATTGAGAAGTGTGATTGTTCTGTTGATTTAAACCTATCCTAGCCCATAGAGGGGGAGAGGGATAGTAGTACCCTTTATGAAATGCAGAACATCAAATCAGTCCAAAACAGAAAATGCGATCCAGAAACAGAACATCAAATCAGTCCAGATTCATACATGAAGCAAAAAAATTACAGGTTATATTGTTGTTGAAACCGATCCAGAAAAGAAGGGAAGTTGTATTTATTCCTACTTTTTATTCATACCCATCTTCTTATCCATATAAAATTGTGACAAGTGTCATATTTAATAAAATTAAATATATTTTAAGCCACATGTCACAATTTAACATGGGTAGGATTATAGGGCTATAAACGAACCGAACGAACACGAACGAGGGCTTGTTCATGTTCGTTCGTTTAAGTTAGCCGAACAAACATGAACGAGTTGTCTTGTTCATGTTCGTTCGTTTAATAAATTATCTTGTTCATGTTCGTTCGTTTATGTTCGTGAACATACTAAACGAACAAACATAAACGAACAAAGATAAATAAACACAATTAAACATATATGAACATAAAAAAACACTTAATATTGTAATGTAATCAAATACAATTAAACATATATGAACATAAAAGGAACTTAAAGGAACAAACATAAATGAACGTAAACGGACATGATAAACGAACGTTCACGAACATAACTGAACGAACGAGACCATTGTTCATGTTCGTTCGTTTAACTAAACGAACGAGAAATTGTGTTCATGTTCATTCATTTATTAAATAAACGAACATAAACGAACTTCCCGCCGAACAATTCACGAACGGTTCGCCGAATGTTTGATTCGTTTACAGCCCTAGGTAGGAAGATGGGTAGGAATAAAAGATAGGAACAAATACAATTTCTCAGAAAAGAAAATGTGATCTAGAAAAAGAAACCGATCCAGTAGCACATTAAACTCGCAATTGTTGCTTACTCAATCTAAAACTAATCTAGTGAAGAAAAACGCAGATTAACGGTGAAGAAAAGTCGATCAGAGAACAAGCGATCCATCAAAGAAGTAAAAAACGGATGCTTGAAGGAGGAGAAGCATACATGTAACTTCGATTGTTGGTGATTTTAGTGTCACTTTTACATTTTAGTTAATGAAAATAATAAGTATATCAATGGGTTCATAATAGTTAAGAGGTGCGGGAGTGCACACTTGTATAATACTAAGTTGATACCATTCCGACCTAATAGCAGGGGTCAAAAGAGCTGTGCCCCTTTGCCGGGTCCAAGGGGCATATCAGCATCAACATCAACATCAGTGCCAGTGTCAACATAGTGACTTAAATGCAAAAAAATAAAAATAAACACAATGTCAAAATCAATCTTTTGCGTAAATTTAGTTATTTTTTTTGCAATATGCCATTTGATTTAATATTATAATTTTAATTACTCTTATTTAATTTCAGTTATGCATGATGATTCTTGGTTCGATCATTTCCTACAAACCAGTGGCGGATGCATTAAGTGCAATGGGGGTACAGCTGCATCCCCAAAAAAAAAATTATATGTATATTATATATAATAATTAAATAAATATGTATATATATTAAGAAGGTTGTTTGACTTGTATCCCCATTAATATACTCGGCAGCACAAAGGCCCACATATATCCCCATATATATGTATATTATATATAATAATATTTAAGTAATATTTTCTTATGATAAAAAAGAGGCCCACAATCAAATTAGTAAAGGGTATTGAACTTTAATAACATAGTGAATCAAAGTTACGTCAAAGTTACGATTTCAAAGTTACGTCAAATTGCCGCCGCAGAAGAATACAATTCGATTTTTACTTTTTGACATGTAAGTTTTCTAAATCTTTATACTTCTAATAAATGATTGTATTAGGTTTTTAGTCATTTAGAATTATAACATTTAATAGTACTTGAATCCCAATTATACTTGAATCCCAATTAGACGTTAGGGTTTGATATAACATATGGGTAATAAATTTGATGTTTTGTTATATTAGATTATTGAATATTGATTTTTATAATTTTGTATGATGGCAGCCAACTATTGTTTGAAATAATGAGTAATACATCTATATCAAAGAAGTCGAAAGGAAAACAATCCGATCTTCGACAATTTATGTTAAAGAAAATGAAATTTCAAGAGACGCCAATTGTAGTTTCTAAATGATTGTTTGGTCACTTTTATTGAAAAAGATGTGTTTCTACAAGTTCCGGATGACGATATCATCAATCGATTCCAAGACATGCGAACTCGGCGGATTCAATTGTAGTTTTTTTTTTATATTATGTTTTTTTTGCAGTTTGAGACTTTAACTATTAAGCAACTTTATATAAATATTATTTTAAATTTTGACAATTATCTATGTACCCCCGTATCAAAATTCCTGGCTCCGCCACTGCTACAAACAACTCCAATTTTAAAAGGTTATAAGATTTCACGTTCGAAGAAAAAGTACAACATATTTTCTAAGTATATAAATCTTTTTATACACTTTTATTAGAAAATGACGTGACTAAATGAAAAATAGATACTTCCAAACTGAAAGGCAGTTTTAATGTTGTTTTGCTATATCAAAAAGAGTAATCACGAAAATCTATAACATACTCAAGTGTCGAGAAATTCCTTGCCACCCTATTATATGGTGCATACAGTTACTAATTAAAATGGAACATATTGTCAAAAAAGAAATCTATAGATACAAAAATAAGTCAAAAGGTGGCTAAAATTCATGTTAGACATGATTCATTTGAAACAAATTCACTTCATGCATTAGTTTTTTATATGATACAATAGACAACGCTATTTATATTATTAGATTTGAACCAAACTTGTCGTTACATGAACATGTTCATTTACCAACTCTAGGAGCCAACACTACTCCTAGAAAGTTTAAGTAGGTTTAACGAGCCAGTCCAGTCACTGACAAGTTCTACGTGTCATCCTTAGAGACCAATGCTCGTTGAAACAAAAAGAGTCTTGATGCTCCATTGTGCCCGATAAAACTGCACTTACACGTGTCATTCACAAAACTTAATGACTCGTATCCATGACCACACCACAACTAGATGGAAAACCACTTAGTTGTGGTGTCTTGGTAGTGCATGTTGAATATACAATGAGTAACCCATTGACTCATGTTAAAATTCTGGCGCTGTTTAACTTCTGTTGCCATGGAGTTTCGCCTGCAGCGACTCTAAGGCATGTGTCAATGCATGAATGCTGACCCAAATATCCTCATTATGTAAGTTCCTTTCAGAAAAAAAAGATGGAAGAATACACCACTTTGATTCCCACCAATCAATTTTTTAACTCAATAAAACTTATCATCACAACCTACATGAGATAAGTAATCAACAATTTTAAGTGAGAGAGTCGATCTTTCCCAACCATCCCAACCCACTTGCCACATAGACTTCATATAAGTGTTTCTCTCTCATCTCATTTATATATTTCTTAACCTATAACACAAAAAACTCATATTTTTCAACCCACTACTAATGTACAAGAATTAAAAACTATTGCACAAAATTACAGATACTGAAGCTATATATGTTTGTGGGATGAGGATGATGATGAAACCGCCTAGACTTGATCCCTTCGAACATGTATCCGGCAGAACCGTGGTACCACCAACACCGTCATACCATCACCGCCCTATCTACCGCCCACTCCTTTACCCCTATAAAGAAGGTTAATTCATTTCAAGTTCATGGAACATGATTATTTTTCTTATTATGCAACAAAGTTTTTTATATGAATTTTATAAAAAAGTTATAAGTAAAAGGTTGGCATACTAAATGTCAAATGAAATATTGCATAATTTCTTTATAGAATGACACGTGGTTGTGTAAACGATATGCAACTATGTTCATTAAAAATCAAAATATACGACATTACAATTGAAATTGGTTTTACTCATGTTTTGGCTAGCAATTTTTCATATTTCACATTTGATCAATTTATGTAATGATATTTTATTTTTACCAATATATACAACAATATATATTTTCTTGACCAATTTATGTAAATACATCAAATTATGTAATCATGTTTCAAAAAATCTAAACATATTTTGAATGCAAATGTTTCATACTTTAGTCCCATAAAATCAATTTTTTTGTATAAAAAAATAATAACCATCGTTATTCAAAAAATTATCTAAACATATCTAGAAAATGTTTTATTGCATAAGTCGAAATTTTCTTTTCATTAAATGAACAAACATTTAACTTGAAATATAGCCCAAAATTACTATTCAAGTTAAATCCACTTGTATCATCCATTCGCTGTAACTTTTCTTTCCTTCAACCAAATATGATGGCCTCTTGTTTTTCTTTGCTCGCATTACGTCCTCCCTTGCAAACCCTAGGTCCTTTCACCAAGAACAAGCTCACACCCTTTGTCTACCATCATCAAATTAAAAGAAATCCCTTCCATGGTTTTCAGATCAAGGCCCAAACTCTTGATTTCTCCGGTTCATTCTTCGAAGGAGGATTCGGTAGTGAAGATGAACAAAACAACACATCCATGGCTGCCGTCGATGAAAAAGAGGAGCCCCAATGTCCGCCGGGTTTACGACAATACGAAACCATGGCTGTTTTAAGACCCGATATGTCTGAAGACGAACGTCTCTATCTAACCCAGAAGTACGAAGAGGTATTATCACTTCTATTCTCATTTCCCCCCTTGATTCTGAATGCATTTATGCTGTCCACTATATTCGAACATCCAACGGTAACCATACGTTGCCTGAATATGAGTCCCAAATTTAACTACAGATATTCGATCATGATACGAGTTTATGATCAGATCACATCTGTTTTGGAATTTGGAGATTGGATCACATCGTAAGACAGAGTAATCGATGCTTGTAGTTCAGCTATAAGTTAATTCCAAAAAGAATCACAAAATTTTGCACAAGTTTCTTAAATTAAACATCTATCTCCTATGGATTTAATTAAAATAAGTGAGATGTAAAGATCCACTGATTTAGTTGCAGGATTCTCTATGCATGCATTGAGAAATTTCAATATCGATGTATATTAGGATTTTCGTTTTTCTTTCAGTTGCTTGTTGCTGGTGGTGCCATGTACGTGGAGGTATTTAACAGAGGAGTCATCCCGTTAGCATACAACATCAAGAAGAAAAACAAAGCTGGAGAGACCAACAACTACCTAGACGGTATCTATCTTTTGTTTACATATTTCACAAAACCCGAATCATTGAAAATACTTGAGTCGACATTGATGATGGATGATGATGTAATTAGGTCATCCACCTTTAAGATAAGGAAGAGGAAGTACTAGTTCTGGTAGAACAATAGAAAGTCAATAGGAAGGATTATGATAGTTTAAGTTTCTTTTATGTAAAATATTCATATCAAAATGAAAGACATTAATATGAGTAACGAATTCATGTGTTTAGTTCACTAGAGCCCTTTTTGATTTTTTTTTTTTCACAATGACATCGGTCCTGGCCGAATGCATTGGAAAAAAAATATCGTCATATTATGTTTATCAAATGGGGCCTAAACTACCAAACAATTAAAAGACAATCTTTACTTTTTATGAAGCATAATATAAGAAATTATTCGCAAATTACATCACAAACCTTCAATAATCTAAAAGACCAAGGGGGAGGCAAGATAAAGCATTGAAGCACACACAATCGATCTTAATGTTATCTTTAATGGCATTTTTCCTTTATCATTCCTTATGGCCATGGCTTCGTAGATAGGCCAACTGTTTAAAACTCCAAAACCCGCCAAAAATAGTTGCACAAATAAGTCCTCTAGTCCTCCATACTTGACAATTTCCATAATCCCATAGATAAACGATAAAAGATTGACCAAAGCAACTATAGATATAGGATAAAAGAAAGGCGACTCGACTCCAAATTCCATCATTCCTTTCTCATATCTCGTGTTGGCTTCTTCATCGACCACTTTGTTTGTCAAATTGAACGTAGAAGAGTATATGTTTAGCTTTGTTAAAGTATACTCAATTATTCCAAAAATATAGCTTGATACAGACCGAATCATCCATGCCCGTTGGTTATTAAACCACCCTAGAGGGGTTCCACCGCTTTGTATGAACTCAAAAAAATCCTGACAGTAGGCTCCGATGAAAGCAAAGACGTATAACAAAAACCACGGATCCGAAACCTATAAAATGTACCGAATCGCAAGCCGTTAAAATATCATTAACATATATTGAAATAACATTTTTTTTTTATAATATTTATGTGACAAAGTAGTCATGACTCGTATTATACCTTGGGAAAAATTGGAAAAGAGTGGATGAGGGCTAGTTGGGGCAAAATGGAATAAATAACAAGTGGGATGAACCAAATGGGCCAAAATGCATAATGGAGGTAACACAAGGTTTGCAAAAAGGGTAAGGTCTTGAACCCGTAGTTGATTGGGCTGTGACTTGAAAACATCATATCTAAAACACCTATGGACCATCTTTGGGTTTGATTGAGCAAGTCATGAAGGTTCATTGGTGCATCCCCTAAAAACGCCGGCCTTTTTGGTGAACAAAAAACCGACTTCCATCCTTCACATTGAAGACGATATCCTGTATAAAAGTCCTCCACCAATGATCCATATCGATAGCCCAACTATACAACATCAAAGCAACTTAATTAGCCAGTGTACAAATATATATAATATAAGTATATAACAACTTAATTATGGTATAAACTTCATAGACATACATACCTTGGAGCCCCATTCGGTTTGGGCCTCGAAATCACTCCTAGCGACCTCATTGGCCCGGTCCAAGGCTTCATTAGACTTGATTGATTGACTTCGGGTTTTGCTTTGTTCATATGTATGTGATGATGGTTCTCCATAAAAGGCTCGTCTTCTGAAGAAACACCCGGTGCCAGCATGAGAAGCGCCCAACAAACCATCCACCCCGGCCATGTTGATTTCAAATATGAACTTAAATTTGGCACCATATAAATCGTCTTTGTTAACCCCGTGAAATAGTTGAGGATATTGAACGAAAGCTATGTCGTCAGATGAAGGGTCCATGAAGAAACATAACGCTTCTAGTGGTGTTTTTGGGTCATTCGAGTACATGTCACAATCCATAGTTAGAACTATTGGTGCATTTGTCATGGTCTCTGACACACGTAACTGAAACAAACAAAAAGAATTATGATACAAGCATTTACATATTACTCAAATCGGAAAAGAATACGTGAAGTTGTTAATAATTACCAAAACGTTAAGGGCACCGGCCTTGAATCTATGAGGTGTGGACTTACGTTTCTCCCTTGAGACATATATAAGGTTTGGCATGGCGTTACCTAGGACATCATCATCTATAGTACCATCTAACAGCACCTGTTCACCTCATACATTAAACATTATGACATTTATATATTTTTTTTAATAATTAGATACAAAACAACTATAGAAATCAAGGAAAAAAAAAAAAATACATGTGTAGATGTCATTTTAGAATCTTAAAGAGTTAGATACTTAGCTATGGAGTCATTTCATTTTTATTTACCATTGTACGTAAAAGAATAGACTTCGTTACGATTTATACAAGTATACAACAGTACATATATTAATTTGTTACGATTGGTTTTATAAATTTATGTAATAATGTTGACCTTTTATCAGTTTATCCCTATACAAATTTGTGAAGTTATAGTAACAAAGTGAACATGCTTGTACAGTTCATACAAAAAATTATTATCTATATCTAAAGTGGTAAAGAATTTATATCATTATTACGTAAGTATTCATTAACCCGACGTTAAAACGACAAAGGGTCTTTGTCGTGAACCTGAAGGACCGTTGGGTGGTTTGCGCGTGTGAAGGTAGCATCCCAATGGTTGAATACGTGGGCCCACATCTCATGAGGATAAACATTTCCACTGACAACTGCATCTTCCACTTTGACTTTCATATTCTCATACATTGACTGCAAAATTTCAGATCTCAATACTCGGTCGGATAAGTTTATAGTAAAATAGATAAAACAATATTGAAATGTTATGGATTTCTAATATATTTCATATGTATTACAATTATCTTCGAGTAATCATATCAATTATGTATCACTTTTGTAAATTAACATTTATAACTTATCGATTTAAGAATAATCTGTAAAAGGGATCAATCAACAGAATCAAATTTATGGTAAACGTATGTTAATCAGAAAGCATTTAGTTAATTATGTCACTGACAAATATAGTCATATAGAACCAAAAACAAAAGTTTAATATTGACTTCGATTCGACGTTTGAAGAATAGACTTATAGACCATAACTTTTATCTTTGATTTCAAGTATTTTATTATCTTTTTCGGAAAAAGTAAGGTGTCATGAGATATATATTGATTTTATTATCAAACAAGAACCATTATTATGTTTATATTAAAAAAACGTAAAACAATATACACATCTTATAACATAGCTTGATTGTGTCATTTGTTTATTTCTTAACAAGACAAATTTGAAAAATACGTTATATATTATAAAAAAGAAAGAGAATACTTTGATTTTTGGGGTCTCGGGGAAGCAAGTGTAGTTGGAGCTAAAATGAGCTTCTGGACATCTATCCATTATTCCGTTCTTCTTGCAATATGGCAGCCAGTGTTTTGCAAACTGAGAAGCTTCCATGAAAGCGAACAGTGTTAGATCTGATCCTCCGTCGTCTGAGAGATAAACCGACAATTTATCCGTCGGGTAATCATAAGCCATGATGGACAAAGCCGTGTTCACTGCCACCATTGGTGGTTCTTTGTAGGGATCCGCGGTGCATATGAAGACGTCCATGGCCGGATATATGGTCTCATCTTTTGGGAGGTTTTCAGGGAACGTTTTCCGGTGGATCGGATTCATCCTAAAGCCTTGGTGAGTGAACCACATAAAAGCTAGGACGATATCAGCCAGTAACATGAGTAGAGAAACTTTGGTGTTGGTGGTGTGGAAGAGGAGGGTGGTTTGGTGATATAGAAGGGCTACGATGGTGCATGCGTATATGAGTGCAAAAATACGGTTGGGCCATGTGCGACGGAGGACCAACCGTGTGTGAAGCGGAGGAGTATGGTTTTGCATGGTGGTTCTGTCTTCCAGTGGCGCTCCGGCTATCAATATTACTTGGTTGTATATAGGACATAGGTTCTCTAAATATCGAAATGTGCCCATCCTTTTAATAGTTTAAAATCTGACACCAATAGAAAGATACTTTTACTTTTAGGGGATAGCTAAAAAAGACACATTTTTTTTTACCAATTAGACACCTTAATCATTACTTTTAAATAGGTCAACTGTTTTTTATTTGTTAAAATTACAATGTTTTCCGGAAAAAACGAATATGATTGGTTAAGAATGTTTGACTTTTATTTATAGATGTATATTTGATGTCTATTTAGTAGCACCCTACTTTTATAATAAACGATGTAATATGTAGGTTTTATAAAAAGAAGTTTTATACTAATATACAACTCTATTGTTATTGATTAATTTATAGGTTGTTTTATACATATAAGTTTAATTTATATATAACCAGGATATATCATAACGATTACAGTTATATACCATAATAATAACATATAATATTATTATAATAGAAGAAAAAACAACCGATTATATGTAATGGATACAATTAGATAATAACTATAGTCTTCCTCAAAGATCTTCTTGTAAATCATTGGCACCAATTTTTTAAATAGTATCATTGAACTTTTAATTAATAAGCCGCCTTAAAATTAAATTATCAGGATAATAAAGACGGTTATGAAAGCATACAAGACAAAGAAACAAAAACAGAAAACTTCCTATAAAACAGCTACGAAAAGCAATAATAATGACGTACACAAATTTTACTCTATTTGTTATTGTTATTAGGGTGGGGGGAGTAGATCACTCCCATCCCACTGAACCCACACGCCACGTCAGCTTTTCTCTCTCCTCTCACTTCCATTTTCCCCATCTTTCACCAATCTTTCACCAATCTTTCACCCATGGAACCAGTACCCACTGAACCCACTGAACCCACAATGCCACATCATATATTTGATATTTAAATGTTTTAATTAAATGAATAAATTAATTTTAACACTTAATTTAATAATAGAAATAATAATAAAATGCACAAAATTTAAAGAAAATTCAAATTACATTTAATTAAAAAACACACCGGTACAAGAAAAAAAAAAGTCTAAATACGGAAATAAAAATCCTAAATACGGAAATAAAAATCCTAAATACGGAAATAAAAATCCTAAATACGGAAATAAAAATCCTAAAGTTCCCACCCATACATTTCTGCAATTTCCTGTTTCTTCCCAAGAACCAATGCCAATTTTGATCCGGTCAAATGATCATGAGATTTAAGGAAGAATTTTAAATCTTTTTGTTCACGAGACCTTTTGAGCGCTTCGATCTCTTGCTCAAGGAGGGCCGATTTCCTCGTCAATTCTTGCTCCTGTTTCTCCAAAACAGCCATTTTCTTTGCACGGAGGGTTTCCTTCTTCTGCGCTTCTGCCTCATTAATATTCGCCAGTGCGGATATCTTATCGACGATGGTCTGATAACCATCTGGCATTGATGAAGATCCAGCCACATTTTTCCCTTTTCTTTGCCGGGAATGTGATGATGGTTGTGGGGAAGCTTCATCAAGATCGATAGGTTGAGGCGAAAAGTGTGCATCAGAAGGAGAGTTGGTGAATTGGTTGGAGCCGGATGTCTTACTTCGTTTGGCGGAATGATGTGGGGAATGCATCCCCATTTCTTTGACCGTTTCCCATTTGGCATGTTCTTTGAGTATTTCCCATGCCCCTGTATGTGAGAAACTGGACCGGTACAATTTCCGGTACTCTGAATGGGTGGCCTGTAAAACATCCGCATCCCCCCTCCCACTGGCACGCATGTTCATTTTATTGTTGTAAATACAATTGAACTTATTTACCTTATTTAGCATATCTTTGTACTTGGAGTTGATTTGATGCTTGGTCCGATCGGTCCCTTGAATTTGCGCCTGGAAATGTTCCAAAACATTCTGCCAGAAAGAGTCGGACCGTTGGGTGTTTCCGCGTTCTTGGTCCTCAGAACAACTAATGTATGCCTTCGCCAAGGCGATCTCCTCCCTCTCCTCCCAATTTCTGCGTTTTACTCGGTGGGTGTAATTCCTTTTACGCGTAGAGGGTTGTGTCTCTGGGACAACCTCCTCTGCGTCCTCCTGGTCATCTGCATGCTGCTCCTCCACTTGCTCGTCCTCTTGCTCGTCCTCTTGGGCGTCCTCTTGCTCATCCACTTGCTCGTCCTCTTGCTCCTCCTCGTTATCCGAGGGTGGAATGGTTTCATCACTGGACTCTACTTGGTTACGGAAATGAGAAGTGTCCGGGACGTAGCATTGTTGGAATTGGTTGGGGTATTGTGGAAACTGAGTTTGATATTGTTGGAATTGGTTGGGGTATTGTGAAAAGTTTTGTTGGAATTGGTTGGGGTATTGTGTGTAACTGTAAATGTGTGGGGATGGGGTTGGGGGAACTTCACGGCTCCTGCTTTGTGAGGAACTGCGACGTTTGGATTTACCACGATTTGAATCCATTTTATAAAAAAAGAGTTTTTTATAAAATAGAGGGCAAAGAGTTTTTGAGAGAAAATGAGAGTAAAGAAAGAAGGGTGAAGGTGTGATTTGTGAAGGAGTGGAGATGTGGTATTTATAGGGAGGAGGGGAATGTAATTTTTGAGGAATTAAATTTTTTTTTATTTATAAAAATGGATGGGATCATCGGGTTCACCATCATCCCTCACCCGCCACATTGCCGAAACCGCCGAACCCGCAAGGAGGAGGGGCAGCGGTACCGGAGGTACCGGCGGTACCGGCGGTACCGCACCCTTACTCCATCGAGCCCGCGTCGATCTATGGCATTACTCCGTGCACCCTTATGTATTTTCAATGATAAACAAAAATATTCACTCTTAATGATGTCTTTCAGAAGTTAAATTTACATTTTTTCTTTTAAAGGAAATTCGTTGAAGAATACTTCTCTATACAACAATCCTATTTTGAAAATGATCAAAATTTGCTTATTCATTTATTTATTAATTTATTTAAGAAAAAAATGTTGAACAAGCAACCATTGGCTGTAAATCTAAAACGTAAAGAATATTTTAAAGTGGTGCTAAAATACCCTACGCATCTTCCGCCTCCAACATATCACGCCCCAAACTCGGGAGAACCCTACGCATCTGCTCTCCAACTCGCTGCTCCGGTTCCTTCTCCGCCGGCGACGTTGCTGGTTCGGTTCCCTCTCCGCCGACGACCTCCTCTGCTCCTTCGGCTTCCCCTGTTGCAGTTGCGTTGCAGTTGCAGGTTCGTTCCAACATATCTCGTTTCTGTTGCTAATTTTTGCTGAAATCGATTTTATGTTCGATTTTCTGTTAATTTTCTGGTCGGATTTGCTGTTAATTAAAATCGATTTTATGTTTGATTTTCTGGTCGGATTTGCTGTCAATTTTTGATGAAATCTTGTTGTTAATTTTTGCTGCAATGTGGAAGAATTGGGATATGAAAAGGTGTATTCATGTATCTTAATTTTTGCTGAAATCGGTGGTCCATTTTTCTGTTAATGTGGTCGATTTTGCTGTTAATTTTTGCTTGAAATCTATTAATTTTTGCTGCAATTTGAAATCTGTTATTTTTGCTGCAATGTGGAAGAATTGGGATATCATCTTTTGTCTTTTTATGTGTTTTTTATTGGGGATGTTCTTGGGATATCAGATTTGTTACAGAAGGGTAAAATTGTCATATTTTTTATTCAGCACAACAATTAAGAGGTTCCAACCAAACAACATATTAACAGTTCAGCTCTTAACAATACAGACCCTCTTAAACTCTCAGACCTCTTAAAAATTCAGATCTTAAAAATTAAGTGGTTGCCAAACAGGCCCTTAGTCCTTTTTAACAACTGCCGCCGATAAAACCAATAAACCAATAAATTAATTTTTTATGGAGTTGACATGGGTACGTGTAATAGTTCATTCTAGTGTCTTTTCTAAGCCCTTGAATAGATATATGTGGTTCAGTTTAGCCATTGAAGGCGACGATATTCGAGTTAGCGGGAAACCAAGCTGATCACATCGATAACCTTCAAAATCATCAATCAAGGTACGTTTGTGTTTGGTTTTATACAATGTCTGTCTCAAAAAAGCATGATATTGACGGAAGATTGTTATTTGTAGAATGGCGTCAAGTTCATCCCAGCCCCCGTCAAGTTCCCTTAAGCTATGACGATTGCCAAATGATTTTTATACCGTCGATGCTTTATTATTTATGGTGACTCCGCTTATTTATTCATGAAGTTGTTCAAGACCCATCCATAATGTGTATTATTGTACTCCGAAGAAGCCCTGTCTGATAGGCTAAGATTGAAAATGTACCCTCAGTATTTTAGGTTTCATAAATTAATGTATTAACAATGGTGGTAGGATAAGTGTGTATATTAAACATTATGGATACAAGATTCATCAGTGGCATCCAAATAAAATAGATTCCATAGAAGGACATGAGATGGATGCAATAATGATGGTGGGAAAGGTGAAGCAGATGTTACTGATAGGTTTTCTACCCTAGAATAAGCAAGCATGGCAGCGGAAACATATAAAAATTCTAAGGCAAGTAACAATTACTAAAAACCTACAAGGAACCTACTTATTGACAATTTACAACTATAAGAAGGATTAGATTACCAACCTTTAGCAAAACCGATTTGCTTGAAGAACCCTTGTGCAGATAAAATCCAAAAGCTAAGGAAGGTAGTACCCAAAAGAGAATACATCTAATGGTTCACATCCAATTAGTCAAATCAGTTAGGTTAATTAGTTATTTAAGAAAGCTCGCTATAAAACCCTAGAGAGGGATTATAGATTCTGCTGAGAGAAGAGAACAATTCCAGTCGGAGAGCTCTGGAAAAGTGGCGCATCAATTATGAGGGTCAGGAGGGGTTTTTATAGCTTGCAAGGGTGTTAGGGATAAATCTTATTTGAATTCAAACTTGATAAAGGATAATCGGTTAATTAATCCGTATTATCTTTAAATTCAAAAACCCCTTCACTTGCACTCTATCTTGAACGATTTTGGAAGGGATGAATACCCTATCATCCACCATTCATGGTGAACGAATTTAAGGGATAAAACTCTTTAAAATTCTCCCTCTATCCTCCCCAAACATTATCCATTGCTCAACTTTTGAACAATTAATATTTAGTCCCTGCACTTACAATTAATCCCAAATTAATTCCAATTAATTCCAAACTAGTTTTTAATTAATTTATCATCACATAATAAATTAATAAAATGTTTATTTTTTTCTCTCTCTCTCTATTAACCTTAATACCAGTTGGACTACTGATGGCAACCCAAAAAAGGATACTGCTATTAATAAAAAGTCCTTACTAATTTAGTTATGACTTTGGACACTATTCCAACAGTTACAAATAGGGACAATATGAATGGTGAAACAGAGGTCTATGCTAAAGCAGTATGCAATGTGGTAATAGAGGCTATGTGGAAGCTCATGTCGAATATGGGAAGGAGGTGGAAGTTTCAATGAAGTGAATGCTAAGGATGAGGTGTAAGCTCAAAATGTGGTGCAAGATGGGGATGAGGTGCAAGTTCAGGATGTGGTGCAAGAAACTTGAAGCGGATGTGAAAGATAGGGTGCAAGTTTGAGATGGCAAGGAAATTTAGAGGTGAAGGTGGGAGGTTTGGAGGCTTTTGGCTTTTGATAAAATTGGGTTTTTGGACATAAGTCTGTTGGGGATGGTAGTGTGTAGGACATGGGAAGAGTTTTCTCTTTTATATTATTTTTGGTTTATGAGCAGTTTAGATTTGTTTAAAACATTGTAATTAGTTTATGTTTATTAATCGTTTGATATTTATTTCGATACACATTTCTATCAAATTGATTGTTTATCTAAGTGTAAGTAGACTCTAATGTGATCTTCCATGCCATGCCAAATCATCTATCGTGTGTGCTAAAAGTGGGCGCAGAAAGCTTAGTTTGTACTCAGATTAGGAACAATTAATAGCGTTATGTCTATGTAACATGAACAAATGCAAAACCTAGTAATTAACCACAATAATACTTAATTGGATTTAAAACCTGAACCGTGAGCAATCATCTTTCCAACTACTAAATTAAACCTTTTATATTCACCCGTTATCGCCGTCTTTTATAACAATCATTTAATTTTAAATAAAAATATCTTAATCATATAAAACCACACTATTAACCATAAGCTCTCCTGGTATGATCCTTACTTACCCCTTGCTATTTTCCACCTACATCACCTAAATTAATTGATAGATCCAATTATAATACTAGCAATTCTATTTAGGAGAATGGTGTCTAGGATAGTCACGTTCCGGTTGGTTGTTGGCTTTTCTGAAAAGGTATACACCAAACGGTTTTGCCTCATGACTGTCTTGACTGACTACTCTTTATTTGATAGTCTAAAGTATTATATTGAGTTTAATAAGAGATTCTAGTACTACAACTGACTAATTACTAAAAGGTTTTAAGGTTTATTTTCGACGTATCAACGACTACAATCAAAACTTTGGCGCCGTTATCAGGCAGCTATTACGCTTAGAAGCTTAGTTCTCTTTCAGCTCTTTTAGTTTTATTGTTTTCGTTCTAGCAAGGCAACAAACCAAGCAATTCGAAACCATTCTACCTTCCATCATTTCAATTCCCGAAATATATAGTGATTTTATATCAGAGTTTGTCGCAACACATAAAAGTACGTCACTTTCTATTCTATAAACACCATATCGAAGATTTCATTGGATGAAACAAACAAATGAAACTTATAAATAAAGTGATAAAGTTAATATTTAGATCATTGTATGGATTCTATGGATCGATATCCAAAATTGTTTATTGGTTAATGCTATAAATTAGAAGAAATAACTCTAAAAATAAGACAAAAGTGTAAAACAAAATCTTAATAGAAAAAGATCAATTATCAGAATCAGTGTTGTAAAACTCAACTTACTTGGCTGAGTACCTGAAATCGGGTATAAGTCAAGGCTTTTTTCTAAAAATCGGTCAAAAAAACTCAGAATTGGTCACACTCGGAGTAACTCGGTCAAACTCGGCCCAACTCGGTTAAACTCAGCCAACTTGGAAAAAATCGGCCAAACTCAGAAAAATCGATCAAACTCGGAAATTTTGACCTTTTTCAAATAAATAATAATAATATTTAAGTAATTAATTTCACAGCCTTTCAAAAAAAAAAAGTAATTAATTTCACATGAATCATATATTTACTTATTATTAAAGATTATATATGTTGTTTAATTTTAATTTTTTTCAATATTAATTCAAATTTGATGCAATTGTGACTTTATTCTGTATTTTAATGTAATGTATTCACATTTATGAGTTTTTTAATGCGTATGTATTTTTGACGTTTTGTATTCCAGTAATTTAATGTGTATAATTATATAATATGTGTGTGTGTGTATATATATATATATATATATATATATATATATATATATATATATATATATATATATATAATGTATATGTATTTATGACTTATAATATTCTAGTATGTATATATTTACCCTATCCAAGTACTTAGCAAATACTTCCCGCCTAACCGAGTACTCACTACTTGCTAGTCCACCGACCCAGGATCGCGTAACAACTTTTGCAACAATGATCAAAATTCCCAAGCAAAATTGAAAAAATATAGCTACTACAATATCATCAATTATGATGGTAGAAACATTAGATTAAGCGTAAATATGTAAAAGCATAATTTGGTAGAAAGAGATAAATTACCGGAATAATGTAGAAACATTAGTCATAATCTAGATTTGCAGAAATTCAAATTAATCTAAAAACCTGAAGTCTGATGGCAGATAGTCAGAAACATAATATTAAACATGTAAAGGGTTAAAGGATGAATCTGGGATATATATATATATATATATATATATATATATATATATATATATATATATATATATATATATATATATATATATATATATATTAATGAAACAGAAAACATTCAAGGTATTATTTTGTTAAAGTTTCTATATTCCAATATATATATATATATATATATATATATATATATATATATATATATATATATATATATATATATATATATATATATATATATATATATATATATATATATATATATAATACCTTGAATGTTTTCGGTTAGTTCATCAATTGTTTCATTAATTATGATAGTAGGCTGCTACATGATTAAGTCTTTCAAACTCATAAATAAAAATAAAAATATGAACATTAAAAATATAAATATGGTTAAATACAAATACACATATATGATCGAAATATAAGAAGTGAATTTAAAACTAACCTTCTTCTTCCATTTTCTTTATTTCAAGCATTATGTCATCAACATTAATAGGATCCCAAGAATTATGTCCCCAATCTTGTGTGGAAACTAATGATCCCATCATTCTAGAACTTAAAGATGTTAAAAAATAATCAATCACTTATCCTCCGATGTTAAAAGCTGACTCGGAGGCAATGGTAGAAATCGAAATAGGAAGCATATCCAGACGATGTAACACCCCAATTTTTCCATGATATAATAGATAAACGAATTCAACCCCAAGGTAATACTAGTAACAAATAAAAACTCATAATATCGTCTAGCAATAGCGGAAGCGATATAATAAGATAAACTTCTTGATAAGTGAGCATCGGGTGTTACGTCTTCGTGAAACTTCTTAGTCTTCATACCGTCTAAGCCTTCTCCTTCCTTTTTCCACTGCCACTCGCTACGTTGTTTCCTGGGTTGCGTACATTTAAAATTCTAACTGGGTAAGCCTAGGGCCTAGTGAGTTCGTGTTGCACATAGATGTCCATCAATATAAAAAAAACAAATAGTTTTAACAACAAATCATATTTAAGCTGATAACACCCAATGTCACAATTTAGGGGAACGTAGTTATCCAGAGAAAGAACCAAAGGCCCGTTTCTCTTCCCACTTAGAACAACACACCCTTATGCTCTAGCATTATAAATATCCAAGGAAGTGAGTAAATATTCTCAATTCCCATCCCCGTCATTTGCAATACATCCGTCTGAAGGGTTTCTATGCAAACAATGAACACAAAAATTCCTATGGTTCACATGCAACCCTAATATGATCTATGTTTTCTTCTATGAAGATTAGAACTAAAAACCCTAAAGAATACAATTCAATTCTAAATATGAATTAAGAAAACCAACCTTTGATCTTATTATCCTTCAAGCAAGCAGCAAAGAGATCCTGCCTCAAATGCAAGTCACACCCAAGCAAGGAGAAGACAATCCAGCAGAGTAGGGGAGAGAGAGAGATGGCGTGAATATGGTGGTGCCAGGGGGTTCCTTATATAGCCTCCACAGGCTACACCTGAAACCCTAAGGAGCCTCCCAAGTGGGCAAGCCTGCAAGTCACTTGGACCAGGCTTCTAAAACCCTAGAAGGGTTTTCGCCAAACCCTAGAGAGGACTCCAGGGTGGCGCCAATTTTGGCCCCTGGCTTATCCCTTGCCAGTTATTCAACTATTGAATAATTACAAGTCAGCCCCTGCACTTCAATTAATTAATTTAATCACTAAATTAAATCCAATTAATTCTGGATTAAATCTCAATTAATTAATATAGTTTCTAATTAATATATTAACACTTAAATATATTAATAAGCCATCTATATATATATTCTATTGATTTATTAAACCCCTAATAAATCAACCTTTCTCTCTACTGAACTGTACATTAATTCCCCAGCTATGAGGGCAACCCAAATGGACTTTGCTTTTATTCATAAGATAAATACAATTATAAGTCATGGCTTAGAAACCTAATCCAACAGTCTCCCACTTGGATAAGTCTATGACTTTAATTGTCTGAACTCTGACCCAGTCAGTTCTGTCCAAAGATAAGTGATCTGATGATCCTCCGTCCAACAAGATATTTTCAGACTCAAGACATGGGTTAACATCAATCTTCGTTTGATACTCTGTTTCCCGATTTCTGATTTGCATATGACTTTTGAGACTACTAATTGAACACATCAATTTAGTCCCGGTTGGCCAACACTTTCAGTCAACTTCTAAATCATCGAGAGGCCTACAGATATCTGTTTCCCATTGGGTCAGGGGACGGATAAGTTTCGACTTATATGTCCATACCTTTTGCGGGTCCAAATACATACAACAACGTGTTTTATAACACCGAGTTGCTGGCGTGTTTTCGCGTTGTCAATAAGCACTTGTATCGCAAGTAACAGATCATATCTCTCCACTTAAAGATCACCGGATATTATCGTCTTAACATTGCTCGTGATATAATCCATGAAGCAATCTATTAAGCGCGGGTTTATCCAATACTCAAATCTCTATTTTCTAAGTACTCATGAACGTTGCAGCAGTCTTACTGCAATGTCTAACTCATTAGACAGTCTGCAACCGATTCATGACAGTCTTTGTTCACACTTACTGCCTAACAGTGTGATCGACTGTGTAAATTTAAATAATCTAATTATTAAGGAAGTTAAACATGCAAATATAGAAACACAGAAATAAACAATTGACAAAGGCAGTAACAATACTCATTTATAAATCTCAATTATAAAATCACCGAGTCAATTACATTTATGTTGTTTACAAGTTTCAAATGTATCTAATTACTAAAACTAATATCATCCTTCAGTCCAATGCTCCGAGCATGCTGATTGTGCTTGATCCTGCTCAGAGCCTTAGTTAAAGGATCTGCAGGATTTTCTTTTGATGATACCCGCTTAACCAATAAGTGCCCTTCTTCTACTTGATGTCGAATGTAGTGGTACTTTCTTTCGATATGCCTGGACTTTCCATGGTCTCGAGGTTCTTTTGTCAAGGCGACTGCTCCTTCATTATCGCAGAAAAGTTCCACCGGCTCCTGAATGCTCGGGACAACTCCAAGGTCCTCGATGAAATTCTTCAGCCAAGCCGCTTCCTTAGACGCTTCACTTGCTGCAATGTACTCTGATTCGCACGTTGAATCAGCCACTGTTTCCTGCTTGGAACTTTTCCAAGTGACCGCTCCACCGTTCAAAAGAAACACCCAGCCCGACTGGGACCGTCCACTGTCCCTATCTGTCTGGAAGCTGGCATCTGTATATCCACTCACTTTCAAGTCATTACTGCCACCAAGGACCAATACCGTATTCTTTGTCCTTCGCAGATACTTGAGTATGTTCTAGACTGCAATCCAATGTGCTTTTCCAGGATTACCCTGGAACCGACTAACCATGCTCAGTGCATAGGATACGTCGGGACGAGTACATGTCATAGCATACATGATCGATCCTACTGCCGAAGCATAAGGCACCCGACTCATTTCAGCTATTTCCTCGGTACTCGGACTTTGAGTCTTACTCAATTTAGTATTACTTTGGATTGGTAACTCTGCATTTTTGGAATTTTCCATGTTAAATCTCTTTAACACCTTTTCCAAATATGTACACTGGATTAGACCTATCAATTTTCTCTTTCTATCTATAAGTGTTCTTATCCCGAGAATATAAGCAGCTTCCCCTAGGTCTTTCATGGCGAAACACTTCCCGAGCCAAGCCTTAACATTTTGCAAGGTCGGAATGTCGTTTCCCATGAGCAGTATGTCATCAACATACAGCACCAGGAAAGTAACTATACTCCCACTAGCCTTGACATATACACAGGACTCATCTTCACTCCTAGAGAAACCAAACTCTTTGACTTTCTCATGTAAGCAGAGATTCCAACTGCTAGAAGCTTGTTTCAATCCGTAGATTGATCTTTCAAGCTTACATACTTTATCAGGGTGCTTTGTGTCTACAAAACCTTCTGGCCGACTCATGTAAACATCCTCAGTCAGTTTCCCATTAAGGAAAGCGGTTTTGACATCCATCTGCCAGATTTCATAGTCATGAAACGCAACTATGGCAAACATTATCCTGATTGACTTAATCTTAGCTACTGGTGAGAAGGTTTCATCATAGTCAACCCCCGGGGTTTGAGTGAATTCCTTCGCAACCAGCCGAGCTTTATAAGTATGCACTTTTCCATCCATGTCGGTCTTCTTTTTGAAGATCCACTTGCATCCGACTATCTTTCGACCCGGTACATTGTCAACCAAGTTCGAAACTTGATTGTCATACATGGACTTTATCTCGCTGTCCATTGCCTCTTTCCATTTTGCAGACTCGGGGCCTGCTACTGCTTCACGGTAGTTAGCTGGCTCATCCAAATTAGTCAATGCACGATCACTGACTAACGTGTCACCGTCCGAAGTAATATGGAAACCATAGAACTCGGGAGGCATGCTAACTCTACCTGAACGCCTAAGGGGCAACGATATGTCGGTGGGTCCAACAGGAACCTCTTCCTCATGTTGGTGGCTAGTTTCTTCTAAGGTTGGTTCATCGATTGTCTCCCGAATTTCTTCGAGATCGACAGTACTCCCACTGTCCTCTTTGGAAATGAGCTCTTTCTCTCGAAAGAACCCCCGTCTTGCCACAAAGACCACGTCCTCGCTTGGTCTATAGAACAAGTATCCAAAATACTGTTTTGGGTATCCGATGAAATAACACCTTTCACTTCTTTCCGCGAGCTTGTCATGAGTTTCACGTCTAACGTAAGCCTCACAGCCCCAGACTTTGATGTGTGCCAACGAGGGAACTTTCCCCGTCCACATCTCGTGCGGTGTTTTCACAACCTTCTTGGTTGGGACAAGATTTAGGATATGGGCGGCAGTCTCTAAGGCATACCCCCAGAAATGGATCGGAAGCGAAGCTCGACTCATCATGGAACGAACCATGTCCAACAGGGTTCGGTTTCGCCTTTCAGCAACACCATTCAACTGAGGTGTTGTTGGAGGCGATAACTGTGAAACAATTCCACATTCCTTGAGGTAATCGAGAAACTCGATACTAAGATACTCACCGCCTCTGTCGGATCTAAGCATCTTTATCTTTCTGCCTAATTGATTTTCCGCTTCATTCTTAAACTCTTTGAACTTTTCAAAGGTGTCTGACTTATTCTTGATTAAGTAGAAATACCCATATCTGCTAAAATCGTCGGTAAATGTCACATAGAACCGCGTGCCATCTTTAGTGGTTGTTCTAAAGGTCTGTGTGTATGATATCCAACAGGCCTTCACCTCTTTCAAAGGAACCGAGTAAGCAAGATTCGAATACATCATCCGACCCGAGGTCGAATGATTCCAACACTCCATCCTTTTGGAGTTGGGCGATGCGTTTCTTGTTTATATGGCCAAGGCGACAATGCCACAGACATGCCTTTTCTACACCGCTTGAAGCATCAATAGTTAAAACATTTTTACCATAATTATCAACACACATAATATATTCATACACTCCATCACAAGGCATATCATTGAATATAAAAACATCATTTTTGAAAACAGAAATTGAACCATTCAATTTATTAAACTCATAATAAAAACCTTGTTTAAACAATGCATGAAAAGAAATTATGTTCTTAGCTATATCAGGCGCATAGCAACAATTATGTAAATCTAATCTAACTCCATTACTCAGCATCAGTCCATAAACACTGATCTTGGTAACATGTGACGTTCGCCTATTGCCCATGACCAGGTTCAGTCTGCCATGCTCCAGCTCCCAACTTTCCTCAAGGCACTGCAAATCAGAATAAATATGAAAACCACATCCTGTATCAAGGACCCAAGAACGGGAAAAAGACGAGTTATTAGATATAGAATATGTACCTGCTTGTGACGGTTTCACTTTACCGTCCTTGATATCCTGCAGATACGTTGGGCAGCTCCTCTTCCAATGACCCTTTTGCTTGCAGTAAAAGCAGTCGGCCTCTTTGGGGTTCTGAACATGTGGAATACCAGAAGACTTGCCTTTCGGGGCACTGCTAGATGACCCGACATGAGTCTTTTCCCTCCAGTTTTGCTTAGGGGGCCTTTCCGTTTCTTTCCTTTTCCAGAGCCAATAGCCAGGACAGGCGGGTTGACAGGGATCAAACCTTTTCCCTTCATCCCGTCCTCAACCGTCCGAAGCATGCGGTGTAATTCAGCTAGGGTTGCCTGATTGTTGTTCAAATGATACGCCAGTGTGAACTGGTCATAAGAACTTGGCAATGAGTTCAGCACTATGTCAACTGCTAAATCCTCATGCACAGGTATTTCCAGCTTCCTAAGCCTCTCCACATAACCATGAATCCTTTGCACATGTGCACAGATGGACTCGCCCTCCTTGGGCTTGCCGTTAGTGAAGGCTTTTCCAACCTCATACCTTTCGATGCGCTCCTACTTGCGAAACGTTTCTGCGAGCTTTTTGTGCATCTCGTAAGGCCAATAGTCCTCATAGATACGCTGCAGTTCAGGGTTCATAGTAGCGATCATGATGCAAGCCACTTTAGTTGCATCATCAGAGTGTTTAGTGTACGCAGCGATTTCCTCGGGAGTAGCGGTTTCAGTGTCCACATCAACGAGCTCGGTTTCCAGAACATACTCTTTGTGTTCAAACCTTAGAGCCATTTTGTAAGAACCGTTCCGCCGAGTCGCGGCCCGGATGGATCCGCGGCGCGGCTTGGGAAGATTCTAGATTCGCATATGAGTTGTACGCGCGGCGCGGCTCGGAAGAATCCTCGGCGCGGTGCGCCACAGTCATGAAAAACCCTAATTCTGATTTAAACGCCTATATAAAGGGTCCCACCCTAGGGTTCGTGTTTTTGGAAGTTTTCGGGAGTAGCGCCAACTGGTCCCAGCAGAGGCTCTTCGGTTCCAAGGCTTTGAAGGTTTTGAGAGATTGGAAGGATGGGATACGACGTGGGGAAGGCTTGTAGCCGATCGGGTGCATTCTTCCGTTTTCCAGAAGCAAGGTAAGAAGATTTACCTTTCTGACTTTTCTTTTTATCTCGTCATGGGGTGTTACCCATTGGTTTGTAGCCTTAGATGACTTGTAACACTTAGGGTTTGGACCAAGAACATGCATGGACTTGCATGTCCATAAGGAAGTGACCTTAGGGTAGTTTCTGATCCCAGGAAGGGTTTAGAAAGGAACCCTAGCCGATTGATGTACTGTTAAGCACTAATAACATTTTGGAATGCTATGAGCCGCGACGCGGACTGGCTATGTCAGCGGCACGGACTCGACTGAACCCCCGTAATTATGCGATGGTATCCGCGGCGTGTAGGGTGAGGAGCCATGCCGCGACGAGCGATTGTTTGACCCAAAGGTTTGGTTTTGACCCTGGTTTGGTGGCAAACGTTGGGTCTGACCTTTAGGCAAGTCTATAAGAGTTTGGCCAGTACTTAATATGTTGTATATGTGGGATTTAGGTGATCAGACGAGCCTAGTTTGGGATATTAGCGATTATCCGGACGGTTGTGATTCAGGTGAGTATCCTCACCTTACTATATGATGTTGCATGTTAGGCATCTTGTTTGATATTTACAGTTATATGATTTGCTCTATATCTGTGATTATTTGTTGTTGGGCTCAGTACTGATGCGTGTCCCCTCGTAGCTGTTGTATGGCGAGTTGGACTATTGCCTTGTCCCATAGCTGTTGTATGATGGGCTGGGCCATAACCGGGAACCCATAGCTGTTGTATGATGGGTAGAACCTTCCCGTGTCCATAGCTGTTGTATGATGGACGCCCGTAGCTGTTGTATGGCGGGTAGGGACGGGTCGTTCTCGAGGACGAGTTGTTTAATGTGTGGGCATTTATGGTAATTTGTGGAACTCACTAAGGTTTATGCTTACCCGTTGATTTTAAAACATTTTCAGGTACTTCAGTTGATAAAGGGGTGAGCTCGGCGTGACGGCGGCGCATCGTACATTTATGATTTACAGTTTTATTACTAAATAAGATTTATATAATTATGGGACGTATACACTCTGATAATAGTTTTGATGAACACCGCTTAAGCATGTTAATAAGATTATCTATGTTTTTACTTACATTTTTAAAGAAAATTTTAGATTGAAAATTGGGGCGTTACAAATTGGTATCAGAGCCTTGGTTTGAGGGATTTGGATGAACTGTATTGGGAATCCAAACTCAAACTTAGGACTGAGAGCTTTTCGTTAAAGAAATAATGTCTTCTCTATAAAAGTTTTAAGTAGTTGGGTTGAATAACGTGTGGAAGATTCCCTTGCATGTTCTTGTTTGATTGTTGCTTGGGGGTTTGAAACATGGTATGCACATCTGACTTATGATTTTTAACGGATAATGAGTTTCGAAAAGAATGAGATGCGATGCGAACCGTCAACCGAGCTCAAGTAAGTTTTTGTGATTCCTAATTACCCATGTCAAGTTTGTGTTATGTTATGATATATGTATGCCAGAAAATAGGCGTGGAATTTAGTTAGGAAATGCATGCTAGAAATGCTTGGATTAGGATGCCTTCTGCCTGTTGTTTGTTATTTGTGCTGCTTTAGAATCTATGCTAACACTATTAGGTTGCTTAGTGAATGTTATTGGGTTATATACAATTAGGATAAGATAGCCTAAGAATTCTTGGTCTAGCCTTACTGGCTGTTCCTTGTTTGGTTGTGACTTTGGGGTAGGATCATTTATTTTAATGTCTATCTTATTCTCGATTGTGTACGACTGTGTGTCCGTGAGGAGACTCGATGGTGTTAGCAGAAGTTGTTTTAGGCACGGGTGGGGTGTGAGATCCTAGGTAGCCTAGGATGAGTGTTAAGCACTTGGGTGCGAGACAATATGAATACCGATGTCGAATAGATGAGTGAGTGGTAAATTAGAGCATTGGGGGACGAATTTTGGAACAAGTACGAATAGGTGTGGAAGGTAGTACTGGGCCCGTACTACCGAAAGCACAGGATTCATACTTGAGTCAGGAAGAGTTACCCAAAATTCTAAGGAACCGGGTAGGGTAGAGAATCAGGTATGATTCGCATTATGGATTAGTACACGTCTTCATCGTGGCGATGTTCTGAAATGAAGAGTGGATTGAGAGTAATTTCGGGTGTAACCGATTGAGGTAGATCGTGATGGATCATAGGTGCAGAAATTTATCGCAGTTGAGGTATCAACGAGGGTTATGATTGACAACAATGGGTTAGGCGATGCATCCGGGTTGCTAGCCGATGCATCTGGCTTTTGCATGTCGAAGTTTCGAAAGTCTATGGATGTGAATCCCGATAGACCTTATTCCTGTTTAATGGACTAACGGCATGGTATGAGGATTGGATTTGTTACAAATGTTCGAGGCGCTGATCGATCGCGACAGCATTAGGTATTGGCACAGATTCTAAGTGGGGGAGAGTTGGTGTTCTAAGAGAATAAATGAAGCTTAATGCGTGTATAGCTCAGCTACTGGAATATGGGAGTACTTGCATTACGAATTATCAAGCGTTAGCTTGGGTTATGATGATAGAGAGAGAAGGGATTGGCAGCTTGTTGGAAACTGTGGCCAGGGAATCTGCAGATAGGTTCCAGAGGATTACTAGGTACTTCTTTAGGGAATGGACTAGAATCCAGATTGATTTAAGTGCCGACATTATGTCGACTTGTGTAACTCGAAGAGCAGGAAGGGCCCGTCTAGCTGCTGAAGCTGATGGACCTTGACTCCTGCTACCCAGCTGAAGTTAGAGTAATTGGATACTACGTACAAGGTATGCCGAAAAAATGCGAGTAGTGTGTGACTTATGGGATAAAGACCCACAGAAGATGGCTCCTTGGACAGATTGCCACAAGTAGAGGGTTGAAGCGGAAAGGGAAGGAGGGTTCCCAGTGTGACATAACCGACCATTAAGGATGGAAGTCTCATGGCAATGAGGGAGACGACGTGGGGATGGATACCCGCGATCTAACAAGGCAGGGAGCTCGCTGGCAGGGGCTAAGGCCTTGAAAAGGGAAAGTTGTAGCTTGGAGGAGGAAGATGAGAGTGTCATTGCGTGCTGGAGCTAGCAAGTGGTTATTGGTGCATCGAGTAGCTTTTCACCTTAGGGTAAAGGTGTTTGGAATAGCTTTGAGTAAAGGGAATTCTGCAAATTGAAGGAAGCGGTTGGAGGTTGTATGCATTGCGAAGAGGAAAGGATCTTGGCCATGCTAGGGATGTGTGGTCACTTCCATGGGAGTTTTGATTATTTCCATTAAGGCGTGGAGAACGTTGGACGATTGTATTTCGTTTCAACTCGGGACCTGGACAGCAGTGGGGGCGAGAGAGTCGAGTTTTAGTATAAAAAGGGCAGAGCATGGAAGGTGAGACGCCGGACTGAGGAGACAACGCGACCTGTTGGGTCGACTGCAAGATTACGCAAGCTATGGTGACTTGGGACACAAGGGTTCTGCTTGCATGGACTGATACTTAGAAGGATTGACGCAGAGGAATTATTCAGAGACCGGGAATCTACTTCAGACTTCAACAAGAGTTATATGTGTAGGACAAAAGTCTTCGAAATAAGGAATGTGGCATATATGACAGCTCATCTCAGGAGTGTTAGTCAATAGTTTCAAGGAATGAAAGTATCGCGAGCCGAGAAGCCTTCCCAGGCAGGAAGGGCTAGGCGAAGTTAGGAAGGAGTCAGAGCGAGGTTTTAAGGAAATGTCTTGGTGAGATTTTGTATCAATCGGGAAGGATCAGCGTGGAAGCAACATATTAAGCAACGATGGGATCAAGCCATGGCGGAAGTTATGTTATTCAGAGAATATAAGGGATGCTGGGAACAAGGATAAGCGTTGGCCAGGAGCATTGGGTCTTATTGGTTAGTGATCAATTGTGATTTTTACGTCGTGGAGGATTAGTATCTCACGTGAATACCAAGGTACTGTGCCTTGTCCAAGATTGAGCTGCGTTGTGCCTCGGTGAGAGATAAGGTGTTGTCGGATGAAGTGTGCTATGTTGAGGTGGTACTGTGCTGTGTTCTGGTGAATACTTCGTGCTGATCGGGAGTGCCAGGTGCTTTATTGTAGCAATACTGTGTCGTGTTCCCTCGAGTACGAGATACAGTTTTAGCAGGCTAATTGGTCAGATTGGGTTGTGGGGCAGATGATTTCTGTGCAGGATGAGATAATGGTTATCTGGGTGCCGAGAATTAGTACCCTTAGGATTGTTTAGTGGGATGAGAGATGATTATGGATCCTTCCATGATCGCATTTGCCGGAGTAGTTGAGGTGAAGACTACCTTGGTTTTGCTGATGGCTGTTTAGCTGGTGAGAATGAAAACCAAGGGCGGATCAGGGCGACATGAAGACTGGGCGGATTGGATTCAAGATAAGGATTTAAATGGAAACCGTGGAAGGGAACGCCTTTAAGTGAGACAGTTCGGGTAAATGAAGGTTGTGGGGTAGGGTTAGCGGAGGATGGCTAACCCATTATGGTCGCCTTGGATGTTAGATATAGACGGAGCTTTTGTACGGTGATGAACGAAGAAGTTTGTGTCAAGTTTTTCGTTGCCCGAGGGGCAACACGGATGTGTATGATATTGGAGAGGATTACTGGTGATCTGGCCGGTAAGGAAGTGGGGAATGGTTAAGAGGAGAGAGGTTTGATCGGTGGAAAGGTCAAGGCCAATCATCAAAAGATAGGTAGCTGATTTGGTCTCTGAGGAATTCTGAGGTAGAATTTGGAGGTATGCCTGTATGGGTTCATCGCGGAAGTACCAAGGAACCCCTCAGAGTATTGATATAACCGAGGATGTCGTAGACCGTTGGAGCAGGAGTGCTCGCTTTGAGTCTGTTATAGTATGCTGGGCTACGAAGGGTGGATGATGTTAAGGCTCGGGAGAAGGTATCCCGATATGGTGCTCTGGATGGTGATATCAGGTAAGGAGGTGCAGCTTACTTAGGAGTTTAGGAGAAGGTTCGTAAAGTTGCGACATCCAACTTTGTTTCAGTATTGTGCATCATCCTTAGAAGGATGGCTGTATGGAGAGATCAATGTAGGAGTTCCTTCGGGATTACGTTCTTAGTTGATGGGAGTTGTAGTTTCCTATGTAACGTTGGTAGAGTCCTTTATGATAATGGTTAGCACACGAGAAATGGTCTCTTGTGCAAGAAGTCGTACGGGAGAGGGTGTCAGGACTTCTATGTGTTCAGGAAGAGATTGTAGACCGATTTGAGACGGAAGAAGAATCATGATAATATGCAGTGATAGGACCTGAGTTTATCAGTCGGAGTTCGTCGTTAAGGTACCGATGTACTGGAAAGTGGGACCCCGGGTATACCGGATCGTTGTTAGTGTAGTAGATAGAATCTATGGCTCAATCAGGCTTGTAGTAACTTCTAGATTTCTTAGTTGAGGCTGTGCAATGTGACGCATTCTGTAGCGTGCAATTGGGAGAGAAATTGCGAGACGATGGTCCGATCTCGAGTTCCAGGTTGGAAGTTTTGTTCTTCTTAAGGTGTCGCCTTGGGAGGGGGTTATTAGGAATCGAGGAAAGCCTAGGTATATTGGACCATATCGAATCATCTCACAAGTAGGTAAGGTAGCCTACCGATTGAAGCTGCCCGAGCAGCTTAGCCAGATTCACGACACGTTCCACGTTTCCCGACTCAGGAAGTGTATTACCGATGAAACTTCAATTGTGCCCTTGGAGGGTATCCAAATTGACGAACGCTTGAATTATGTGGAGCGACCGTTTGCTATCAAAGAAAGGGAAAATAAAGACTTTACGAAATAAGATGATAAGGGATAGTTAACGTGCTGTGCCAGCATTGTAAGGGGTCTGAATGGACTTGGGAATCCGAGGAAGAAATGCGAAGGCATTACCCCGAGTTGTTTACAGGCACAGATTTTGGGGACGAAATCCATTCAAGTGGGGGAGAATTGTAAGACCCGTTCCGCCGAGTCGCGGCCCGGATGGATCCACGGCGCGGCTTGGGAAGATTCTAGATTCGCATATGAGTTGTACGCGCGGCGCGGCTCGGAAGAATCCGTGGCGCGGTGCGCCGCAGTCATGAAAAAACCCTAATTCGGATTTAAACGCCTATATAAAGGGTCCCAGCCCTAGGGTTCGTGTTTTTGGAAGTTTTCGGGAGTAGAGCCAACTGGTCCCAGCAGAGGCTCTTCGGTTCCAAGGCTTTGAAGGTTTTGAGAGATTGGAAGGATGGGATACGACGTGGGGGAAGGCTTGTAGCCGATCGGGTGCATTCATCCGTTTTCCAGAAGCAAGGTAAGAAGATTTACCTTTCTGACTTTTCTTTTTATCTCGTCATGGGGTGTTACCCATTGGTTTGTAGCCTTAGATGACTTGTAACACTTAGGGTTTGGACCAAGAACATGCATGGACTTGCATGTCCATAAGGAAGTGACCTTAGGGTAGTTTCTGATCCCAGGAAGGGTTTAGAAAGGAACCCTAGCCGATTGATGTACTGTTAAGCGCTAATAACATTTTGGAATGTTACGAGCCGCGACGCGGACTGGCTATGTCAGCGGCGCGGACTCGGCCGAACCCCCGTAATTATGCGATGGTAGCCGCGACGCGTATGGTGAGGAGTCATGCGGCAGCGAGCGACTGTTTGACCCAAAGGTTTGGTTTTGACCCTGGTTTGGTGGCAAACGTTGGGTCTGACCTTTAGGCAAGTCTATAAGAGTTTGGCCAGTACTTAATATGTTGTATATGTGGGATTTAGGTGATCGGACGAGCTTAGTTTGGGATATTAGCGATTATCCGGACGGTTGTGATTCAGGTGAGTATCCTCACCTTACTATATGATGTTGCATGTTAGGCATCTTGTTTGTTATTTATAGTTATATGATTTGCTCTATATCTGTGATTATTTGTTGTTGGGCTGAGTACTGATGCGTGTCCCCTCGTAGCTGTTGTATGGCGAGTTGGACTATTGCCTTGTCCCATAGCTGTTGTATGATGGGCTGGGCCATAACCGGGAACCCATAGCTGTTGTATGATGGGTAGAACCTTCCCGTGTCCATAGTTGTTGTATGATGGACGCCCGTAGCTGTTGTATGGCGGGTAGGGTCGGGTCGTTCTCGAGGACGGGTTGTTTAATGTATGGACATGTATGGTAATTTGTGGAACTCACTAAGCTTTATGCTTACCCGTTGATTTTAAAACATTTTCAGGTACTTCAGTTGATAAAGGGGTGAGCTCGGCGTGACGGCGGCGCATCGCACATTTATGATTTGCAGTTATATTACTAAATAAGATTTATATAATTATGGGACGTATACACTCTGATAATAGTTTTGATGAACACCGCTTAAGCATGTTAATAAGATTATCTATGTTTTTACTTATATTTTTAAAGAAAATTTTTGATTGAAAATTGGGGCGTTACACATTTTGATGTTGCGGATCCAGTCATTATAGTTAGTGCCGTCTAACGTCACCTTTGAGCATAATGACAGAATCGAGGTGACATTACCGGGATTTGAGTGGGGAACGGATTGGTCAGAAGACATCTGGACAAGAAGAAGGTAGTTTTAGTTAGATATAATAATAATAATAATCCTTATATTCACCCAAGAATAAATATAAGGCTAGGATACTACAATAACAATCTACAATACCGAAAAGGAGTGCCGTAATCTATATTGTAAATTTTATAAGGTAGGCGAATGACGATTCAGCCAATTCCACTGCGGAAACATAATCTTATTATAATGGAATTCCTAGTTTCATTGAGATTTACCAAACTGTTCGATAGCATGTTTAAATCTCGGAATGCCCTGCTGTTTGTGACTGGGATACCGAGGATCACAAACCGGGTGTGAATAACCATGCAAATTGCTTGGTACTCTTGAAGTCAATTGTCATCTCTAATTAACATGCCGGTTATCCACACACGCTCCGTTAATAATGATAAAATCAAGAAACCCATTGCGACTCTTTGCGGACCCCAGTTGGCGTGTCGGTAAACCACACACGTTCCACCAACGTTCCACAAAGTGCAATGTGCAATTTCATGGATTAGCATCAATTCACATTTTTAACCTAAAGTAACTAGATTGGGGTTTATTTTAAGGTTCTAGTACTTTCAATTATAGCATTATACTTTTAAGAGGCTTTAGCGGTTCTATCATACCCGTTCGGCTAACGATACTCGACTGACTATGAGAGCGGTGGGTAAGAGTAGATACCCATTAGACTAACATTTTATAGTCAGTCGCCTTATACCCTCTTTAGAGAACAGTTTTGTGAATGAGGCCTACTAACGGTAGACTAACCAATTTTCTTATATATATTAAATTAACTTTTAATTATAAATACATATAAGATATATTTTAATCTTATTAAAATATTTTAGAATTAATTTCATCTTAATTTTCGCAAATTTTTACTAATTTTTTGAAAATTTTAATTAATTCTTTAAACTGATTTAATTGGTCTTTTAATTAATCAATTAATTAAACTAATTAAATCTAGGTTACATATTACCAAATTAATCAAATTAATTTTTCTATAATGGTCCTTGTGATTCTCGAAATTTACAAGCCAAGCAAGAAGGTTCAAGTTATATAATTAATCTTATTACCAAAAATAACAACATACTATTATGTCAAGCAAATCAAGCAATCAAGGGGGGACCAAAAGGGATGGCGGCTAGGGTTAGGAAACCCTAGCCTTGAAATCGACAATGGCCATCTCCAAGGGTTTAATTTTCGCCAAAAACCCTTAGGCACAAAACTGTTTAAATCAAATCACAAGAAAACAAGCTAGCTCTGATACCACTGAAGGGTTTCTATGCAAACAATGAACACAAAAATTCCTATGGTTCACATGCAACCCTAATATGATCTATGTTTTCTTCTATGAAGATTAGAACTAAAAACCCTAAAGGATACAATTCAATTCTAAAGATGAATTAAGAAAACCAACCTTTGATCTTATGATCCTTCAAGCAAGCAGCAAAGAGATCCTGCCTCAAATGCAAGTCACACCCAAGCAAGGGGGTTCCTTATATAGCCTCCACATGCTACACCTGAAACCCTAAGGAGCCTCCCAAGTGGGCAAGCCTACAAGTCACTTGGACCAGGCTTCTAAAACCCTAGAAGGGTTTTCGCCAAACCCTAGAGAGGACTCCAGGGTGGCGCCAATTTTGGCCCCTGGCTTATCCCTTGCCAGTTATTCAACTATTGAATAATTACACGTCAGCCCCTGCACTTCAATTAATTAATTTAATCACTAAATTAAATCCAATTAATTCTGGATTAAATCTCAATTAATTAATATAGTTTCTAATTAATATATTAACACTTAAATATATTAATAAGCCATCTATATATATTCTATTGATTTATTAAACCCTTACTAAATCAACCTTTCTCTCTACTGAACTGTACATAAATTCCCCAGCTATGAGGGCAACCCAAATGGACTTTGCTTTTATTCATAAGATAAATACAATTATAAGTCATGACTTAGACACCTAATCCAACACCGTCATGCTCACGACTAATAAACACCCAATTCCCACTAAATGCGACACAACGTAAATAAGAAAACACAAAAATATTTTCATGCATACTATCAACGGATCATAAAATAAACGTATAATAACACATTTTACATGAACAAACATTTTGTGCAAGCAACCACAGAACACGAAAAACTCACCTCTTGGGCGTTAGGTTCTAAACCGAATCTCGTTGCGTTACTCGTACCCTTAATTGCAAAAGCTCCGGGAAAACTTCACCAACTTCCCTCTTCGATTTCTCCCTCGATTCTTTCATGTTTCTTACAATTTCTGTGTGCATTTCACTCTATTTTCCGTGCTATTTATAATGCCCAAGGTTGTAACCGATGAGACCCTATTAATTGCTCGAATTTACTCCATCATCAAGATGATAGTTTTTTTATATAAATACCCATAATTTCCTCTCCATTAAACCTAATTACTCCTAATTAATATTCTTAATCATTGACATAATAACCTAATAAGATTTTATTCATTAATATTATATATATTATTTTTGAGTTATCACAGACTATAGTTAATGAATATTATATATATTCATTAATACTATCTTTGCAAGAACGAGATATATACAATTTTAAATCTTCCACCATTCCAATATGTCAAAATTGGCATCCAAAGGTTCACAATCTTCCCCTTGGCATTCCATTATCAGAATTTCCCATAACCATTTCAAACCGTTTAGTAAGTTTCTCAATATTCGTGACTACCTCATGCCTCCACATAGAACTAAGACTTGAATTAGAAGTAGAAGACGTCACCTCCACCTCATTTTCTTTTTGAAGCATGGACGAATTATAGAGATCAAACAAGGCAAGCATGTTGGAATTTAGGTTCGGAATAAAATCACTCGGTCTCTCTTTACGAGAATTTTCAACAACCCATACAAAATATTTGCATTTGCGTCTTGGGTCAAGAACTACTCCAATAAAAAATTGATTAAGTGTCAGTACACCTCAATACTTATTGTATTTTGTTTACATTTTAATTGTCATGGTATATATAGTCTTATTGGCATGCATAGTAAATTATTGGGCTGTCAAACATGTACCACGTAAAACCAACAAACATGTTACTAACCGAGAAAAAAACATTGGTAACCATTATGTTTGGTAGTCAACATGTTTGTTTGGTAGTACTATATCAATCGAGTAATATTGACATGTTTACTGGTGCAAAATCTTAATTACCATGGTAATACCTTACCAACCGAGATATATATATATATATATATATATATATATATATATATATATATATATATATATATATATATATAATATATATATATATATATATATATATATATATATATATATGTATGTATGTATGTATGTATGTATGTATGTATGTATGTATGTATGTATGTATGTATGTATGTATATATATGTGTGTGTATGTATGTATGTATGTATGTATGTATGTATGTATGTGTATGTATGTATGTATGTATGTATGTATGTATGTATGTATATATATATGTATGTATGTATGTATGTATGTATGTATGTATGTATGTATGTATATATATATATATATATATATATATATATATATATATATATAATACCTTACAAACCGAGATATATATATATATATATATATATATATATATATATATATATATATAATATATATATATATATATATATATATATATATATGTATGTATGTATGTATGTATGTATGTATGTATGTATGTATGTATGTATGTATGTATGTATATATATATATATATATATATATATATATATATATATATATATATATATATATATATATATATATATATATATATATATATATATATATATATATATATATATATATATATATATATATATATATACACACATATAAACAAATCAACAAACAGACCTACACATACACAAACGAAACCATATATTTCAATTGTAAGTGTCTTTAGTGTTTACATTTTTAAGAGTGTAAGTATAAGCCATTTAGCCATAATAATTAATTGTTATTACCATGTTAAATTAAAATTTTAAAAAGTTACTTCAATACAATTCTCTAGCAAATTAAAAGAACAAATTAACAAACTTTTTAACTAAACAACAAAATTACTCGAATTCTTTAGTAAATTGAAAGACTTAGTTAACTAATTTCTTTACTAAACAACAAAATTACTCGATGTCCTTGTTGGTCTTTGAATCTTATTATAGAAAATTAGAAAGAACTTGGTATATACCATTACCGATTTGTACCAACCAAACTTGTTGGTAGCCAAACAAGTTGGTACCAAGTAATCTTGGTAGCAAAAATTTTGTATCAATTATAGTTGGTACAGTACACGGTTTAGAGAAAAAATGGTCAGTACCATACAATTTCACCCCTAGTAAATTCATCAATAACATTACAGGTTCCAAAAATCTCATGGACATAAGCATTATAAGTCACATAATGAGAACTGAAAAACCTATTAGTAGCATTATAAAAAATATTCAAACCGGCAACAAACTATTTACATTAACCCAATCTACATTAGTAGTCATCAATAATTTGGTCTTTTTTTTCTCAAAAACCAAAAATTTCATATTGATTTTGGTTTTCCGAATGAGATAATTGAAAAAATCAGAAACGAACCGATTTATAAAAGATTATATATATATATATATATATATATATATATATATATATATATATATATATATATATATATATATATATATATATATATATATATGATCAAATGTAATGAGATAAATATTGTGTAACCTTGTGACTAAATGTTGACCAATCATTTTAAATGTGGATAGGGGCATAATAGTAATTGACATATAAATCAATTAATTTTAAAGGAATAAAATCCTAAAAATCCGGTAACCGACTCCTATAATCAGGAAAACATATTTTTTCTTGACATTGTCCATTCAGCCACACAATAATTATCAGTTTTAGAATAACCTAAGTCTCTCTCTCTCTCTCTCTCTCTATATATATATATATATATATATATATATATATATATATATATATATATATATATATATATATATATATATATATATATATGGCTAGGTTATAATAAGAATGACAATTATTGTGTTACCTTGTAACCAAATCCTGACCATTAGATTTCATTCTCGTAACAATGAAAAAAACACATTCTTAACAGAATAAGTTTTTGACATAATGAGTTCTAACCATTCTTAAAAGAATGAACTAAATTTTGTACATTCTTAAAAGAATGTGTTTTAAATGAGTGGTCCAGATTGAGTTTCAAGGTTACACAATACTTGTATGGATATATTTGATCATATATATATATATATATATATATATATATATATATATATATATATATATATATATATATATATATATATATATATATATAATACACACTCTATATGTTGATTTTTGTGCATAAGAACACCAAATACTCGCGTAGTATGCTTGTAAGGGCTTAGGACTCTAAACCTTTACGTCCTATGTTCGAAACTCGACAACTTCATATACACGTTTTATTTTTCCAACTACATAAATGCAACTCACATCGCTAAAAGGCTGGAACCCAACACACTTTCCATATTATGTAAGGACTTCTTAATCCCGAGTTGGCTTAAAGCATCCCCCATCGCTGAAGGGATGGAGCATCAGCACCTCTTTGTGCTTATATAATGATATCTGATGTCTAAGTTGGCTCAAAGTGGTTTAAACTCATTAAACCTAATATTGATCCGGGAAAAACTCGAAAGCGAGACTTTGAACATATCGATTTCGGTTTAAGTTTAAATTATTGAAAACCTTTGCAATCGGTTTGGATTTAGTTTTAGGTCAAAATCGACCATGCACATCCCTAAAAATAATTATGTCAGCGGAAGGTAACTGCCAATAATAACATGCCTCCTACGATAGCCCAAATGAGCTTCTATTATAACGGTCTGCTTTCACTAACCTACACCTCGATTTCGGGTGCATTATAGCTCATCCTTATGTCAAATATTGAAGGAGCATTATAAAGCTCTCTTAATTTCAGTATGTCAAAAGCACAATGTTTACAAAATACAACTTTGGATGTTAAAGTCATCCACAACAAAACTTATTCTTCGACAAAAACTTAAAACACATGTACCTTTTTGTGACAATTGTAAATTTTGGTCAAACAAAAGTCAACTGTAGTCAAACAAAGCGTACGTTAATCTATATGTTGAAAAGTTATTTTCCATAACTTTTGCAATGAATTATTAATATTATAGTATTACGTATGCTAAATCAAAACAATTATCGGTTAAAAGTCGAAAATACGGACAGCAAACTACTGTAGCGTACAAATTCGATAATCGTACAATTATTATTTTGAGAATAATAATATTCAGAAAACGATCCACTCGTAAATACGAACCTGTGGATATATAGAACGTCGAAAACGGAGTTCGTATGTGAAAGTTATAACGATTAAACCGCTGTGAACGGATAAATGTACACAGGGTTTGGACTAAAAATACATAATGAGGTGCCTTAAACATCAAATATGAAATAAAAATTCATATGATAAGTAACGTAATAATATCTGGTATTTAATTCCAAAGCTAAATACAATTTCCGGTAAAACGTCAAAAATCGCGAAAACGAAAGAATACTGCGCTTAAACGCGTATTTCGACACCCAACGAATTATATTTCAATCAAAATAAATGTTTGACAATGTTTTTATACAAATTAATTATTTAGAACTTCGTTTCGTCAAAAACGAATAAAATTTCACTAAAACGTCACACTATTTTATAAAAATCACACCTTTTTATAACTACATTGCTATTTTTATAAAAACCAACCCCACCCCACCCCCTACCCATCTCGACAGCCATTCTTAGAAACACCAACATATCACCATCCAATCTCATAGGTACTAATTCAAGATTTATGGGAAGTAGAAGCTAGGAATAAAATAAGGAAGAAAATCAAGCACCAAATCTCCTATGTCACCAACTAGTTACTTCACTTGAACAAGCCTTCACCCAAACACTTTCTCTCTTTCTCCTTCTCTTGCTCTCGGCCACACCATCACCATCACCATCATCATCTTCAAGCTTCCATTCCAAGTCCATTTCACAAGTTCAAGAGGTAATCTTCACTCATCTCTTGATTCTAAACAACATAACACAAGTTTTACACCTTTTACACACACTAACATCCATCAAAATCCATTGAATATTAGATTTGTTCAAGGGTCTTTAAGCTCCAATCTTCATCATCTTCAAGAATCTTTCAAGCTCTCTTGGTAAGTTATAATCATCTAGTGATTTAAGTTCTAAATACCTTCATATACTCTTTTACACACACATACTCACGAAAATCCATTGGATAATAGCTTTGTCCAAGGGTCCTTCGGGTCTTAGAACCAAAATCTTCAATATTCTTTCAAGGAATCTTAAGATCCACACTCAAGGTGAGTTCATACCCCTCATTTTCATCTTTCCAAACCTTTTTGGGGGAGAATACAAGTTCTTTAACTATATATGTTGTTTATTCAAGTTTATATGTGTTTAAATGATATATATGTTGATTTACACAAGTTTATAAAGTTAGTATTTGGGTAAAAATACATTTGACATGAAATATGGGTAGATCTTTGTAAGATGTTCATAATGATACATAATATGCTTGTATAAAAGTTACTAGACTATAATTAAAGTGTGTAAAAATATTAGATCTTGAACAAAAATGTTATAAATATGAATTTGGCATGAAATATGAGTAGATCCATGTATTATGAACACTTTGACATATTAGGTTGTGTAAAAGTTACTAAACTACAAATAAAGTGTACAAAGATACTAGATCTTGAATAAAAACGTTATAAACACGAAAACTAGTAAAAACTATGTTTTTTTAAATAAAGGCAGTATTTTCTAGCAAAAATGGTTATAATCAAGATATTACACTATTTTTGTGAGAAATATCTCAAAAGATGATATTTATAATCTTTGAATAAGTTATTTCGCTATCGTTCGTAAAAATAAGGTTATTACGATGCAATTACTAAAAATAGACTATTATTGGAATAGTTTATGAACAAAAGGTTATTATGACATTTAAACATGACAAAAATAATTATATAAAAATATATAATTATTATACTTTACTATATTATCATGGGAAAAATGATAATGGACGATTACAAGAGTTTTTATATACAAATCGTACGTAAACAAGTTGATTGGAATACATACATTTTTGTAAGATAAATCTTCACAGTACTTTTATAAGTACCTACTATAAGTCCTGAACTTTTATATAACCAGAGTCTCGGTAAGAGAGCGCGATATTTGAGTATAGATCTATACGGGGCTTGACAACCCTGCACCTGAGCTGCTAGCTACAGCTTGACCGGCAGGTCTGAGGTGTCCAAATGTCTAACATTCCGACGCCTGAAGAACGTTGCAGCAGGCCAACTAGTCACAGTATGGTTATATGGTATCTCACATGAGAAAATAATCAACTTAATATTTTTATAAATTGTTTACGTGGAAACACACATTTCAACGAAAGTACACTACAGTTTACATACTACATTTTAGTCTTTGGGATTTAAAGACTTGGACATTTTTATGAGAAAATATTGGATTTTCTTGGTTTTCAACACTATCGTTTACAAACAAAGGACATTTCTTATACAAAAATCTTATGAACTCACCAACTTAATTGTTGACACTTTTTCAACTACTTGTATTCTCAGGAAATTGATAAAGTAAGTTCAAGCGCTACAAGATGGGACGTTATGACGTCATTTTTGTCTATTTTGATATCATTTCAATTGTATTTGAAACATGAAACAAGTAAACTTTGTAACATTTCCAATTGATTAAATGATGGTTGTGTGCTTGGATTCCACTATTGTGTAACTTTGTTATGATATTGTTCATGAAGTCATCCACCCTTGAACTATTCCGCCAATACGGTTTGTGTTAGGTGAAGATTTTGTTCAAAGATTAGTTGGTATTTTGTTCAAACCTTTGGTTGGTGAAGTTTTTTTTTTGTCAAAGTTTGGTGAACATTTTTTTCTAAATTGGCTAGTAGCATGAAGCCTATATAAAGGGTGGTGCTACTCATCAGAAAAATGTACCACAACACAAATAAACACAGAAGCAATATACATTCCTAGTTATCCGCCGTGGACGTAGGTCATTTTTGGACCGAACCACGTTAAATTCTTGTGTTCTTAATTTGTGAGCCGAGTGTGTGAGTTTAGTGTTCGTATGCTAAGTGTCTCGATCCTAACAAGTGGTATCAGAGCCTTGGTATAACTCCAGAGAGTGATTTTCTGTTTTTGGGTCGAAATTTTTTTTGTCTCAAAAACGATTTTGGTTTACGCCGTTGGAAAGGTCTCGTTCCGCAGATTCCGAAAATATATTTTTTGGAATTTTTCGACCACCGGAAGACCTCCAAATCGCCGGTCAAACGTTCGCCGGAATAGTGACAGAAGAAACCAGATCGCCGGAGAAGACGACACTGTAGCGCCGGAGTTGCCGGAGAAGACGACACTGTAGCATCGGAGTTTCGCCGGAGAAGACGACACTGTAGCGGTACTGTAGCATTTTGCAAAACAGGTCCCTGAAGTTTCAGGAATTACAAAACAGGTCCCTGAGGTTCCAGAAGTGGCAAAACAGGTCCTTGAAGTTCCAGAATTTGCAAAACAGGTCCCTGAAGTACCAGAATTTGCAAAATAGGTCCCTGAAGTTCTAGAATTTGCAAAATAGGTCCCTGAAGTTCCAGAATTTGCAAAACAGGTCCCTGAAGTTCCAGAATTTGCAAAACCGGTCCCTGAAGTTCCAGAAACTGCAAACAGGTCCCTGAAGTTTCAAAAAATTGCAGTTTAGCCCCTGAACTGTCAGAAAAATGTAGTCAGGTCCCTGAACTTTCTGAAAATTGCAGTTTAGCCCCCGAACTTTCAGAAAATTGCAGTTTAGCCCCTGAGTTTAAGAAAAATTGCATTTTTCACCCTTAATTTCTGAAAGAAAAGTGCATTTTGTCCGTTAAAATGGCAGAAGACGGTAAAATTAAAATTGAGAAGTTTGATGGTACCGATTATGGATTTTGGAAGATGCAAATTGAAGATATGCTGTATCAGAAAAGTTTGCATTTGCCTATGTTGGGCGTACAACCGGATGACATGTATGATGAAGATTGGAAGTTGTTGGATCGACAAGCCTTGGGCGTAGTTAGGCTTTCATTGGCGAAGAGTGTTGCGTATAACATTGTCAATGAAACAACTACTTATGGAGTATTTAAGGCTTTGTCCAACATGTACGAGAAGCCGTCCGCTTCCAACAAAGTGTTCCTCATCAAACAATTGGTTAACACCAAGATGAAGGAAGGCATGTCAGTTACCGCTCACATAAACGAGTTTAACTCAATTATCTCTCGTTTAGCCTCAGTTGCAATAAAGTTTGAAGATGAAGTACAAGCGCTCCTCCTTTTATCATCTTTGCCCGACAGTTGGTCAGGCACAGTCACAGCTGTTAGTAGTGCATCTGGCACTACCAAACTCACTTTCGAGAGTATTCGTGACTTAATTGTAAATGAAGATATCAGACGGAGAAGCAATGGTGAGACTTCTAGTTCTAGTTCTATATTGCATACAGAAAGTAGAGGAAGAAAAAACGAAAGAGGACGTGGTCGAGGCAGATCAAAGTCCAGAAAAAGAGGCCAGTCAAAAACCAGAAAAGACATTGAATGCTGGAATTGCAAAGAAAAAGGTCACTTCAGAAGCCAATGCCCAAAACCACAAGCTGAAAAGAAAGAAGTAAACAATGTATCCTCTGAAGATTCGGGAGATTTTCTCATATGTTGCGTTGAGAATTCGGCAGAATCCTGGATTATAGATTCAGGTGCTTCTTTCCATGCCGTCTCATGCCCAGATATGGTCAAGAACCTACAAACAGGTGCTCTTGGCAAAGTTCGTTTGGCCGATGACCAAGTGCTTGATATTACGGGCATTGGAGACGTGGATTTGAAGACCTCCTTAGGAACCACATGGACATTAAAAGATGTCAGGGTTATTCCAAACTTAAGGAGAAAGTTGATCTCAGTTGGTAAGTTGGATGATGAAGGGTTTGATGTTCACTTTGGGGGTGGACAATGGAAAGTGATCAAAGGCAACTTGGTGATTGCCAAAGGAAAGAAGAAAGTCACTCTATACATGGTAGAGATACCTAGTGATGGTGTTCATGCCGTAACCACAAATTCGAGTCCATCTAATTTATGGCACCAACGACTCGGACACATGAGCAATAAGGGATTGAAGATGTTGGCTCAGAAAGGGAAGTTTCCAGACTTGAAGAAAGTTGAAACTGAATTTTGTGAATCTTGTGTCCTCGGGAAACAAAAGCGGGTTACTTTTGTAAAGACGGGGAAGACACCGAAAGCTCAGAAGTTGGAGCTTGTTCACTCGAATGTATTTGGACCAACACCAGTTTCATCCCTAGGAGGCAAAAACTACTATGTAACCTTTATTGATGATTCAACACGCAAGGTATGGGTCTATTTTCTTAAAAATAAATCTGATGTATTTGATACTTTTAAGATATGGAAATCTGCTGTTGAAAATGAAACTGATTTGAAGGTAAAATGCCTGAAGTCGGACAATGGTGGTGAATACATAAGCAAGGAGTTTGTTGACTACTGTGCAAAGCAAGGGATAAAGATGATCAAGACGGTCCCAGGAACCCCTCAGCAGAATGGTGTAGCTGAGAGAATGAATAGAACTCTGAATGAAAGGGCTAGAAGCATGAGGTTGAATGCTGGTTTACCAAAGACATTCTGGGCTGATGCAGTTAACACTGCAGCCTACTTGATTAACCATTCACCGTGTGTTCCCTTGGATTTTAAATTGCCGGAAGAAATGTGGCAAGAGAAGGAAGTAAGTCTCAAACACCTAAAAGTCTTTGGTTGTACTGCTTATAGTCTGTTAAAAGATGGTGACAGGGATAAACTTGATTCAAAGACCAAGAAGTGCACATTCATTGGTTATGGGTCAGACGAAATGGGTTACAGGCTTTGGGATAATGAAAGCAGAAAGATAATCCGAAGCAAGAACGTCATCTTTAACGAAGCTGAGTTATTCAAAGACATAAACACCAAAAGTCCAGAAGTCCAGAAGGAGTACGTTGAATATGAAGGTGGTGAAAAGAAGAAAGAAGCTTCAGTTGAAATCCCTGAATCTGGGGATGATTCAACTGACAGTGGGAGCTCAGAGGATGATTCCAGAAATGACTCTGAAGATGAAGAAACCAGCCCTCCAGCTCCAGAGTCCCCAGCCACACCTCAAGTTCAACCAAGAAGATCTTCCAGAGTCATCAGACCACCACAAAGATACTCACCATCTGTCAACTACATTCTTTTGACAGAAAATGGTGAACCCCAGTGTGTTACTCTGAAGCTAAGAGGTTAAAAGATTCATTGCAGTGGGAGCTAGCAATGAAAGATGAAATGAAGTCGCTTGAGAAGAACAAGACCTGGCTTTTAACGAAGCTTCCATCCGGGAAGAAGGCTCTTCAGAACAAATGGGTTTTCAGGGTCAAGGATGAACATGATGGTACCAAACGGTACAAAGCAAGATTAGTAGTCAAGGGCTTTCAACAGAAAGAGGGAATCGATTTCAATGAAATATTCTCTCCAGTAGTGAAGATGACCACTATCATACTTGTTCTCAGCATTGTAGCAGCAGAAGGTTTGCATCTAGAGCAGCTAGATGTCAAGACAGCTTTTCTACATGGTGACCTAGATGAAGAAATTTACATGACACAACCAGAGGGTTTTCAGATTAAAGGCAAAGAAAACTTGGTGTGTAAATTAAAGAAGAGCTTGTATGGTTTGAAACAAGCGCCAAGACAATGGTATTTGAAGTTTGATAACTTCATGAGAAGAGTTGGTTACAAGAGATGTGACAATGATCATTGTTGTTACATCAAGAAGTTTAAGGGTTCTTATATCATTCTACTACTCTATGTAGATGATATGTTGATTGCAGGCTCAGACATGACAGAGATCAAGAAGTTAAAGAAGCAAATGTCTGAAGAATTCGAGATGAAAGACTTGGGAGCTGCAAACCAAATACTCGGGATGAGTATTTTCAGAAACAAAGAAGATGGCTCTTTGACACTCTCTCAAGAGAAATATATTGAGAAAGTATTAGAGAAATTCAGCCTTAAAGATGCCAAGATCAGAAGCACACCTTTGGGAAATCACTTTAAGCTTTCTAAAGTTCAGTCACCCAAATCAGATGAAGACAAGAAAGAAATGGCTAAAGTACCTTATGCATCTGCAGTTGGTAGTCTCATGTATGCAATGGTATGCACGAGACCAGATATTGCACATGCAGTGGGAGTTGTTAGTCGATTTATGTCCAATCCGGGGTGAGAACATTAGGAAGCAGTTAAATGGCTGCTAAGATATTTGAAGGGGACTTCAAAAGTGGTATTGCATTTTAAAGGGAAAGATGTCATTCTGAAGGGTTTTGCAGATACAGACCTTGGTGGTTGCAAAGACTCATACAAAAGCACTACCGGGTATGTCTTTACAGTGGGAGGCACTGCAGTAAGTTGGATTTCTAAACTCCAGAAAAGTGTTGCCCTTTCAACCACAGAAGCAGAGTATATGGCAGTTGCTGAAGCAAGCAAAGAGCTTATATGGTTGAAGAACTTTCTCGAAGAACTTGGCAAGGAACAAGTTGATTGTGCACTGTTTTGTGATAATCAAAGTGCAATACACCTTGCAAAGAATCCTGTCTTCCATTCGAAGACAAAGCACATACAGCTGAGATATCACTTCATCAGAGAAAGAATTAATGATGGTACTCTGAAGTTGAAGAAGATCAAAGGAACTGAAAATCCAGCTGATATGTTGACTAAGGTTGTTACCTTAGAGAAGTTGAAGCTCTGCATAGCTTCAACTGGCCTTCAGGATAATTGAAGAGAAGGCCAGGGTAACTAGGAATGAGCTAAGATCGAAAGTGTTTCTTTGGAATACACAGTTGAAGCGCAGGTGAAGATTGTTCCGTGGCTTCAAGTGAGAGATTGAAGAATTGTTGCAACAATTGGACGATAGAGAAAGACTACGTTGTTCAAAATCTTCAAGTGGGAGATTGTTAGGTGAAGATTTTGTTCAAAGATTAGTTGGTATTTTGTTCAAACCTTTGGTTGGTGAAGTTTTTTTTTGTCAAAGTTTGGTGAACATTTTTTTCTAAATTGGCTAGTAGCATGAAGCCTATATAAAGGGTGGTGCTACTCATCAGAAAAATGTACCACAACACAAATAAACACAGAAGCAATATACATTCCTAGTTATCCGCCGTGGACGTAGGTCATTTTTGGACCGAACCACGTTAAATTCTTGTGTTCTTAATTTGTGAGCCGAGTGTGTGAGTTTAGTGTTCGTATGCTAAGTGTCTCGATCCTAATAGTTTGAGGGTGTGACACTTTTGGCCCGTCAGGACTTTAGAAGCATGCAATGTATCGTCATAAAGCTCTCGACGGGTCAAAGCTCCAAGCAAATATCCATCAACAGGTGATATCGTTTGATCCCTAAAATTCATCGTTTAAGCCTTCAAACATTTTCTATTTATAATATTTGTCTGTTTTAATGGGGGAATATCCATTTTCATTATTTTTGAATTTCCTACTTTTTATTTAGGAGCTTAGTTAGAGTATTTTAATTTCAATTTAAATTTACAAAATTTAGCAATACCTGTCAAATTTAATCCGCCTATATAAAAAGATTTTATAAGAAATACTATTTTTGCGAAATCATAATTATCATTTATGAATAATTCTTTGTTCTTGCTTTCCGTGTTAGAAATAATACTATTTTTGCGAAATAGAAAATCCTGTAATATGCTAACATAAATATTTCTTTGTAATATAAACAAAATTAAGTAGAAAACACTGGTTAAGTTTTTTGGCTTCTCTGCCAAAGTATGATGAATAGTAACTTCTAGGTATTCTTTATATATTTATGTGAAATAGTTGACGTGAAATTAAAGCTAGCCCAGCGGCTAGAAGGTCTCCTTTTCAACCAGGTGGCCAGTTCCGAAACTTGGAAGGGAAATATTTTCTTTTTTTTAGACTCGGGTCAAAAGTCGGGTATTTTTAAACTTGTTAACACGAACAGATCCACCAAGGTTCCAAATATGAACAAATTCAAATATGGCTCTGCCCAACTTTTTAGACCCAGATATAGCCACTCCACTTTCTGTTTTACAGTTTTAAACAAACAAATTTTTGTTTTTATGTTTTATTTCACCGTTTATATATTATTACGATTTTGGATTACTTATTTTATAATTTCACCCATTATTTTTTATTTATTTATTATTTTTTTTGGAACCAGCGAATAGATATGGTTTTACCTGAGGATAATCAGCCACGCAACCCAGGGCGGTTGACGATTACCTAAGGCGCAAAGGCCTTTCCCCTCCACCTAATTCGCCTTCCAGGAAAATCCCCCACATGGGGTTAGTCGGAGTCGAACTCCAAACCTTCCACCACATGGATATATAACCCGGATGCATCCACCCAGCTAGGCTGGGCTTCACTTGCTATGTGCAAACCATTATAATTTCACCCATGGGTATATAACCCGGATGCATCCACGGGTATAATTTCACCCATTATGCCGGTGTGCAAACCATGTTTAACATATTAATTAACAACAGTAAACTTTTAGCTAGTGCCATTCAAAAACTTTTAGTTGATATTAAGACAACTCTTATTTATGATTAAATAAATAAACACACAGTGCAACATGTACGAACTTTTCAATATATTCACATACACATAGGGGCCTACCATAACTATTTCATCGTGCTTAAAAACAAAATGAGGCATGGCCGCATGGGTTTTTTCTGATAATAACTTACACAAGACATCTACGAAAGGTGTTTGCTAAAATGTCGAAAAGAAGAAAGAGTAAATAACCAAGGCCACACAAACTGATTTCAAGGTAGTCTTTGCAGGCATCTTTCCTTTGTCACTCCTCAACACCATGCCTTCATAAATTGGCCAACTATTTACCACAGCGAACCCGTTATGAACAACTGAACAAACAGTTCTTCAAATGTCCCATCATTGATCAAAATGTGCTTAAATCCAATCAGAAAGGCGAATAAATTGACAATTGCTACTATATTTGCTGATAACAATAATGGAGATTCCACACCAAATTCAAATACCCCTTGCTCGTAACGTTTGCTTATTTCATTGTCAGATACCTTGCTTGTCACGTTGAACTCAAATGTTGACATGCCAAGGGAGGTGAGCAACCAATCGAATATTGAGAATAGGTAACTTGAGCATCCCAATATCAACCACATTCTTTGACGATTCCACCATCTTTTGAACGTTGAACCCGCCATCACATAATCAAGAAAATCTTTCCCATATGCTCCAACGAAAAGGAATGCGTATAAAGAAAACCAAGGGTCTGAAACCTATACCACCATATTTATATTTCTTTTAGATCGACAATCAAGTTTATTTGTCCAAAGGCATCTCTAAACCAACACCATACTTAGTATTTAGTGTTAATACCATTTTTTATGTAAAAAATAATGTAAAACTACTCCAACCCAACACGAAATTTGTGGTAATACAAAATTTGACTTTATATATATATCTAGCCTTTTTAGTTGTTTCGAGTTTACGTTTATATGTATTTCGTTAAATTGCTGTATCCGTATGCTTTAAATGTAGTAAATGTTTAAAATATGCTTAAAAATTTATTGGGTTAGATTTGTTTAATAGTATAAAATTTAAAGTTATTGTAATAGAAAGACGCAATTTGAAAAAAAAAAACACTGATAGATAGAAGGGTGTTTGTTGAATATCTGAATAAGGTAGAAAAGAGACATATTTAAATATTTTTTTGCTGTGAAAAATAGTGTTAAGAGTGGAGATTACAATTTGCACTTCTTTTTATACCATTTTAATTTGTTGCAAAACTGGTGTTAGGTTTGGATATGCCGATATGGTCTAATAAAACATTGTCTACAGACCTTTGGGAATATCGAGGAAGCGTTTACAAGTGCTAACTGTGGTACAAAGGCATAGATGATGACCGGAATAGACCAAAAGGCACGGAATTGGTAGTGTGCATAACAAAGTGCCTGGAGAGGGTGTTAGTGTATCCCACATTGGTGCGACACGGTCCTATAAGTTTGTATATATGTTGGAGTCTCCCCTCTCCCCACAAGGGCTATTTTGGAGAGACATTCTTGGGCTCCACATATATTTACATGGTATCAGAGCCGGTGTCCCGCACCCCCGAACCTCATCGAGCCTACGTCTCTGAGGGGGAGTGTTAGTGTATCCCACATTAGCATACCCATGTACCACCTGTTATGTTGACCTAGAATGTCATTCAGGGCGATCGGCATATTGCCCAGAAATGCAGCTCTCGTTGGGTTGCATGTGACAGACTTCCATCCTAAACATTGCAATTTGAAACCTGTGTATATATCCTCAACCACACTACAAGAATCGAAGGCTATAGGGACGACAAATGTCGTCCCTATAGCCCCGGATGTCGTCCCTATAGATTCCTCCAACGACATGTCGTCACTATAGCCTTCGTGCCTACAGAATAGTCGCTATAGACCAAAATTGTCGTCCCTATAGCCTTCGTCTCTATAACTTAGCTATAGAGACGACATATCGTGACTATAAGGTAGTTTCAAAAAAGGGAACAACGGCTTGTGGTGACGACTTGTCGTCCCTATAGCTTAAGCTATAGAGACGACATTTAGTCTCTATAGAGAAGGCTATAGAGACGACTTGTCGTTACTGTAAGGTAGTTTCAAAAAAGGGTACAACGACTTGTGGTGACGACATGTCGTCTCTATAGCCTGAGCTATAGGGACGACATTTAGTCTCTATAGAGTAGGCTATAGAGACGACTTGTCGTTACTATAAGTGTTTAGAAAAAATTCGCCTTATCTATAGGGACGACATGTCGTCCCTATAGCCTAAGCTATAGAGACTAAATGTCGTCCCTATAGTCACTGTACAGGTTTTTTTGTGTTTTCTACAAAATGTCAAATTTTATATACATTACAATTTAATTCTGCAAAATATAAAAACATGAAGGCTATAGCGACTTAAAACAACATATCAATATCACATAAAGTTTAACATGTAAAATATTATACAAAATTTGTGTGTCAAAACATAAATACTAGAACATTTAAAATTTTTAATCACTTTCACTTTCACTTTCACTTTCACTTCCGGCGTCATCTCCTTGAATATCACTCGCGGTTGCATCTTCATTTCCGGTTCCACCTCCTTGGTTGTTTGGAGATTCAACATGCATATTTTGTAGTTGTGTTGGATCGAATTAAAACGGTTGCAACGGTTGAAACGGTATGTTATTTTGGGTGAAAATGGTTTGTAAGTGTTGATTGAATTGTTGAGTCATCTGCTGGGTAAACTGTTGGGCAAACTGTTGGGTAAACTGGTTAAAATTTTGGGATGATGTTGAAGCATCCGGTACGTAGTGGGCTGGGATATTTTGGATTTTTCTACCAACTCCCCGTGTATGGCCACGCCTTTCTCCAAGCGCGCGTTCAAGGCATTTAATTTCATTAACCTTTGCCTCGTCACCGTTAGCTTTGTCAAGCATTGTTTTGTACTCGACTTGTATTTTTTCCTACAATAAACAAAACAACAAACGAATGTTAGTTTTTACATATAAAATTCGACAGCATAACTGCTATAAAATGGATAACCAACTTGTTTACCTGTAAATAATAACAATAACAATTCTCATATTTCAATATATGCAATGATTTCTAATACCAAAAATAGACATTCTACACTAAATTGCATATCAATATATATAGCTAGAAATTTTACTTACCCAATCAGCATGTGCTTTATCATTCACCCAGCCACGACCTTCTTTGAAGTGGTTTTTTCTCCACACTTCTATTTCGCTACTTTTGCCGGTTTTTTGGACCTATAAATTAACATCAATAGTTAATATAATTTCATAGACTTATTAATAACTCCTCAAATACTTAAAAAAATACTTACTTCTTTATATCGTTTTTGGGCATATGATTCCGTCCCATGAGAACTTGTATACGGTAGAAGTTCTCTGTTGCCTTTGTTACTTTGTGAACGGGCTTTGTACTTATCTGTGGTAAAAAGTTTATCAATAACCTTCCCCCACGCCCGGGGAGTCTGTGTAGGCGGGGGATGCGCCCTTGCCCTCTCAATATTTGTGTAACCTCCTTGCTCATCAAAATGTACTTTCAAATCGTATTTTCGTCGCTTGTATGCGTTGGCACAGTCGGCCTCTATTCCATGTACAACGCCATTCCAATTTCGTGTGTTCTTCCATGCATCAATATCAAAATAATGCTGCAAAACAAAGAATTAGAAGACATTTAGAAATTATAAAATTGAAAGAAAAATAAAACATTATATCATATACTTACATGCAACGTCGGATAAATCTCTCTCTTGTGTTTGCTAGGCACAGCTTTCCAACTGGGATAGTGCATTGGCACTCTTCTACCAACCTTATTTGATACTAATCGTATATACATCTGGTAGTTATCTCCGATCATTTTGAACTTATTTCCCTCGTCATCTAACAAAAGAGGTAACGGTTGCTCATTGTTTTTTGCAAACTCTTCAAGCAGGTTTAAGTCTTTTCCCTTTCCACGAGTCTTTTTGGGGTTGGCTGCATTGATACATGTAATTGACAAGTTAGTAAGTTAAAAAATATATCCAATATAAAATGTTACAGTAAATTGGAACAAGTTACTTACATGACTCGCAGGTCGAAGGAATCCTATCTGGGCCTCGTGGAGGGTCAGCCCCACCGTCTCCACCATGACCTCTGGCAACACGTGTTGCCATGCCTTCAATTGAAATAAATAACATACATATTTTTAACAAATACTATAAGCAACAATTTAATATAAGCAACACCATAGCAATTTAACAAAAATCATCCATTAAACATACAGAAAAACATTACATTACATTCAATCAGAGTCATCACTAGAATAACATGCATTTATATCATCATCATCATCGCTATCATCTGTATCAACAATGAGCTCGTCTTCTGAAGGGTACATGTCACCGTCCTCTTCATCATCGTCAATAAAATTTTCATCCTCTGGAATAGGGTCATCATTTGATTCATCAACTACATCTAAACTTGCTTGCATAGGCAAATAGCCTAAGTCGACAACCAAGTTACAATAAAAAAATTGATCTTCCACAACAGGGGAGACAAATCTCTCAACAACCGTACTTGTTTCACCAGCATCGCCTATGTCGACAACCAAGTCATAATCAGACGATTGAGTGTCGTGCAAGACATCTACATCATTAACAACAGGGATACTCGGATGATCCCAAAGTTTCCGATGGTGAACGTCTTCCACGACCCTCCAATTATTTGGGTTTCGAGAAAGATCTTGGAGATAAAACACTTGTTTCGCTTGTGTGGCTAAAATGTATTGTTGAGTATCGTACCATGCCTTACCGACATACCATTCACGGCTGATGTCGATAGCAACGATACCATTTTTATCAACCAATCGCCTCTTCCCCGATGTGTTGAACCATTTACAACGAAATAGTACAACCGAGTAACCACTTAGATAGTTCAACTGTATTATATCCTCCAGTTGACCATAAAATGGTGTACCGTCTTCTCCTATTGTAACGACACCACTGTTTTGAGTAGTACGTCGGAGATCGCGGCTGTGCACGACAAATCTAACACCGTTGACGATGCAAGCAGTGTAAGAAAATGCGCTCAACGGGCCATGTGCCAATGCCTTTAATTCGTTGGTACAGTCTGGGGACATTTCTTTTTGTAGACGATAGACCTGGAGAAAAATATACAATTGATAATTTATATAATATTATACTTTAGATTCATATATAATACCGTATAATGTATTCACCTTATCACTGAACCATGAAGGGAATTTAGCTTTTTCATCAGTGTGAGGATGTTTAGCTTTATATTGGCTGTACATCGGAAAAAAAATGTACAAATTAGTTTATGACAATACTAACAACGAAACTATAAAAAAATAAAATACTTACGATAAATAGTCTTTTACTTCATCACAGTTCTCTAGTGCAAACCAATGTAATGTTTTGCTGGCCTCTCCAGAAAGAGCAATGATTTTCTTTTTGGACATTGGTCGACATTGTGATGAAAACACAGAAAACTGCCTCTTTGGCATGCCATCATCCGTATTTCTATCAGGACGGTTGAATTTGGTTTGCATACCCTCAAGATACATGGAGCAAAATGTCAATGCTTCCTCTGCAACATAACCCTCTGCTATCGAACCTTCAGGTTTGGCTTTGTTTCTAACATAGGCTTTCAGTTTTTTCATGTATCTCTCAAAAGGGTACATCCACCTCATATACACAGGCCCTCCAAGAATAGCTTCTTCAGGTAAATGTAGAATTAGATGGACCATTATGTCAAAAAATGCAGGTGGGTATATAAACTCCAAATTACATAGTATCTTTATGACCTCATTATGTGCATCGTACATGTCTTTCACATTCACTGACCGTGCACAAATTTTTTTAAAAAATGTACAAAGGTCAATGATAGCTGTTGAAACATTTGAAGGCAGGCCAGCTCGGACCCCTATTGGTAGCAATCGTTGCATGAGTACGTGATGATCATGAGACTTTAAACCCATGACATTTGAAGCATTAGAAGGCACCTTATTCTTAAAGTTCGATCCAAAGCCATCGGGTAGTCTCACATCTTTAATGAACTGACAGAAACGTACACGATCGGTTGGTTTGAAAGAGTAAGGAGGATGTGGTTGATGTGTCTTGTTGTTTTTCTGTTGCATCCATAGATCTTCGCGAATACCCAAAATTTCCAAATCTTTTCTTGCTTTTTGAGTGTCTTTTGATTTGTCGTTCATCACCAACGTACCTAATAAGCTCTCAGATACGTTCTTCTCTATGTGCATGACATCCAGATTGTGTTTTAGTTCAAGAGAAGACCAATACTGAAGCTCGTAGAAGATACTCCGTTTGCTCCAATTGTACAGTAGTTCAGTACGCTTTCTTTTCGGTTTCTTACCCCCAAACTTAGGATGTTTCCCTGGAAGACGGACCGAGACGCACTTCAACTGCTTTAATATTGCTGCGTTACTAAATCTTCTGGGAGGCCTTCTTGACTCTTTTTGGCCATTAAACAATAGACTGTCCCTCCATTTATGGTTGCTACGTAAGAATCGTCTGTGACCAACATAAGCTATCTTATTGGTTATACGGATCGATGGTGTGTCCTTGTTGCAAGTGGAACATGCCTTATAACCTTGACCACTCCATCCAGACAAACTGCTACGAGCTGGATAATCGTTGATCGTCCACAGCAATGCTGCACGCATCGTGAATAGAGTGTTGGTTGATGCATCTCTCATCTGGACTCCTTCGGTCCACAAAGTTTTCAACTCGTCCACTAGAGGCCTCAAAAACACATCAATGTCTTTCGTTGGTGATTTAGGGCCAGGGATTAACAGTGTCAGCATGAAAGAAGACTCTTTCATACATAACCACGGTGGTGTGTTGTACGTTGTCAATATTACCGGCCACATACTATAAGGCTGAGTCATGTTACTAAATGGATTAAAGCCATCAGCAGCCAAACCCAAGCGGACATTCCTAGGTTCTTTGGCAAACTCAGGATATCTCTTGTCAAATTCTTGCCATGCCTTCCCATCAACCGGGTGACGCATCATACCATCATCTGAACGCCCAGTGTTATGCCAAGTCATATCTTTTGCAGTGAATCTGGAACTATACCTTCGACGAAGCCTGGAAGTCAAAGGAAAGTAACGTAACACCTTCTGTGGCACTTTCTTCCCTTTCGTGTTTTTGTCAACCCATCTACTCTCTTTACAGACGGGACAATTCTGCAATGAGGCATTCTCCTTCCAATACAGAGCACAATCATTAACACAAGCATGGATAGATTGATATCCTAATCCAATCTTTCTCAGCTTCTTCTTAGCTTCATAGTGGGATGCTGGAATCTTATTTTCTTTCGGGAACACAACTCTAAGAAACTCTAAAAGTTGGTCAAATGAACTGTCTGTCCATTTGTTGATAACTTTAATGTGCATCATTTTTGCTAGAAAGTTTAGAGAAGACATCCAGGTACAGCAAGGGTATAACTCCGTATTGAGCTCTTCAAACAATGCATCAAATTCCGAGTCCGCACCACTTCCCTCTTCGTTTCTATTTTCTTCAAATGTATCTTGCTCGGCCATAACATCATCTATTACGTCAAACATCTCATGCGTTGTTGTAGTACGTCTTCTTGCAGCCCAAAGTGTGTCTAAATCGGAAGCGGGATATTCCTCGCCGTGATAAGTCCATATCTTATACGTCTGTTGAAAGCCACGATCATGTACGTGGGCGTAAATCGTAGACATAACGTGCCGGTACGAATTCACACAATCTCTACATGGGCAAAACGCTTTCCCTTCATCGTCTACATGGTTCTTGGCAATCTCTATGAAGTTCCTTAGACCTTCCAAGAACACTGGAGACCGCCGATTTCGCTCTTTAATCCAGCTCTTATCAATTGTCATTACTGTTTCATTATTAAGACTTAGATCGTATGCATGCTAATTAGTTTGTGTTTAGTTATAATAAGTTAGACTTTTTTTAGGATTTGTGTAAGTTGAGGCTGATTGGATGAATGCACCGTATGAACCCACTACCTGTTTGTCTAAAGGTGGCCACCTAACCCACTTTTTTAATACTTTGTCTCATATGTGAATGAATATTATCAGATTGAGTATTTAAGAAATAAATCGACAGCATTTCCCCTTAACTCCCCAAGTATGCGTTTGAAACGCAAACTCGTAGGAGTAAAGAGAAATGTGTATCGATTTTTCCTTAAATACTCAATCTGTAATATTCATTCACATCCTAAATGAGACAAAATATTTAAAAAGCAGTCCCAAAATGGGGACTGCCCGAAATGAATTTCTAAATTCATTTCGAGCGGGGATACAACTAAGGTTAATGCAATGCATGTTTATATATATTTATTTATTTTTTTATTTTTAGAATGGTATTTTATTTGTAATATATATATATATATATATATATATATATATATATATATATATATATATATATATATATATATATAGACTTAAAAAATTCTTACATAATGGTCCTAATTCTCGTTATTAGCTGAATTTCAACACATATCAGGCCACACTACACAATTAAAGCAAGTAACATCTCCTAATCAAGCATAGGATACATGTAAAGCTTGAAACAATTAACAAATCGAGAGAAAAAACTAACCGAAATTAAGATTTGTAGAAACCGAAAGCCAAAGGCTGAAAATGGACCTCACCGCCGGTTTTCCGCCACCCTTAGCTACCGGAGACGACCACCACGAACAGCCACACCAAGGTACCTGTAAAAAAAACCCCAAATCGTTTCATTTTTCTGGAAAGCGGGACATTCAATGATGAACTTTGCTACCGGAGAAGATTGCACACCTTGCTTCGTGAAATGTTTTAGTTGACATATTTTTTAATAAACAATCAACTATATAAAATAATTTTTAATTAGAAATCTAAAAAAAAAAAGAAAGTATGCACCACCACCACCATGACTCGCTCACTTATGATGATTATATAAACAAAAGATGTTAATTTGGAATGAATTTTAAAAAATTATATATATATTTCTCTCACTTATGATGATTATATAAACAAAAGATGTTAGATGAATGGTGTAATCATCTTAGCATGTAAAAGTTAATGAATTTTTGTAATCATCCCAACTGCTGTTCGAATACGTGCTCCAAAAGAATGAACAACAATTACTTGCTTCTTTTATTGGTTGGTGAGGGAATTAATATAATCTAATTAATATCAATCCACATGACAATACATTGCATAATCAAAACAACAATCTTTAAAAGTAGGATGCATAAATAAAAAAGTCAATGGAAGTACGTTGCCATTTCCAGCATATTCTCTTTGACTTTGAACTATGTTTTAAGTTCAAAATTCAAATTTGAAAGGGCGTTTGACATGAAAGATTTATATGAAATGAATAAATAACCATGTGTATTATGCAGAAAGATACAAATTTCAGGGGATAAAGTGAAAATTACGCAGATTTCAAAAATTTTTACATAAAGGTCCTAGATGTCGGTTTAACTGTTAATCAACGCCAAATCTACAAACCATTGTCATTAAACAGCAACCACAGCCACCGGAAAAACATTAAACAACAAAATCAGAAACACATGAAGAAATATAGCTAACCTCTGTTAAGTTCTAGCCCACACCACCAGAAATCGCACAGAAGCAACCACAGCCACCGGAGCACCGACAGCCACCAGAAAACGCTAACAAACCTCCGATGAACAAGAAAATCAGGAAGAGAACTCAAGAAAAATCACGGAATTAGGAAGAGGACTCAAGAAAAATCACGGAATTATGTAAAATCACGAAATAATGGTTCACATATGCTTTTAGAGACAATCTTGTACCTTTCTTGGCCGGAAATGGTGCAGATGTTGCTACTCGATGGTTTCCGCCACCCTTAGCTACCGGAGAAGACCACCACGAACAGCCACAGCAAGCTACTCGATGGTTTCTGAAAATCGAGACATTCAAGGGAGAAAAAACGTACAGGAGTTGATTCCACACCTTCTTGGCCGGAGACACTGCAATGCGGGGTGAAACAACCACTTTGGTCGCCGGAATCGCCGAAGCTGAAGAGAGAAACACGAAAGGGAGAAACCAGGAAGAAAGGAGGTTCGCGAAGGGTAATTAGGGCTCTGTAAAGGCTATAGAGACGGCATGTCGTCTCTATAGCCAAGCCTAATACGACATCGTTTCGGTAAATTACTGAAATACACTTAAAAAAATAAATAAATATATATTTTTACTCTATAGAAACGAAAGATCGTCCCTATAGCTATTAAGAATACCGCCACCGTATTTTCGTTTCCCGCCCCACTCTATTGCGACGACATATCGTTGCAATACCCGAAAACGTGGACTTTGACTCGATACACTATAGAGACGACAAGTCGTCTCTATAGGGTTCGACGAGAAAAATGCTTTTTCGATCTATTGTAACGTAATGTCGTCCCTATAGCTATTTAGAAAACCGCCAAAGAATTTTCTCTTCCCGCCTCACCCTACTGCGACGACATTTCGTCACTATACCCTTAAAAGTCCAAACTTGTGTTTTGACCCTATAGAGACGACATGTCGTCACTATAGGGTGATCTATTGCGACGACAATTGTCGTCCCTATAGACTCAATTTCTTGTAGTGCAAAGTACCATATCGAAACCCAATCTGCAATTAGTGTAATAACAACAAATTAATTCTCTTACTACATTAACAAAAAGGCCAAAAAATATATTTGAGATTATTGGCGGAAGTGTACCTCCTGACCCCATTTTGTATTCTCTTCGTAGCTACAACTTGCGTCATGCATGGTGCGCTAATGCTATTAAATCTTTGGATTCAATTGGTTCATTCCATATCTGATGTGATTCTTTAGGGTTTTCTATGAGAGCTTGTCTTCTAAAGAAGCCACCGGTGCCCATGAATAACGTGCCTCCCAAACCATCCATCCCTGCAGTGCATACTCGTGTCTCCATCACATGTTCAGCACCATAAGTGTCATTCTTGTTGATGTTGTGAAAGCGTTGAGGAAACTGAACAAATGCAAGCTTTGGATCAACATTAGGATCCAAGAAATAACATAGAGTATGAAGTGGTGTTTTTGGATCGTTGGAGTACATGTCACAATCCAGGACGAGAATTATAGGTGCATTTGTCATGATGCCGGATACTCGAATCTACAAAATTGTTGATTGTGATGATGAACTCATCATTATTGGAAAAAGACTATATAATCAATATTATGATAATCGATGAGATCAAGCTAACTTACCAAAGTGTTAAGGGCACCGGCCTTAAAATGGTGTGGCGTGCCTTTATTCTTTTCCCGTGAGATATAGAAGAGATTGGGCATGTAATGACCCATAACATCTTTATCTATGGTATTTTTCAATAAAGTCTGCTCACAAGAAATTATACCATAAAAAGGTCATTTTGAAGTACCATTGATATAAATTGATCATTATACATTTAGATTTTAGATCGTGCGGTGTACTCACCACACATGTGGCAAAATTTATTCATGAGAATAACCAAACAACATCAAAATTTAGTGAAAATTTTGACACACCTTATAACATAAAAAGAAAATGTGGCTTTGACACATGACCATAAATACTTACTTTATGGTAACCGATATTTCAATTGATGATCTTCACAGCGAAGACATTGATATGATGCTTAGACTATTGGGAGTACCCCGTGATAGGGGCTCCGTGATGTCAAATCAGCCAGCCAACACGGCGTGCACACCGCCCCGTGTGTGCCGTGATGGCCGTGGTCGTGGTATACGGTGATGCGGTTCACGGTGGATCACGGCTTTATCAAAATATTTTTTTTTTATTCCTAAACAGCCGTTCAACGGCTAGCACTACAAGAAACGGAATCAATAGCGGCGACAGGTGTCGCCGCTAACACTAGCCATTGTCGCCGGTAATACTAATAATTAACGGCGATATGTCGCCGGTAATGAGTCGCCGCAAACGCTTCGTCGCTATTGCGCATATTGTCGTCGGTAATACAGATGTCGCCGGTAAAACAGTCGCCGGTAATACATCTGTCGCCGGTAATAGTGACGCCGGTAAAAGATTTCAACGGTCACCAAAATGACGACGGTAATGGTCGTCGTCGCTAAAAGTGTCGCCGCTAAAAGTGTTTTTTTTGTTTTTTGTTTTCTTTTCAATTTACTGTTTTTAGTAGCCAAAATTATATCATATATATATATATATATATATATATATATATATATATATATATATATATATATATATATATATATATATATATATATATAAACCAACAAAATAAACATACACACCATAAAAGTTTGTCTAATAACATAACAACTAGTATCAAACGGTTACACAATTCGTCTAAAACCGGGTAAACCAAAAGTTTGTCTAATATTACGTTTACACAAATAGTACCAAATATTACGTTTACACAAAATACCCAAAACCAGGTAAATCAAACTTACTCTTCACCGTTACCTCCACCATCTTGTCCCTCGTCCTCGTTGTTTCCTTCATCATCTTCTTCGGCATTAAACGATTCCTCCATCATCTTTACGAGTCTAGCTCTAAATGCCGGGTTCTCAAGCAACTTCTCAAATTTATTTTTCTACGAAATAAAGAATACATTATAAGTATCAAACATATATTACAAGTATCAAACAATTACCAAAATAGCAATCTACTTAAAATGCATTCAATAATCTTTATATAAGATTTTATAAGTATCAAACAATTACCAAAATAGCAATCTACTTAAAATGCATTCAATAATCTTTATATAAGACTTTATACGTATCAAACATACACTACAAGTATTAAACATTTACCAAAATAGCAATGTACTTAAAATGCATTCAATAAACTTTATATAAGACTTTAAAAGAATTTAAGCTACTTTACCTGTTTGGATTGAGTTTGTGGCTGTGATGATTGTCCCTCTTCAAAGCAAGTCGACCCTTTCAAGGAAGGTTTTCGTCCAGAGTATTAGCGGCGACGGAAAAGAGGCGTTAGCGGCGATGGATTCTTTACCGGCGACACCTTAGGAGGGAAAATGTCCCGCCTTTGTCTCGACCGTTGGATCCCAAAAAAAATGAATGGTCAAGATTGCTTGACACACGGATCGCTGTTTTTGGCTTTAGCGGCGACGCTTTTACCGGCGACACCAAGCAGTAGCGGTGACGCCAAACGCGCATGTTGGTTGTCGCCGCTAATACTTGGTGCCGCCGGTAAAAGCGTCGCCGCTACAGCCAAGATTTCTTGTAGTGTAGATTTTTTTTAAAAAAAAAATTTTAAAACCAAATTTTTTCCCTATATATACATACACCTCTCATCCACACAAACTCACACAATTATCATATATACATATATTCACACAAATGGAATTTTTTCAACAATTCGATTCGGACGACGGAGAATTTATCAACACGTTTTTTAATGTTGTTACGCACGGTGCCGCCGAAGGGTCTTCAAACGTTAGACACACCAGAACCTCTATCAACCGAGATCGGCAAGCTGCACACGATCTTTTGGTACGTGACTATTTTGCTGATCCTCCTCTGTATGGTGACAAACATTTTAGACGTCGTTTTCGTTTACCTAGAGAGTTATTTTTATGTATTAGCAACGCTTTAGAGGCGCGATATGATTATTTTAAGCAAAAACTCGATAGTAGAGGTAGAATGGGTTTTAGTTGTATACAAAAATGTTCGGCTGCACTTAGATATTTAGCATCAGGCATAACAGCTGATGCTAGTGACGAGTATCTAAAATTGGCTGAGAGGACCGTAAGGGACACCGTGGATTGGTTTTGTGCATGTGTTATTGACGTGTTTGGCAAAGAATATTTGCGTAAACCTACAGCTCGTGATATCGAGAAGTTATATGCGGCACATGAAGAGAGACATAGTTTACCTGGTATGCTTGGTAGCCTTGATTGTACCCATTGGGCGTGGGAAAAATGTCCAACTGCGTGGAAAGGACAATTTACCCAAGGTGACGTAGGTGAGCCAACGTTGATATTGGAAGCCGTTGCATCATTCGATTTGTGGATTTGACATGCGTACTTTGGGGTAGCCGGGTCCAACAATGACCGAAATGCTCTTAATCAATCTCCAATTTTCAATGATATTTGGACCGGGCGAGCTCCTAGTATGTCATTTACAGTGAACGGACATCAATACAAACACGGCTACTATCTTTGTGATGAGATTTATCCAGATTACGCGACATTTGTGAAGGCGTATGCGGTACCTCGAAGTGAAAAAGCAAAATTGTTTACACGAAGACAAGAATCGGCTAGGAAGGACATAGAAAGGGCTTTTGGGGTACTCAAACAAAAATGGCATGTGATCAAACATGCCTCACGAATCCATGACGACGGTAGGATGAAGACAATTATGTATGCGTGCATCATTATGCATAATATGATTGTTGAATATAAAGGTAGAGCGATTTGCACATACGACGAGGCGGATGCGGTTAACACGGAAATGCAATTCATTCCCGAAACGCCCGAATACTTACAACAAGTACTCGATGTTCAAAATTCCGAAACGTGCCAATATCTCCGTGAAGATTTAGCCGAGCATGTTTATCAAAACAGATCGGATGATATCGAGTAGTTTTTTTTAATTTCTATGTTATTTTTTTCATTTTTTAATTTCAATGTAATGTTTTTTAAATTAATGTAATTTTTATGTTTAATCTAATGTTATTTAAATTAAAAATTAGGTTTTTATTTATTTTTGAATTAAAAAAATGATGTGGTGTGATGAAAATGTTATGGGTATAAAGGGGGTAATGTGATGGAGTGTGATAGAATGTGATAAATGTAAAATCTGACGTGGCGCTGACGTGGCACCCATCACATTTGTGCAATGTGATGGGTACTTCCAATGGTCTTATGGTGAAAAGACGATCTAGGAAAAATATAAAAACTAGAAATTATTTCTAAGGTTAATGTTAAATTATGTTTTTCTCTAAATTATGTAATACTTTTAATTATAAATTTTAATTTAATGAAATATTTTTATTTTAATTTAATATTATATAATATTTTCATCTAAAAAAAATAATAATATGTAAACTATTTTAGGCTATAAAATGGTGGAATTTTTTTAATAAATAGTGATAATTCAGGGGTTAAGATGACAGAACTTCTAAGATGATGTAATATATCTAATATCTATTAGATAATAAGTAGTGATAATTCACTGTTTCCTGCCACTTCACATAGAAAAAATACCCATCACTTCATATTATAAATTTTAATTTTGTTCTTTAATTATCTAATAAATTTTAAAATTCTTTTAATACCTATGAAAAAGAGAGAAAAACTGAAAAAGAGAGCCAAGTGGTGTGCTATGGCCCCGGCCACGTCTGTCCATACAACGTGGTCCATGTAGGAGCCACCCTGCCACATCATCTTTATTCTAGATGTGTGTACATAGCTTGATAAATACTTAATGGCTACTAAATATACACCACATTTACATTTTTTTAACAAAAAACAACATATTTTTAACTAATAATTATATCTTATTTTTCAAAAAAACAATACAATTTTAACAAATAAAAAAAAGTAATTTTCATTTAAAATGTAAATAAAATATAACGGAATGTTTATTTAGTCTTTTTCATACTTGATTTGGAACGAAACCTAAATGTATGGTTGTAGTTATTTTGATGAATAATACATGTCTTGACAAATATTTCAGACTTAATTTAAGAATAATGGGAAATAGGCGAAATAGGCGTGGACCTCGATAACCGTAGGATGATCGTGACGTGTAAATCCAAGGGTCCATTTTGTTAAAGCTTTGATCGTACGATCACAATTCATTTGATCCGGATCGATGGTCCCTCGGTCGACAACTTAGTAACTAAAAAAAACCATCATCATTATTTCATGATGTTCTATCAATTAGGGTAATGATTTTTCAATTTTAATATATATATATATATATATATATATATATATATATATATATATATATATATATATATATATATATATATATATGCGTGTTATTTGGTCGATTAAATCGGGTTTCGTTTAAGTCGGTTTTTTTAATTTTTCCAAATTAATCGTAACCAAACCAAATAACTTTTGGTTAAATCGGTTTCAGTTTATTCAGTTTGGTTAAATCGATTTCAGTTTAATTTAACCAAACCAAATAGTGTTCGGTTAAATTGATTTCAGTTTAATTTTTTTCAATTTATTCGGTTAAATCAGTTTCAGTTTATAAATTACAACGTTAAAACATAAAAAAAGTATTAGAAAATAAATTACAACGTTAAAACGTACAAAACGTAAAATAAAACATATTAGAAAATATATTCGAACTAAGCGTAAAAAAGTTAGAAAATTATTTAAATTATAAATACCAAAATAAATTAATTAATTAAATAAAAACAATATATATATATATATATATATATATATATATATATATATATATATAAACTAATATTAAAAACAAAACCCCAATTGATGGGACATCATATTATAATTATGAGTGGGTTTTTTTAAGATGACCCACAAAACAATTGATAGATACAGATTGGGTATGATTCACGGACCAGGGTTCGGTTCGTCAATGGCAAAGTGTATTTTCCAAAATGCAAAGACATATACCTGGATTTCCGTTGTTTCAGGGAAGAAGGATGGTTCGTTTCCGAAATAAACTTCAGGAGACCTGTCTGTTAAATTATACTTTTTGCAATATGGCAACCAATGTCTCGCAAACTTAGCAGCCTCCATGAACGCAAATAGTGTCAGCTGCGACCCCCCGTCGTCCGACAGATATATTGACAGCTTCTTCGTCGGGTAGTCATACGCCAACACTGACAACACGGTGTTAACAACCCCGATTGGTGGTTCCTTGAACGGATCAGCCGTGAAAACAAACAAGTCCAGTCCTGGGTACTCGCTTTCCTTCGCCACTTGTGTCAGGTTCTCTGGGAAAACCTGTCGGTGCACTGGATTCAAGAAGAAAGCTTGCCATGTTGCCCACAAGAAAGCTAGCAGAAGGTCGGCTACGAGTAGGAAAGCGGTTGTGAAAGAAGGAGAGTGAATGAGGTTACAACAATGGTGATAAATGAGTGCGAAAATGGCGATTGTGTAAACAAGCGTGTAAATTCGATGGAACCATCTTGTGGGTGATGGTTGGCTTGTATGAAGTGGAGCTTTTAGCATGGTGTGTGTTTCAGGACTTGGGTAAATGAGGTTGCTTCTCAATTGGTAAGGCTGGGAAATGGGTTTAATAGGTTACGTGGCTATAGTTCCCAATGAAAACGTTGGAATCTCGTAACCAGACCAATACCAAGCAGGAACGGATAACAATTATTTTATATTTTAGACTATTGGATTTATCATCAACCAAAGCCTCATCCGGCAACATTCCGTTTCATTATAATAAAGTTTATTTCGTTATAAATACATATTAAAATTTTTCATACAAAAAATTCTGCATTTTTGGTATCAACTTTTAGTCCCACTGTAAATATACGATCAGGCCCCATGTATGGAGAATAAGCTTAAAAATACAAAAACTTTTTTTCTCAAACTTAATTGAAATTATAAGCTATGTAGCATCGTATCATTGCATGACACGAATGTCAACTCAGTAGGTTGACATCATTGGACAAACCGTCGTTGAGTTGTTGCAAATTAACAAATCCCTAAAATATATGTTCAAATATTTTGGATGTGTTTTTAATGCGGTTTCATTTGTTGGGAAAATGACCTCAATAATCCCTACAAACCTCCCAAAGATAATAATAGAAAAATAAACTAAACACAAGAATATACGTGGAAAACTCCAAAATCGAAGAAAAACCACGGGCCTCCAGAGAGAAAGATTCACTATATGATAAATTGTTACAATCACATAGACTAATCTCTCAAGCCACCCCTAAATTACACCCACACTCTCAAAGTTTTAACTAATACTTTCACCACTCTAAAATAAGAGAAAGAAAGAAATAACCAAACACTTATAGTGTATTGTTGGTTGGGGTGCTTTGAAACCAAAGTCTTGGTCCTTATTTATAAGCTTGGAGACCTCCCAAACTTTCATCCTTCTAGCAATGTGGGATGGGAGCTCTTCTTTCATTTAGCCAAAAAAAAAACCAACAAATCTCCAACATAAGAAAGTATCACCACTTAGAATAAACCATCCTAAGAATTTCACCTCGACACATGTTGAAAAACCTGCTGAAAATTTTATGGTGCAACTTCCACTTGGCATACCCGGAAGTTCATCAGCCATCAACATAACTTCACCACACATCTTGCATTTATGCCAATCCAATGCCCATGTGCAGTTCCCCCGCTAACAGAAACACATCCCTTTTCATGGTATCACAGGCATACCATAGGGATAACACAACTCAAAAGAATTCATCGCCGTCAGTAGCGACAGAGATACTGTTAGCTGTATCGGAGCCTTTTGTCGAACTCGCTGCTCCACCTGGACAATTTCTCTTGACATGCCCAGACTCTCCATGTAAGAACCCGCGAAAATATGTAATAAAATGTAAAATAATCGGGTGAAATAGTAAAATTTTGGAATAAGGACAAATTGGTCTTTTTGCCATGTCTTGGATCTTGATGTAAAATAAATGGGTTATGGGGGTATAAGTGTGAGAAGAAGGAAGTGGGTGTAATAATAGTGAGTTCTAGTGTTACAAGTTAGAAGAATGGAAGTTTGGGGGTTATTTTGTCATTTTTGCAAAGTAGGAAAATATATAAATGGGAAAATATATCATAATTATCATAATTTAGAGGAGAAGTTCTGGGAAGTTTTGGAGACAACGGGTGCACGAACTCAAGAAGAGAAGCAAGGATTTGAGGCTAGGAATTGAAGGTTCCACTTAAAATTTGGTGGATTCAAGCTTATAAGGTAAGATTTCTATGATCCAAACTCATAGCTTCAAGTTGTGGTGGTTAGTTTGCAAACTGAAATTTAAAGATGAGAGCAATCCAACGAATTCATATGTCTCATTTAGCTCAAATCATCACAAGTAATAGATTTCTAACCATAAATTGTGGTGGAATTCATGAAAATGGAATTTGCGCTTAAGAACCCTAGAAATGGGTTTGTTGGATTAAAACTGATTTTAATGTTTTGTTAGGCTCTAAGGATCATTTAGGATGCATTAAGACATTCCTAAGTGATTAATTTCAAAAATTGGTATTTTTGGTGAAAATGGGTAAAAAACGGGTTTAATATGAATTGGTAAGAAATTATGATTCTCACAAGTTAAAACTTGATGAAAATTTAAGGTTATTGCCCTGGAATGGTTCTAAAATGATTAGGTTAGGTATTAAGGACTTAATGCAGGGAAATAGTGGAAGTCATAGCTGAAAAATCGTCAAAAATAGCAACATACTATGGATCGCGACCCGATCTAAGGGCAGATCGCGACCCTACTATGGATCGCGACCCGACCCAAGGGTAGATCGCGACCCGATCTCGCGGCAGAAATGCAGCTTGGTTCTGTCTAATTTTTAAAGATAGAAACCATAGCTAGGCATGTCCGTTTGGTCTGAAATTTTTGCCATAGCCTAAAAATGGTATGACAACATATAGGAAATTTTCAAATTCGTAATCCGACCTTGCGAAAAAACCACTGTAGCGGCAGTGACCAAAATTGTAAGTTTTTCTTGATTTTTGGAGTTTGAGCTAGACTTGTCCAATGAACTCTAAATTTGAAACACAAGTCTATTATAGTGTGAGATTTCATGGAAAATTGTCGGAACCGAAATACGACCTCCCGAGAGTACTGTAGTAAAATACGTGTATTTCGGGAAAAATTTATAAATTAAAGGAAGTTAGCATAACAATAGTCGTAGTCTAATTATAACCTGTAGTTGCATAATATGGCACTCTTGTGCTGTAAAGTTAGTTGTTATATATATAAATTGAATATAAAAGTATAAAATAAGGAATATCTATGGGTGCGCTCATAGGAAATGAAATATTGGAAATTTAAAGAATAATATTATATTTAGAAAAACTGTTTTGGGTCTAAACCCATAACGCTCACGAGACATTATGTCTCACGTATTATTTTTAAATGCTATGTACTCAGGTAAGCAGGAAGGGCGTTAAGAGAGTCGGGTGTGGGACCGTAGCATCTGTTATTGTGTAAAATGTATAATAAACAAGTTTGAACCGTGGTTGTGATGCAAATACGTGATACCCCGTTTGTAATAAAAATACATGGCTTGTTTGCAAAAGTTGTAATAAAAGTTTGTAAAAAAAAAATTGTGTGAAAATTGGGGTGTTACAATTTGGTATCAGAGCCATGGTTTAAGCGAATTAGGTTGGGTAACCATCCTAAGCTTAAACTAGTGGATTAATAGTAAGAAAAGTAGTAGTACTAGGTACTAACTAACGGGGTAGAGTCGGTAAATTATAACGTTGGAATCCACAGAAACCAAGGAATCAGGGGGTCTTGTGATAACATCAGAGCCAAAGCATATAGGTGGTTAAAATAATATTGGGCCCGTATTATTGTAATCACAGTATATGCTTTGGAAATGGTGAAGTCACGAGGGAACCTGAGGGATTTGGTTGTGGAAATCAGTAAAGAGATAACTGGGAATACTAGTTCCATAGAAAGATTACATGCTACAGTTTTAGTATATATATTGATAAATATACTTATGTGGAATAATAAACATAAATTTTATTCCTCTTATATAGTAAATGGAGAGCGGTGATCAGAACCTTTTGAGTGAAGGACGGGCAGCAAGTCATACCCCGTCCCATGAAGATAACTCTGTTGATGATGCGGTTAACATGGGTCCTAACCCAAATCCAATACCGCAACCTCCACCTGTGACTTTGGAGGCTATTCAAAACCTTATTAGTAATTTAAAGACGGAGATGAGGGAAGATATGCGCCAAATGCTGAATACACGGCTGGGGGAACCGCACCCTAATCCTTCAGCAGATGATGCTTCTTGGAGACCCACTAACGGAGATTCGGTTACAGAGGAAGATAGTGTGGGGACAGAAGACAAGAAGAGATGTTCTTTCAAAACTTTTCTGGCATGTAAACCAACGGAATACTATGGTAGCTACGAGCCTAAAGTCACGATGCGGTGGATACGGGAGACAGAGCAAGTACTGGAGGTCAGCAAGTGTCATGAGAAAGATAAAGTTTATTATGCCTCACGAATGTTAAAAGACGATGCGTTAGTTTGGTGGAATACCCTGTACGAACTGGTTGGAAAGGATGTAATTTATAAATGGTCGTGGACCGAATTCACCACTCGCTTGAAGAATAAATATTGTCCCCTTCGGGACATAGAAAAACTTAAAGACGAATTTCTCACTCTAAAGAAGGGTAGTTTGACTGTTGCCGAGTATACTAAAAAGTTCAGTGATATGCTACCGTTCGTGGGAAACATTTACACTACGGAGCGGGCACGAATCAACCGTTATGTGAAAGGCCTACCTTGGGAGTATGAATTGGAAGTAAAACGGGCGGTAACAATGGATGCGGCGTTTGAGGCAGCAAGAAATGTTGAAGATGTGTGGAAACGAAGAACAATGGAGAGGCAAGTTTCTGGGGATAAACGTAAATTCAGCGGCGGGAGTAGTAGTTGGAATAAGAAGGGGAAGTCGGTGGTGATGTCGAGCAAGCAGGGTAGCCGGAAGACATGTGAGAAATGTGGGAAAGAGCATACGGGCGAATGTAAGATGGGAAGTGCAGCTTGTTTTAACTGCGGAAGAACGGGTCACAAGGCTAGGGAATGTACTTATCCGAAGCTCAGTGAAGTCGAGTGTTTCTCATGTCACGAAAAGGGGCATTATAGTTTCAACTGTCCGAAGAAGGGTGGCGAGACAATGGTATCAACTGCGCAGAAAAAGACGGAGCCTTAAAAGGTGAAGACTCGCGCCTTCCAGCTCACCCGGGAAGAAGCAAAAGAGACACAAGACGTGGTCTCAGGTACTCTATTAATTAACCAGATGCCTGCTTACGTATTATTTGATTCCGGTGCTACGTGTTCGTTTGTGTCCCATGAGTTTGGTCTAAAATTCAACGTACCGTTAGAACCATTAGATTGTGTATGTGAGGTCGAATTGGCAAGTGGTAAGAAGGTGGAGATAAAACATGTGTACCGTGGCTGCGAACTCAGCATAGATGATCAGAAATTTTCGTTGAACCTTCTTCCGATTGGAGTGAAGACTTTCGATGTTGTTATTGGTATGGATTGGCTTGGGGCCAATGATGCAAAAATCGCGTGTGGGAAAAAGATAGTGTCGGTGAAAATTCCAAATGGTAGCAAGGTGTATGTGTATGGTGAAAAACCCAAGAGGATGTCCAGTTTGATTAGCGCAGCGAAGGTCAGGAGATGTTTGATGAAGGGATGTTTATCCTATGTGGCGTATGTAATGATGAAAGATAAAGTAAAGAAGACGATACATGACATTGACGTGTTGAAAGAATACCCTGAAGTGTTTCCAGATGATTTACCCGGTTTACCACCAGAGAGACAAGCTGAATTCCGAATTGATCTTGTACCCGGAGCTTCTCCTATCGCCCGTGCTCCATACCGTTTGGCCCCGACCGAAATGCGGGAGTTGATGTCACAATTACAAGAATTGCTTGATAAAGGCTTCATACGTCCCAGTGTGTCGCCTTGGGGTGCACCGGTGTTGTTCGTCAAAAAGAAGGATGGCACGATGCGAATGTGCATTGACTACCGCGAGCTCAACAAAATTACCATCAAGAATCGTTACCCGCTACCACGTATAGACGATTTGTTTGATCAGTTGCAAGGCGCTGATTATTTCTCAAAGATTGACCTCCGGTTTGGTTATCATCAGGTGCGCGTAAGAAACGAAGATATTGAGAAGACTGCTTTCCGCACTCGCTACGGGCATTATGAATTCCTGGTCATGCCTTTTGGTTTGACTAATGCCCCGGCAATTTTCATGGATTTAATGAATAGGGTGTGCAAGCCGTTCCTTGATAAGTTTGTTATTGTCTTTATTGATGACATTCTTATCTACTCGAAGAATGCAGAAGACCACAAGGATCATCTGAGAACTGTGCTGGAAGTTTTAAAGAAAGAGAAGTTATACGCAAAATTTTCGAAGTGCGAATTGTGGCTGAGGGAGGTGCAATTCCTTGGACACGTCGTCTCAATCCAAGGCATTAAAGTTGATCCAGCAAAGGTGGAAGCAGTGATGAAATGGGAAAGACCAAAGACCCCGACAGAAGTGAGAAGTTTTCTTGGACTCGCCGGGTATTACCGACGATTCATCCAAGATTTTTCACGAATTGCGGTACCTCTTACGAAGTTAACAAGAAAAGGGGTAAAATTTGAATGGAGGGCGGAACAAGAGAAGGCGTTCGAAACATTGAAGGAGAAATTATGTGATGCGCCGGTTCTTACCCTACCGGAGGGAACTGAAGATTTCGTGGTGTATAGTGATGCCTCGAACAGAGGATTGGGTTGTGTACTAATGCAGCGAGGGAAAGTGATAGCGTATGCTTCTCGCCAATTGAAAGAACCAGAAACAAGATATGCAACACACGATTTGGAACTGGCAGCAATTGTGTTTCCATTAAAAATCTGGAGGCATTATCTATATGGAACAAAGTGCACCTTATACACGGATCATAAAAGCCTGCAATATGTATTCTCACAGAAGGAACTTAATATGAGGCAAAGTAGGTGGTTGGAGCTAATAAATGACTATGATTGTGAAATTGCCTACCACCCTGGGAAAGCAAATGTGGTAGCGGATGCTTTAAGCAGAAAGTATCACGAAAAGAAAAGTCAAGAGAGGTTGATGCGGATAGAATTGAAATCAAGCCTAATAGAAAGAATTAAAGACGCGCAAAAGCAAGTATTGGAAAGAGGTGACTTAAAGAAGGAAAAGTTGGGAAAAGATTTGGTGTTCGGAGAAAATACCCAGGGACTAAAGACAGTCAGAAACCGCGTATGGGTACCAAAAGCAGGTGGAATCCGAAAGTTAATTCTAGAAGAATCCCATAAGTCGAAATATTCCATTCATCCAGGAAGCACGAAAACTTATCGGGATCTCAAAGAACAGTATTGGTGGCCGGGAATGAAGAAAAGAATAGTCAAGTATATCTCCAAATGTGCAACTTGTGCACAAGTGAAGGCGGAACACCAAGCCCCATATGGGAACACTCAACCTCTGCAAATTCCAGCGGGGAAATGGGAAGACATAACCATGGATTTCATAGTTGAGTTGCCAAGAACTAGAAGAGGTCATAACCGTATATGGGTCATTGTTGACCGCTTGACCAAGAGTGCAATGTTTTTGGCAATTAAAGAAAATATGCAGTTGGAAACATTGGCGCAAATATACAAGGATGAAGTTATAAGACTTCATGGAGCTCCCTTGTCTATTGTGTCTGACAGAGACCCATTATTTACCTCAAAATTGTGGGAGGCACTACAAACGAATGGGGACAAAAATTAAAATGAGTACAGCTTATTATCCCAGACTGACGGGCAAAGTGAACGAACCATTCAGACTATAGAAGATATGCTATGAGCGTGTGCCCTAGATTTTGGTGGGAATTGGGAAGAACACTTGCCATTAGTAGAGTTTTCTTATAACAACAGTTATCATTCCAGTATTGGAATGCCACCATTCGAAGCTCTATATGGCAGAAAGTGTAGAACCCCTTTGTGTTGGTTGGAAGCAGGGGAGACTAAAATAAATGGGCCAGAAATAACTGGACCAGAAATCGTAAGGATAACAAACGAAAAGATCAAAATAATTCAAGCTAATATGAAAGCTGCTCAAGATAGGCAGAAGAGTTATGCGGACTTGAAGAAGAGACCTTACGACTTAAAAGAAGGTGATCTGGTAATGCTCAAAGTGTCACAGTGGAAAGGTGTGGTAATGTTTGGAAAAAGGGGTAAACTGAGTCCGAGATACATTGGACCTTTTAAGATCTTAAAGAGAATTGGCGAACAAGCTTTCAAGTTAGAGTTACCACGTGAACTGAGTGGTATACATGATACGTTCCACGTGTGTTATTTGAAAAAGTACTTTGGAAAGAGTGAACTTGTGATTCCGTTGGAAGATTTAAAAGTGGAGACCCCGAATAAACTGATAGAAGAACCAGAAGCAATGTTGGAAGTGAGAACCAAGAAGTTGAGAAACAAGGAAATTGACATAGTTTTAGTCAAATGGAAGCACACATCGGGTTCAGATTTTACTTGGGAAACCTTGGAAGACATGAAGAAGATTCCGAGGACGGAATCCTCTTAAGGGGGAGAGGTTGTAAGAACCCGCGAAAATATGTAATAAAATGTAAAATAATCGGGTGAAATAGTAAAATTTTGGAATAAGGACAAATTGGTCTTTTTGCCATGTCTTGGATCTTGATGTAAAATAAATGGGTTATGGGGGTATAAGTGTGAGAAGAAGGAAGTGGGTGTAATAATAGTGAGTTCTAGTGTTACAAGTAAGAAGAATGGAAGTTTGGGGGTTATTTTGTCATTTTTGCAAAGTAGGAAAATATATAAATGAGAAAATATATCATAATTATCATAATTTAGAGGAGAAGTTCTGGGAAGTTCTGGAGACAACGGGTGCACGAACTCAAGAAGAGAAGCAAGGATTTGAGGCTAGGAATTGAAGGTTCCACTTAGAATTTGGTGGATTCAAGCTTATAAGGTAAGATTTCTATGATCCAAACTCATAGCTTCAAGTTGTGGTGGCTAGTTTGCAAACTGAAATTTAAAGATGAGAGCAATCCAACGAATTCATATGTCTCATTTAGCTCAAATCATCACAAGTAATAGATTTCTAACCATAAATTGTGGTGGAATTCATGAAAATGGAAATTGAGCTCAAGAACCCTAGAAATGGGTTTGTTGGATTAAAACTGATTTTAATGTTTTGTTAGGCTCTAAGGATCATTTAGGATGCATTAAGACATTCCTAAGTGATTAATTTCAAAAATTGGTATTTTTGGTGAAAATGGGTAAAAAACGGGTTTAATATGAATTGGTAAGAAATTATGATTCTCACAAGTTAAAACTTGATGAAAATTTAAGGTTATTGCCCTGGAATGGTTCTAAAATGATTAGGTTAGGTATTAAGGACTTAATGCAGGGAAATAGTGGAAGTCATAGCTGAAAAATCGTCAAAAATAGCAACAGACTATGGATCGCGACCCGATCTAAGGGCAGATCGCGACCCTACTATGGATCGCGACCCGACCCAAGGGTAGATCGCGACCCGATCTCGCGGCAGAAATGCAGCTTGGTTCTGTCTAATTTTTAAAGATAGAAACCATAGCTAGGCATGTCCGTTTGGTCTGAAATTTTTGCCGTAGCCTAAAAATGGTATGACAACATATAGGAAATTTTCAAATTCGTAATCCGACCTTGCGGAAAAACCACTGTAGCGGCAGTGACCAAAATTGTAAGTTTTTCTTGATTTTTGGAGTTTGAGCTAGACTTGTCCAATGAACTCTAAATTTGAAACACAAGTCTATTATAGTGTGAGATTTCATGGAAAATTGTCGGAACCGAAATACGACCTCCCGAGAGTACTGTAGTAAAATACGTGTATTTCGGGAAAAATTTATAAATTAAAGGAAGTTAGCATAACAATAGTCGTAGTCTAATTATAACCTGTAGTTGCATAATATGGCACTCTTGTGCTGTAAAGTTAGTTGTTATATATATAAATTGAATATAAAAGTATATTTTTGTAAATAATAGGTGGTGGTTCAAATACGGTGAACCGAACGAAGGAAAAAGAAGTGCAAAAGACTAACTGATCCCTAGGCGACTTGAGGTGAGTGTTATGTGGATTTTCGGGTACATAGCAAAATGGATTTTATTCAAAAATGTTTTGGAGTCAAAGTGATTTTATGGTTTCAAAGGTATTATATGAAAAATATGATTAAATGTGTAAAGAAAGAGTATCAGGAAATACAGTGAACTAATAATGTGATTGGCCCATGATGATAAGTTGTTAGTATCCGGATAAAGACCACAGCCTGCTGCGGTAGGGGTGGCAAAAAGACACTACTGGGATGGTACCTCCCGTCACGAAGTAGTTGTCTAATTACCTTAGTAGATGAATTCGTTTCATGCTATTGAGGAAGTAGCTATACGGGTGCGTCTCGTATAAAACCTACGGGTGCGCTCGTAGGAATGTATCAGTATAAAATAAGGAATACCTATGGGTGCGCTCATAGGAAATGAAATATTGGAAATTTAAAGAATAATGTTATATTTAGAAAAACTGTTTTGGGTCTAAACCCATAACGCTCACGAGACATTATGTCTCACGTATTATTTTTAAATGCTATGTACTCAGGTAAGCAGGAAGGGCGTTAAGAGAGTCGGGTGTGGGACCGTAGCATCTGTTATTGTGTAAAATGTATAATAAACAGGTTTGAACCGTGGTTGTGATGCAAATACGTGATACCCCGTTTGTAATAAAAATACATGGCTTGTTTGCAAAAGTTGTAATAAAAGTTTGTAAAAAAAATTGTGTGAAAATTGGGGTGTTACACTCCACACTTCCAGCATACCGGAATCTTCTGGGAGTGTTTCTTCTTCTCGTTCCTGCATACCATAGCCATTCCTTCTGACGAAGCATAGTTGCTACTTTCTAGTCGTTTCTCCTCAGACAAGAGTTTACCAGTAACATCTGCATACTTCAGGGTCTCTTTCCCATACATCAAAATAGGCTTCATATGCTCATAGGAAGATGGTAAAGACAGTATGAGTCTTAAAGCTTTATCCTCATCTTCAGTCTCCACTCCAATAGCCTCCAGTTCTGACACGATGTTATTAAGAACACTTAGATGATCTGAGATTTTTGTATCTCCACTCATACGAAGAGTATGAAATTGCTCCTTGAGATACAACCGATTCGAGATGCCTTTGCCTTGATACAACTGCTCAAGCTTCTCCCACAAATCTTTTGCCGTTGTAATCCCATGCACATTTGCAATAACATTCTTTGCTAGACACAAACGAATAGCACTTATCGCTCTCAAATCTAGATCTTCCCATTCTTCATCATCGACTTTACTGGCTCCGGCTGAATCCTTGCTAGAAACGGGGACAGGTCTCCCCCTCAACGCCTTGTGTAACCCAGACTGAATCAACACATCCTTGACTTGAAATTGTCACAAACCAAAGTTGATTCTTCCGTCAAATTTTTCTACATCAAACTTCATGGGACTGTATTTTGCCATCGTATCCGTATCTCAAAAACTGTATTGTATACTAGAAAAATATGCACCAGACCTATACGCAATACACCCAATAAAGGATTCCCAGGTAAGAGTGGAGGGTCACAACGGACACGCTTAAATACCAATCTTTCCTAGACAGAACCTTCTTCAGATATATACGTATTTACAGCCCGCATATAATTCTATCTTACACAAAACGGTTAGTTGAATCCTCGTTTCTGATGTGGAAGATCAGACAAAGCTGCAACCACAGAGCATACTCCGAACCTTCAAAGTACCGAGACAACTCCAATACAATTAATAGAAATTTGTTTCTGATGTGGAAGATCAGCCAAAGCTGCAACCACAGAGCATACTCCAATTTCTAAAACCGAGACCTCCTCCAAAACCTGAAGCTCTGATACCACTTGTCGGGAAAATGGCCTCAATAATCCCTACAAACCTCCCAAAGATAATAATAGAAAAATAAACTAAACACAAGAATATACGTGGAAACTCCAAAACCGGAGAAAAACCACGGGCCTTCAGAGAGAAAGATTCACTATATGATAAATTGTTATAATCACATAGACTAATCTCTCAAGCCACCCCTAAATTACACCCACACTCTCAAAGTTTTAACTAATACTTTCACCACTCTAAAATAAGAGAAAGAAAGAAATAACCAAACACTTATAGTGTATTGTTGGTTGGGGTGCTTTGAAACCAAAGCCTTGGTCCTTATTTATAAGCTTGGAGACCTCCCAAGCTTTTATCCTTCTAGCAATGTGGGATGTGAGCTCTTCTTTCATTTAGCTAAAAAAAAAAACCAACATCATTTATTAATGCGATTTTGTCTAGTTGTAGGTGCGGTATGTATTCGTTAGTGCGATTCCGTTTCAAGCTTTTAGCGGGAAACTGAATTTTTGGTACGACAAAATTAAATGTCATTAAAAATGTCAAGACCAGATTTGTAGGTTTTTATGACCACTTTAAATCTTCTTATTGTTAACCAACTTTCTTGTCGATGTTTGTGTTTGTCGAAATCCTCTAAGACCCTTGCATACATCCACTGAGATAACTGTTTCTTGTGTATGACTTCAGACCCCTCACAAAAACCTTAACAGCTACCGAGTCGAACCCCTCACACATCCACTGATATAAAGGTTTGTCGTGTACGACTTCAGAACCTTTGCGTACTCCAAACTCTTATCCATTCAATTTGGCTATTTGGGTTTCAGCACTTCAATTCAGGGGGATAATAAATTCATTTGAAATTTTTAAATGACACTAACAATATAAGAAATTGAATCATTCATCACAACTGAAATTGATAGTTTTGAGTAATCAACATGTAATAAACTTTGATATAAAATTCTAAAACACTAGTTTTATAAAATTAATCATTTATAAAAGATACGTATGAAATTGTTCCACCCCCACTTAATTAATAATTGCATAAATGATGTCTTCAGGTCTTCTAGATGCAGATCTTTCCTACAAACAAAAGAATCCTCACTACTCGATGATCGACAGCTACCCCCACAATCGTGGTTGTTGGATTGGAGTTTTTAACCAAACGATAATATTTATCTACAAACTATTTATGATTTATCATGTTATTATATATGGTTTTGACATTATGTACCATACAACTGTATTCCTTATTTCCTTTATTTGTAAAAGAAAGAAAAACCTAATTGATGTTGTCTCCCTCGCCTTATATGCCGCCCACCCTTCACATCTGAAACATACGCATAACATAAGTTTCTGTTGCAAATTCATCGCTAATGCGGATTAGCGATGGATTGGAGGGAGAACCCATCTGCTGGTAATAGTAACTTGCAACAAGATAAGTTTTACCTTCACCAATCTAATTTTCATCTTTACAGTTATCGAAAAGAAGAAGCAAAAAATAATATCAACACCAAAAAGAACCCACAGGTCAACTCTGAAACATTGGATTTCGTTGACATGATTTCCGCATATTATCACAGTAAAGGTAACATTGTGATGAGAATAATTCCTTATATGGGTTGAAACATTCTTCATTTATTAGGATGCCTATTGAGTTGAAAATAAAGCTCACAACATAAACTATATACATGTTCCTAATCTCGTAAATAATGTTTTATAGAAAACACTGCACCCCTGAATAAAAAGGAAATACCAGTACCCTACTCATTCACACTATAACTCAACCATGATAGTTTCGCAAATTCTATTTTTCAAATTCCAAGCCTAATTGCTAATTCTTACCATTTTGGATTTTTACAGTTAGAGAAGATAACTCAACAAGTATTTGTCGATATATCGCTAAAATTTCGAGTTTGAACAGGGCTAGCGAAGGGGATGAGGAAATTGATGAATTTTCATCGCTTTAGGGAAAATGAAATGTTGTTCGTTTTGTTGGAACTAAGAACACATAAAATTCAGAAGAGCTCTCTTTTCTTATATTATAAACCATACTTACAAAAAAGAAATCCTAACTACTTAATGAGAAGACGAACATAAAACAGTTACTAAAGAATGGGCATAGGAATACCAAGTCTTCAAGTTGACCAAGTGCATGCAGGATAATCTTGAATTAGTAACTCACCAAACATCTTCCGAAAATAAACAAACTTTCCAACAGCTGGTAAAGCTTTCGTGAGAATATCAGCAAGCTGCACCTCTGTGTTACAATACGTTACTGCTATCTCTCCATTACTAACAAGCTTACAAATGAAATGAAAACTGGTGTCAACATGCTTCGTGCGACTATGAACGGTAGGATTTTTTGTTAAAAGGATGGCTGATTTGTTATCTGTAGAATCGGTTGCTTCATATTGTTCTTGTGTTGTTGAAGCTCGTTTAGAACTCGTCTCATCCACATCGGTTGACATGCAGCTGAGGTCATGGCTACATACTCGGATTCTACACTTGAAAGTGTTGTGCTTTTCCGTTTCTTTGAGCTCCATTCAATAGCCCCTATTCCCATTGTAAACACATTTGCCGAGACACTCCTTCTATCACCGTTGCATCCAGCCCAGTCGCTACCCGAGAACGCACATAGTTTGACGTGAGTTGTTCGGCCACGTAATTAGTTGTACTTACAACATACCTTAGCACTCTCTTTGCTACACCAAAGTGTATCTTGGATGGCTTATGCATGAGCATGGAAATGACCCCAACAACAAAGGCAATATCCGGACGAGAATAGGCAAGTAAATCAAACAATCAACTAGGCTTCTAAAACGAGTTGCATCCACCTTCTTTTCACTGTCTTCGAGTACAAGCTTTTCATTTGGATTCATCGGAGGTGTTGCTAGGGAGTAATTTGCCATGGATATCCGAGTACCAGCTTTTCATTTGGATTAATTGGGATGGGTAGGAGGGGGTGAACAAATAATAGGGGTGGAGTTGGGTGGGGGTAAAAAAATTAAAAAAATAAGTAGTTTTTTGGTGGTTGGGTTGGGGTGGGGGTGGGATGAGGTGTGGGGTCAAAAAATTAAAAACAAATTAAAATTTCATGGTGGTTTGGGATGGGTAGGGCGGGATAGGGTGGGGGTGGGAGGAGTGAGAATCTATATTTTTAACCCCAAACAGAAAACGGGAGAACACCAAAACTCATGAAATCAGTTCTCTTTATTATGAAGAACCAGATTTGTAATACAATTACAACTCAAAACTCACTACATAACACTCATCACTCTTCTAATTGTAGCCTAACCTAACTAAATCTAACATTGATCTAACAAATCTTGACAAGAAGTAAGAAAAAGAGAGTAGATCTGATGAAGTTTCTTATCAGGCATGAGAGAGAGAACAAGATAGTGAGGAGACCTTTTTCTGTCTTAACCATCTCTCTAAAACATGCCTTACACCTTTATATCTGATCGGGTTATACTTGACCCGTCAACGACCCAAGTACTTAAGCCCAACAACTCTATCAACCCACTATTGATAACAGCCCACTAGTCCAGAAGTCCATCAGCTTTAAACACTCCACCAGCCCATATTATATCAAACCAGCTCAACATCTACAAGAAACAAATTAAGTTAATAACAAAGATAATTAATATTTCCATCAGATTGCACAAGAGTATTAGAAACACTTAAATATTTCAACACCCTCCCTCAATCTGAACTGGAAATGCATTATACAAACCGAGTTTTTTTGATAAAACATTATGCTGACTAACACCAAGAGGCTTGGTGAAAATATCAGCAATTTGTTCTAGAGAGTTAACCTTTACCACTTTGATTACACCTTCAGAAACTTTGTCCCTTACCAAATGAACATCAATTTCAATATGCTTTGTTCTTTCATGTAACACTGGATTTAAGGACAACAAAATAGCAGATTGATTATCACAATACAGATTAACTGGAACCTTATACTTCAGACCTAAATCTTTCATTAATTTTAGCAACCACAAGACTTCACAAGTTACTGTTGCAAGAGCTCTATACTCAGATTCAGTAGAAGATCTTGAAACAGTTGATTGTTTCTTGCTTTTCCACGAAACCAAACTATTGCCCAAAAACAAACAATAACCAGTTATAGAACGACGCGAATTTACACATTTAGCCCAATCAGAATCTGTCCAAGCAGTTAGTGACAAATCATTACTTTTAGACACTAAAACACCCCTTCCTGGACAAAGTTTCAAATACCTTAACACACGAATTGCAATTTTTAAATGAGACTTTCTTGGAGCATGCATGAACTGACTCAAGGTTTGAACAGTAAAAGAAATATCAGGCCTAGTGTTTGTCAAATAGATTAGTTTTCCAACTAATTTCTGATATTCTGTTATATTTTCCAGCAAATCATCCTTTTCACCAGAACCACTACTAGAAACAGTAACATTCACATCTAAAGGAGTTCTAATGGGTTTTGAAGCTAAAAGACCAAACTCATACAGCAACTCCAAACAATACTTACGCTGTGACAAACATAATCCATTATTAGTTTTTACAATTTCAATTCCAAGAAAATATCTTAAAACCCCTAAATCTTTAATCAAAAATTGAGATTTCAAAAAAACTTTAACAGATTCTATTTCCTGCTCATTATTTCCAGTTAATACAATATCATCAACATACACCAAAAGCACAACAAATATATCTTTATCTTGCTTTGTATATAAAGAAAAATCATTTTTACTTTGAACAAAACCAAACTTTATTAAAGAAGACGTAAGCTTTTCATTCCATTTTCTAGGAGCCTGTTTTAAACCATATAAAGACTTAACAAGTTTACACACCTGTTTATCATTTTTTGAGAAATACCCAGGTGGTAAAACCATATAAACTTCTTCCTCAAGTGTACCATACAAAAAAGCGTTATTAACATCCATTTGATAAAGACTCCAGTTAAATTGAACAGCCATTGCAATAACACACCTAACAGTTGTAAGTTTAGCAACAGGTGAAAAAGTTTCATCAAAATCAAGACCCTCTCTTTGACTGTAACCTTTAGCAACAAGTCTAGCTTTAAAACGTTCTATTTCACCAGTAGATTTATATTTAATTTTAAAAACCCACCTACAACCAATGGGTTTGCGCCCCTTTGGTAAATCTGTTACAACCCAAGTTCCATTTCTATTTAAGGCTTCCATTTCATCATTCATTGCCCTAACCCAATTTGGATCCTTAACAGCTTCATCAAAACAGCTTGGTTCAAATGATTTATTTAAAGTAGCAGCAAAACAAGCAGAAGTAGAATCAAGATGAGCATAACCAACAGATTTTTCTATACCAAACCTATACTTTCCCTCCACAAGAAAATCATCATATTTAGAGGGAATTCTACTGTTTCTACTAGATCTCCTAAATCCTAAGGCATGAGTTCCTAAGGCATCATCAAATCGAGCTGGTTCAAAATTTTCAAGAGTTGATGTTCCCTCAGGAATGTTAGAACCTTCAACATAATGTTCATTTCTATCCTCCGACTCGGTTGCGAGAGCTCTTTCGCCATCCTGAACCGAAGGAGAGACGACATTCTCAGTACTACCTTGAGTACGAACATCATTGGGATTCTCGGGACTAGAACAGCTAGGAACAGTTTGATATAAACAATCAAAAAAATTTGAATGATTTATTTTAGAATTGGACAGATCAGAATCGCCATCCGAGGTTGTCAGTTTAAGAGGAAAAACCGACTCGTAGAAGCGCACATCTCTGGAAAAGAAAACAGATTTATCATCAAGACTTAACAATTTATAGCCCTTTTTTCATTTGAAAAACCAATCAAAACACATTTTTCAGACCTAGACGAGAATTTATCTGAATTATTTAACTTGGTTGCAAAACACAAACATCCAAAAACTCTTAAAAACTCAAAATTAGGTTCAACTTTATAAACCATCTCAAAAGGAGATTTACCATTCAAAACTGAGGTGGGAGTTCTATTTATTAAAAAAGTTGCAGTTAAAATAGTTTCCCCCCATAAATTCAAAGGCAACCCAGATTGAAAAAGGAGAGATCTTGCAACATTCATCAAGTGCCTGTGTTTTCGTTCAACAATTCCATTTTGTTGAGGCGTATAGACACAAGTTGTTTGATGCAAGACACCCTGTTCCTCAAAAAAAAACTTAACCTTTGAATTTACAAACTCAGTTCCATTATCAGATCTAAAAATTTTTACAGTCTTAGAAAACTGCAATTTTAGCATGTTAAAGAAGACAACAATTTTTTCAAACACTTCATCTTTTGTTCTCAACAGATAGACCCAAACAGCCCGAGAATAGTCATCAACAACAGTCAGAAAATACTTGAAACCATCTCTAGTTGATATACGATAGGGTCCCCATACATCAAGATGAACAAGATCTCCTAGACTAGACGACTTATGAGTACTTAACGGAAAAGGCTCTCGTGTTTGTTTTGCCCTATGACACACCTCACACAAGGAAAGGCGGTCACTTCCTAGACTCAATTTATTTTTTAAGACACCAAGAACTTGATCAGAAGGATGACCAAGTCTATGATGCCATGTCATCTTAGAGACATAACAAACAGACAAAGAAGAACTATTATTACAACTAACCTTCTTATTATCTAAAAAATATAAGCCTCCAGAGACTTTACCAGTCGTCACAATGGGATTGGCTTGTAAATCCTGAACATTACATATGTAACAATTATTTTCATCAAAATAAACTCCTACTCTACTATCACGTGCAAGTTTGTGGACTGAAAGTAAATGAACCTTAAATTCTGGAACAAACAAAACATCTCTCAAAACAATTGACGGTAAAACTTTCAAATCTCCAATTTTAGAAATTTTAGCTTTTGTTCCATTTGGATGGTCAACACACATTTCTAAGTCTGAAACATCAACAAAATTTTCAAAATTTGTAAAACTTCCAGTCATATGTTGTGTTGCTCCAGAATCTACGACCCAATCACGATATCCCAAGGCATAACTAATAGAGTTACAAGCAAAGAACTTATTTGACAAATTAGGTATACCTACCATATTAGCAGATACATCCTCAAGTGAAGATTTTTCTTTAATCAGTCCTAAGATTTTAGACACTTGCTCATTTGTAAATTGCAATGCCATCTTATTATCATCAACAGAAGAAACAGACTTATTAGAAGTAACAGCATTAACAGCAGAGTTGTTCTGTGAATTATCATCATTTCTTGGTTTAAAATCTTTGGGAAAACCTATGAGTTTATAGCATCTTTCAATAGTATGACCTTTCATATTGCAATGTTTACAAATCAAAGTAACGTTTTTATTACTAAATTTCTTTTTTACATCAGGGCCTTTAGCAACAAAAACAGAACTCTGATTTTTGCTAGAATTACTTACCGAAGAACTACTCTTGAGTGACTCTTCTCTAGAAATGGTAGCAAAAGCAGATTGCACACTAGGTAATTGTTCTTGCATTAAAATATTACTTCTAATAGAGCTATAACTCTCGTTTAATCCCATTAAAAATTGAAACAGCTTAAGTTGATTAGAAAATGACTGTCGATCTTTAGAAGCATCACAAGTACACTCACTTATTTTAGATAAAGAATCAAACTCTTTCCAAAGACCATTTAAACTGTTAAAGTAATCAGAAACATTTTCAGAACCTTGAGTATGCATATTTATCTTTTGAAAAGCATTAAAAACAACAGAACCATTAATTTTTTCATACGTTTGTTTTAATTCAATCCACAACTCACAAGCATTTTCAGACAAGTTATACACAGAAGATATATTTTCTGTCATAGAAGCCAATAACCAAGAAACCACTACGGCATTTGCACGATCCCATTTTTCAGCTTTTGTTTCATCCACTGTAGGACGAGAACATTTGCCATTAATAAAACCTAGTTTATTTCTAATAGTAAGGGCCCGTACAATAGCAGTTGCCCAATTTTTATAGTTACTAGTTCCAACCAATTTAAAACTAATTATAGTAACAGAACAAATATCATTCGCATGCAAACACAGAGGATCATCTAAGTTTACAACAGATTCACCATGACCCGAACTAGTCGCTTCGGATTCAGCAGTAGCAGGCATTTTGAAACAAAAAAAAACGAAAAATATAACAAAAGAGAAGGGAACCTTGCTATAGGCCAAGGATGTTACAGAACAGAGTCCTTGCTACAACAAGGCGTAAATAAAACTTACAGTGAGCGGAAGCAGTAAAATGAGCACCAACCAGTTAATAATCTTGAATCGGTTTTTTAAGATCGTAACCCAAACACAATGTTAAAGAAAGATTAGCACAAAAAACACAACAAAACAAGTTGTGAGCCAAATCTAAAAGGGATAAGATATGTAACAAAATATAAGGACCAGATCTGGACTGGACAAGATCTGTGAAGAAACAAAAATTGATTAACAGTTATAATAACAGGACCAGATCTAAGGAAATGACCAGATCTGTGGAATAGTTCAATTTAACAGGTATTATAACAGGACCAGATCTAAGGAGTTGACCAGATCTGTGGAGTAGTTCAATTTTAACAGATATTATAGCAAAATCAGATCTAAGGAATTGACCAGATCTGAATAACAAATAACATGCAACGAATTAACTGACAATTATTATAGTAATTATTACAGTCGACCAAGATCTAGGAAATTAAGGACCAGATCTTAGCAACAAATTTAGTAACAGTTATAGGGACCAGATCTAAAGGAAGAGGACCAGATCTGAAAGAGATAATGAACAAATATGAACAAACAAAAAACCTCAACACTAACCTGTTGCTTAATTCGAGCAATATAGTCAATAGCAAGCAGATAATTGGTATCACTGGATAAAATGTAACAAACAAAAAAGGATCTAGACTATATTAGTCTCACTGATCAGTTGTTTGTCACAAAAGAAAGAGGATCTCAATTCCAACAGCGGAATCTCACAGATCAGCAAACAAAAATATGAAACACGCAGATCTGAAATCAATATTACAAACGATCTCAGCTCAAAACATTGAGTTTCATAGATCTAATAACAAAAAATATACGTATGTCTCCACTCGGATCCAGAGTTTCACAGACAAAAAAACACAACAAAAAGTATAAAAGGAGAAGATACCGTCTTTAACACTTCTGAGGATGATCAAGAAAACAGATCTGACGAGATCTCGCAAGTAAGACTCGAATAAGACCAGATCGTCTTTAATCAGACCAGATCTGATGAGATCTCGCAAGGCACGAGCTCTAACAACGAAAACCTCGAAAGTCGCTCGTAGTCACGAGGTCAGATCTCCGGAAGAGCAAATATGGTGAGATCTCGCAAGCCAAGAACTCGACCAGAACACAAACAACAAGAACAGATCTCACGAAGAACAAAGGAAGAAAAAGCGACACCAGCACAAGATCACACAGGAGCGACTCGCTCTGATACCAAAACAGAAAACGGGAGAACACCAAAACTCATGAAATCAGTTCTCTTTATTATGAAGAACCAGATTTGTAATACAATTACAACTCAAAACTCACTACATAACACTCATCACTCTTCTAATTCTAGCCTAACCTAACTAAATCTAACATTGATCTAACAAATCTTGACAAGAAGTAAGAAAAAGAGAGTAGATCTGATGAAGTTTCTTATCAGGCGTGAGAGAGAGAACAAGATAGTGAGGAGACCTTTTTCTGTCTTAACCATCTCTCTAAAACATGCCTTACACCTTTATATCTGATCGGGTTATACTTGACCCGTCAACGACCCAAGTACTTAAGCCCAACAACTCTATCAACCCACTATTGATAACAGCCCACTAGTCCAGAAGTCCATCAGCTTTAAACACTCCACCAGCCCATATTATATCAAACCAGCTCAACATCTACAAGAAACAAATTAAGTTAATAACAAAGATAATTAATATTTCCATCAGATTGCACAAGAGTATTAGAAACACTTAAATATTTCAACACAGCCCAATGTTGTTCGTCTAAATAGTTTTATGCTTTATAGATTTTTATCTCAGATATTTGTAGATTTATGTTTATTGTAAAGGATGATAGCAAAATCTTAATACTTTATTCGATACTTGTATTGAGGTTGTTTGTTATAATTAGATTTTCCCAACATTATAGAAAAATCTGAATTTCCTTTAACTTTATTTACAAACAATTTATCATCAAACGATTAGCGACAGTCATTTGTTGCTAAGATCCTAAACCCTACACTCGTTGCTAGCCTATCGCTAACTATTCCATCGTTGTCCATCACAAGCTCCTTCCATCGCTATTATGTTGCTAATCACAAATGCCATTATTTAGTTGTTTAAACTTTGGTTTCAAAGTTTGTTGAAAATAAAATGAATTGTACTTAAGGGACGGTCTCATCGCTGGTTTTGGGGGAGTCCATTGCTAATTTAGACACCAACGAAATAAAATCACAACCAACTAAGAAGGAAAACATAGGTTTTAGACTAAGATGAGTCGTCTTATTATTAACAATTATTTTTCCGGTCAACATGATCATGCCTACGGTTGAAACAAAAAACCACAGGTTGGCATCATCATGTTGACCGAAGAAACAACACCAAAACAGAAAACGTATGTTTAGACCATGACGAGTCATCTTACTCTAACCCTGTTGTTCGACCAAATTTGTTCAAAACACCATCCTAAATCTAATCCACCCAAAAGATGGTGAGCAAATGGCCGGGTCGGACCGGTACCGACAATCAGTTCTCAACATATAGCTTGTTCGATTCTGGGATTTAACCTGGTGCCACTGGTTTCAGATAAATATGGTTTTTGGTAAAAAAAAACTAATTAAAATGATAAACTCATAACCAACTAAAAAGGAAAACACCAGTTTTAGACTAAGACGAGTCGTCTTACTAGCTATTAACAATCATTTCTTGAGTCAACATTATTACGCCTACGATTGAAACAAAAAAGCATAGGTTGGCATGATCATTGTGAGCATATGGCCCAGTCAGACCGGGACTGTTAATCGGTTCTCAATATATACCATGCTCAGTTCTGGGATTGAACCTGATGCCACTGGTTTCAGATAAATGTAGTTTTGGGTAAAAAATACTAATAAAAATGATAAACTCATAACCAACCAAATAAAGTCATAACCAACTAAGAAGGAAAACGCCAGTTTTAAACTAAGATGAGTCGTCTTACTATTAACAATCATTTCTCCAGACACCATGATTGTAACACCCCTTTTCTCAAACCATATTTAAAATACAAATACAGTTTTCAAACATAATTTACAACTCGTGACTATAAAATAGCCACTTAAATTTTTGTTTTATTTTACAAACTTAAACTTAAGGGGTATTACAGACTCAATACAGATAACCATAATTTAAACTTACAGTGTACAATAACGGTCCCAACTGCAACCCTCGCTCCCTTCACCTAAGTACATAGCATTTCAAAGAAAACATAGTATACGTGAGACATAAAGTCTCGTGAGTAATATGGGTTTAGACCCAAAACATTTCCATTCAAAACTTGAAATATCAAAAGTACATTGCTAAAAACTGATTTATTTCATAAATGTCAAAATAACTTTTCCTTCCTTACTTTCAAACTTTAAAAAGACTTTCTTTTATAAAACTGCTTTCTTTCTCATTTCTCGTGACCTATGCAGTCAATCTCGGGAGATAGCGCCGAGATAGCGCCGAGATAGCGTTTCTCGGGCTTAGGCCGAGATAAAAATCAAAATCTCGCTCAGTAATCTCGCCAGCGAGAATCTCGCCGAGATTTGCCGAGATTTGCCGAGATTTGCCGAGATTTTGTCCGAGATAGCGCCGAGATTTGCCGAGATTTACTTTTCAGAAGATGTGAATGCATTAAACGATGTTGAATCGGATTCCGAACCCATGGATTGCGATTAGATTTATGTTTGACACGTTGACACTTTTCATATTAGAATATTATCTATGTTTTATGTGACATTTTTATGCAACTTTTTGTGATATTAATTCTACGTAGTATTAATAGTCTAAAAGTAACAAAAAAAAAAACTCCGCTATACCACCGCGATAAACGCTAAATCAAACATTTTAATTCTTCTGATCTCCCGATTATGTGGGTGATCCTAGTCCGGACAACTGGCTCATACTTCTTTAATTCTTACTTCATTTCATCTCCAATTGGTCAAAGTGGGACACAATTTGTAAACTATTCTTACTCAAACATTTTATGACCCTTTACTAAAAATACTTTCAAAAACTGCTTTCAACATCTTAGTTCCCATACGGAACTTCTTACAAAAATACTTGCAAAACATACTTTAAAAATCTGTTTAAAATACTAAGCCCTTGTATAGAGCTTCATTCAAAACTATTTTCCAAACTTTAGTATTTATAAACATTGGAAATCATACTTTTCTGAAAATAACATTTTGCTATGCACTATAGAAATCCTCATAAAACTCACCTTGATTCTACTACGGTTTACTAAGCGTCACGTACGACTTTTCCCTTCCCGTGCTCAATAACGTTTGAAGCACCACCTATACAAATAGTATATATAAATACTCAATATAATTAACTTTATAATGCTAAAGTCTCATATAACATATCTCTAGGTTATAATAAATGTATAACCATTAATAAACTCGTTTTACGGTTTTCTCCGAAATACGCGTATATTGCTACAGTATCCCCGAGGGGTCGTATTTCAGTTCCGACTCTTTTCCATGAAATCTTATCCCATATTAGACTTGTGTTTCAAATTTGGAGTTCATTGGACAAGTCTAGCTCAAATTCTAAAAATCATGGGCATGAATAGTAATTTTAGCCTCTGCCGCTACAGTGACTTTTCCGCAAGGTCGAATTACGGATTTGACCATTCCCGACATGTTCTTATACCATGTTAGGGTTATGGCTAAAATTTCAGGTCAATCGGACATGTCTAGCTATGGTTTCTAGCGTTTGGAATAATTGAAATTTTTAACATTTTTGGTCCCTGTCAGGAGGCGCACTGCGCCTGGCTAGGGGCGCACTGCGCCTGGGCGCACCCCGCCCTGGTCCTGGGCGCACTGCGCCTGGCGCCTGGGCAGTGGCCTGTTCAGTCGCGATTTGTGCACTGTAGCACGCAGTTTTCACCCATTAAGCCCTTCTTTCAGTCCTTAATCGTATGGGGTTTGTTCTAGGACTAAAACCCTTGACTAATAACAGGTTTTAAGCTATTAAAATCGATTGAATCCATCATATACAAGAATTAAAGTTCTTGACCAAACTTGAAAATTCTCAATTATAACAACCTACTTCCATGTTTTTGAGTTAAGTTCTTAACTAATGGCTTATTGGAAGCATTAGTTACTTAACCCACATAATTTATAACTGCAATTGCAGTTCCAATTCCATCCAAAGACCAAATGAAGAACATACCCAAAAACTAGGTTAAAACAAAGGAATTTCTTACCTCTTCAACTATGGAATCACCAATTCCAATTCCTCTCTTGATTTTCCTTGACAATTCCTTTGATCTCTTCTTCTTCCTTGCTCTCTCTTGCTGCCTCTCGTGCCCTCTAGAACTCCCTGGAGAATTTCTTTTGTTTTCCTTGCATAATGAAGGAAATAACTAACATTTACTATATATATTTAGTTAATAAACTAGTTACATTTTTAGTCCCCAAATCTTCATATTTCTTTCCAAAATGATCCTAAAACCATAAATCTTGCAAGGAATGTTCTAATAACTACTAACTTGATATTTTCTTGACATTTTGGTCATTTTTCATGTCAAATGACCAATTTTCCCTTTTTGGTCAAATTTCACTATTCACGCGTCAAAACTCCAAATTTCATATAACCTTTTATTTCTCATTATATTAATACATATTATTACACGTAATAATCGTACAACGTGACAAATGACGATTTTACCCTTTTTGAATTTTTCGCGGGTTCTTACAGTCACCCCTCCTTAAGCGGATTCCGTCCTCGGAATCTTTTCGTAATCCGTGAAATTCGGATATCTTCTCTTCATTTCTTCTAGTGTCTCCCAAGTTAGGTTCGACCCTAACGGATGCTTCCACTTGACTAGTACAAGGTCAATCTCTTTGTTCCTTAGCTTCTTGGTTTGCTTCTCTAGAATTGCTTCAGGTTCTTCAATCATTTTGCTGGGCGTCTCTACTCTCAAATCCGTATACGGTATTACTAACTCTTCTTTACCAAAGTATTTCTTCAAGTAGCATACATGAAAGGTATCATGTATTCCACTAAGTTCGGGTGGTAACTCCAGCTTGAATGCCTGTAATCCAACTCTCTTCAAAATTCTAAAAGGTCCAATGTACCTTGGACTCAGTTTTCCTCTCTTGCCAAATCTGACCACTCCTTTCCATGGCGACACTTTTATCATCACCAAATCTCCTTCTTGCAAGTCATATGGTCTCTTCTTTAAATTCGAGTAACTTCTTTGCCGATCTTGTGCTGCTTTCATGTTGGCTTGAATTACTCCGATTTTCTCATTAGTCACTCTAACAATCTCTGGTCCCGTAAGCTTCGTCTCACCTGCCTCTGACCAACATAAAGGAGTTCTACACTTTCTACCATACAATGCCTCAAAAGGTGGCATTTTAATGCTAGAATGGTAGCTATTGTTGTATGCAAACTCCACTAATGGCAGGTGTTCGTCCCAACTTCCTCCAAAATCCATCACGCATGACCGTAGCATGTCTTCCAATGTCTGGATCGTTCGTTCACTTTGACCATCCGTTTGTGGATGATACGCTGTACTTAACTGAATTCTTGTCTCCATTTTATCTTGTAAAGCTCTCCAGAAGTTAGAGGTAAATCTAGGGTCTCTGTCTGACACGATAGACAACGGTGCACCATATCTTCTAAATACTTCATCTACATACAACTGGGCTAACTGCTCCAAGGGAGTAGTTTCTTTTATGGCTAGAAATAGTGCACTCTTGGTCAACCGGTCCACTATGACCCATATACTATCATGACCTCTTCTTGTTCTCGGTAACCCGACAATCAAGTCCATGGTTACATCTTCCTACTTTCCGGCTGGAATGTGTAATGACTGAGCATCTCCATGCGGGACCTGATGTTCCGCCTTAACTTGCGCACAAATGACACACTTGGAGATGTACTTAGCTATTCTTTTCTTCATTCCAGGCCACCAATAATGTCTTTTCAGATCTTGATAAGTCTTGGTACTCCTTGGATGTATGGAATACTTTGACTTATGCGACTCTTCTAAAATCAACTTTCTCAATCCTCCTGTCTTTGGTACCCATATGCGGTTTCTGAAGGTCTTCAAGCCTTGACTATTGGTCTCAAACTGGGTGTCCTTTCCTAACTTTTCATCTTTCACATCCCCACTTTCTTCAACTTTTTGCTGAGCTGCTTTTATCTGTTCTATAATGCTGGACACCAGTTCTATTCGCATTGATCTTGCCTTGATTCTTTTCTCAGGAACTTTCCTACTCAGTGCATCTGCTACTACATTTGCTTTACCGGGATGGTACACAATTTCGCAATCATAATCACTGATCAGCTCTAGCCATCTACTCTGTCTCATGTTCAACTCTTTTTGAGTGAACACATACTGCAAACTCTTGTGATCGGTGAATAGCTTGCACTTTGTACCATACAAGTAATGTCTCCAAATCTTCAAGGCAAATACGATCGCTGCAAGTTCTAGATCGTGAGTTGTGTACTTTTTCTCTGGATCTTTCAACTGTCTGGAAGCGTATGCTATAACCTTCCCTCTTTGCATCAACACACAGCCAAGCCCCCGATGAGAGGCATCGCTGTACACTTCAAAGTCTTCTGTCCCATCTGGCAATGTAAGGACAGGCGTGTTACATAGCTTCTCTTTCAATGTAGCAAAGGCTCTTTCTTGTTCCTCTTGCCATCTGAATTTCTCTTCTTTTCGGGTTAATCGTGTAAGTGGCACAGCTATACGAGAGAAATCTTGAATAAATCTCCGGTAGTACCCTGCAAGACCGAGAAAACTTCTAACTTCTGTTGGCGTCTTAGGAGGCTCCCATTTCATTACCGCTTCAACTTTCGCTGGATCAACTTTTATACCTTGGATAGAAACAACATGTCCAAGGAACTGCACTTCTCTCATCCAAAACTCGCACTTGGAGAACTTTGCATATAGCTGTTCCCGCTTCAAAGTCTCAAGTACTAGCCGCAGATAGCTCGCATGCTCCTCTTTATTCTTTGAGTAGATCAGTATATCATCTATGAACACTATCACAAACCGGTCTAGAAATGGTTTACAGACCCGATTCATTAAGTCCATAAAAATCGCTGGTGCATTGGTAAGACCGAATGGCATTACTAGGAACTCGTAATGCCCATATCGTGTACGAAACGCCGTCTTCTCAACATCGCTTTCTTTTACCCTGACTTGGTGACACCCAGATCTCAAATCAATTTTTGAGAAATAGTCTGCTCCTTGTAGTTGGTCGAACAAATCGTCTATTCTGGGCAACGGGTAACGGTTCTTAATGGTAATCTTGTTCAATTCTCTGTAATCAATGCACATCCGCATTGATCCATCCTTCTTCTTCACAAACAGAACTGGAGCACCCCACGGAGAAGAACTAGGCCTGATGAAGCCTTTATCTAGTAGCTCCTGCAACTGGGACATTAATTCCCTCATCTCTGTTGGTGCTAATCTGTACGGTGCTCGTGCTATTGGGGAAGCTCCTGGGACAAGATCTATTCTGAATTCAACCTGCCTTTCTGGTGGCAAGCCTGGTAATTCATCTGGAAAAACTTCTGGGAACTCTTTTACCACTTCTATGTCTTTGTATGTCTGTTTCACTTTGTCTTCAGTCATCACATAGGCCAGAAAAGATACACATCCTTTTCTGATACACCTTCGGGCTTTTGCCACACTGATGATACTTGGCACGTGCGTTCGTCTTTCCCCATATACGTACACCTTAGCTCCTAGGGTTTTAACGGATACCCTCTTCTGTCCACAAGCTATCTTCGCGTCATTTGCACCAAGCCAATCCATCCCAATTATTACATCAAAGGACTTAATTCCAATAGGAAGGAGATTAAGTCGAAACTTCTTGCCGTTGATGTCAAGTTCACAGTCTCGATACATATGCTGAACTTCCACAAATTTCCCGTCCGCCACCTCTACCTCAAAAACTAGATCTAACAATTCTAATGGCACTTTTAATCTAGCTCCAAACCCATGGGACACAAATGAATATGTAGACCCGGAATCAAACAAGACATATGCAGGTGTCGAGTTGATTAGTAGAATACCTGAGACCACATCGTGAGTCTCCTTCGCTTCCTCCCTGGTGATCTGAAAAGCTCTGGTCTTCACTTTCTGAGGTTCGGTCTTCTTCTGAGCTGTTGACACTATGGTTTCTCCTCCCTTATTTGGGCAGTTGAAACTGTAGTGTCCCATCTGATGGCATGAGAAGCACTCCACTTCGCTGGCTTTCTTGGCTTTACAATCTTTCGCTTTGTGACCGAATCCGCCACAATTAAAGCAGGCATTTGATCCCGCTCGGCACTCACCACCGTGTTCTTTCCCGCATTTCTCGCACTTCTTCACACTTCCCTGTCGGCTCTGACTTGAACTCATTTTCCCTTTCTTCTTTATGTTTCCACTGATACTACTAACTGCCTTTCTTTTGTCACTAAAACCAGGTCCTTCCTCCTTCCTTCTTTTTCCAACATCTTCCACAGTTCGGGCAGCATTGATCGCCCCATCTAGCGTTTCGGCTTTCTTCACTTCAAGCTCATAGTTCCATGGCAAACCCCGGACATAGCGGTTGATCCGGGACCGCTCACTGGGGTAAGACTCCCCCACAAAAGGTAACATGTCGCAAAACTTCTTCGTATACTCATCCACTGTCAAGTCTCCCTTCTTTATTGTTAAGAAATCTTCATTCAATTTCTCCAAATCTCGCGTGGGACAGAATTTATCTTTAAGACACGTGACAAACTCTGCCCATGACCAACCATATACCACATCCTTTCCCAAATTTTCATATTTGGTGTTCCACCACACCAAGGCATCATCCTTCAGTTTCCGAGAAGCAAAAGTGACTTGGTCTTTTTCTGCACATTTGCTCGCTTGTATCACTTGTTCAATCTCTCGGACCCATCGCATTGTCACTTTAGGCTCCAAAACTGCCATGGTATTCGGGCGGTTTGCAAGCCATAAAGGACTTAAAAGAGCAGCCCTTTTCTTCCTTCTTGTTACCTCCACTAGTTGCTTCCTCAGTCGTCTTCTTGGAGACCTCTTGTGAAGATTGGGCACTAGGTTCACCCATTCTGCTGTCGATTATGTTGTTCACATCTTGTCTCAACTCAGTTCGTAAGTTATCGATTAGAAGCTGAATTGCCTCCATAGTGACAGGTTGTGGTGGTGGTGGGTTTGGCTCATCCTCATCGTTTCGCAGAACATGTGGTTCACTTCCTCTTGAGGAAGTGTGACTGCCCTCACCCCTGTCAGCTTGTCGTCTGCCTTCCATTACTATATAGATGAACAAATTATCTGTTTAATACGCAATTCTATATAGCATTTCGTAAGCGGTAGCATGTTATCTCCTTATCTTGACTGCACTTTATAACAGTCATACTCAATCTATGCCTTCTATATTATTAAGGCAACCTACTACTACTCGTGCTAGTTTAAGCCTAGGATGGTATTCCAACCTAATTCGCTTAAACTATGGCTCTGATACCAAAACTGTAACACCCATTTTCTCAAACCATATTTAAAATACAAATACAGTTTTCAAACATAATTTACAACTCGTGACTATAAAATAGCCACTTAAATTTTTGTTTTATTTTACAAACTTAAACTTAAGGGGTATTACAGACTCAATACAAATAACCATAATTTAAACTTACAGTGTACAATAACGGTCCCAACTGCAACCCTCGCTCCCTTCACCTAAGTACATAGCATTTCAAAGAAAACATAGTATACGTGAGACATAAAGTCTCGTGAGTAATATGGGTTTAGACCCAAAACATTTCCATTCAAAACTTGAAATATCAAAAGTACATTGCTAAAAACTGATTTATTTCATAAATGTCAAAATAACTTTTCCTTCCTTACTTTCAAACTTTAAAAAGACTTTCTTTTATAAAACAGCTTTCTTTCTCATTTCTCGTGACCAACTGAAACTTATGAATTAAGTTAATTAATTCATTCAACTAGCTCCCCTCGCGGGACATAACAGATCTGCCCACTCAGTTTGCTCATTCTGTCTCCCCTTTGTGACTTGGAACGAATTCAAGCACAAGGGTATACTAAGCTAGACAACTACTTCGCGACGGGAGGTACCATCCCAGTAGTGTCTTCTGATCTCCCGATTATGTGGGTGATCCTAGTCCGGACAACTGGCTCATACTTCTTTAATTCTTACTTCATTTCATCTCAAATTGGTCAAAGTGGGACACAATTTGTAAACTATTCTTACTCAAACATTTTATGACCCTTTACTAAAAATACTTTCAAAAACTGCTTTCAACATCTTAGTTCCCATACGGAACTTCTTACAAAAATACTTGCAAAACATACTTTAAAAATCTGTTTAAAATACTAAGCCCTTGTATAGAGCTTCATTCAAAACTATTTTCCAAACTTTAGTATTTATAAACATTGGAAATCATACTTTTCTGAAAATAACATTTTGCTATGTACTATAGAAATCCTCATAAAACTCACCTTGATTCTACTACGGTTTACTAAGCGTCACGTACGACTTTTCCCTTCCCGTGCTCAATAACGTTTGAAGCACCACCTATACAAATAGTATATATAAATACTCAATATAATTAACTTTATAATGCTAAAGTCTCATATAACATATCTCTAGGTTATAATAAATGTATAACCATTAATAAACTCGTTTTACGGTTTTCTCCGAAATACGCGTATATTGCTACAGTATCCCCGAGGGGTCGTATTTCAGTTCCGACTCTTTTCCATGAAATCTTATCCCATATTAGACTTGTGTTTCAAATTTGGAGTTCATTGGACAAGTCTAGCTCAAATTCTAAAAATCATGGGCATGAATAGTAATTTTAGCCTCTGCCGCTACAGTGACTTTTCCGCAAGGTCGAATTACGGATTTGACCATTCCCGACATGTTCTTATACCATGTTAGGGTTATGGCTAAAATTTCAGGTCAATCGGACATGTCTAGCTATGGTTTCTAGCGTTTGGAATAATTGAAATTTTTAACATTTTTGGTCCCTGTCAGGAGGCGCACTGCGCCTGGCTAGGGGCGCACTGCGCCTGGGCGCACCCCGCCCTGGTCCTGGGCGCACTGCGCCTGGCGCCTGGGCAGTGGCCTGTTCAGTCGCGATTTATGCACTGTAGCACGCAGTTTTCACCCATTAAGCCCTTCTTTTAGTCCTTAATCGTATGGGGTTTGTTCTAGGACTAAAACCCTTGACTAATAACATGTTTTAAGCTATTAAAATCGATTGAATCCATCATATACAAGAATTAAAGTTCTTGACCAAACTTGAAAATTCTCAATTATAACAACCTACTTCCATGTTTTTGAGTTAAGTTCTTAACTAATGGCTTATTGGAAGCATTAGTTACTTAACCCACATAATTTATAACTGCAATTGCAGTTCCAATTCCATCCAAAGACCAAATGAAGAACATACCCAAAAACTAGGTTAAAACAAAGGAATTTCTTACCTCTTCAACTATGGAATCACCAATTCCAATTCCTCTCTTGATTTTCCTTGACAATTCCTTTGATCTCTTCTTCTTTCTTGCTCTCTCTTGCTGCCTCTCGTGCCCTCTAGAACTCTCTGGAGAATTTCTTTTGTTTTCCTTGCATAATGAAGGAAATAACTAACATTTACTATATATATTTAGTTAATAAACTAGTTACATTTTTAGTCCCCAAATCTTCATATTTCTTTCCAAAATGATCCTAAAACCATAAATCTTGCAAGGAATGTTCTAATAACTACTAACTTGACATTTTCTTGACATTTTGGTCATTTTTCATGTCAAATGACCAATTTGCCCTTTTTGGTCAAATTTCACTATTCACGCGTCAAAACTCCAAATTTCATATAACCTTTTATTTCTCATTATATTAATACATATTATTACACGTAATAATCGTACAACGTGACAAATGACGATTTTACCCTTTTTGGCTTTTTCGCGGGTTCTTACAATGATCATGTCCACGGTTCAAACAAAAAAGGGTTGGTATGATCGTGTTGACCGAAGAAATGACACCAAGATAGAAAACGCCTATTTTAGACTAAGACGAGTCGTCTTACTCTAACCATGTTGTTCGACCAAACTTATTCAAAACACCATCGTAAATCTGATCCACCCAAAATATGGCCAGCCTATGGCCCGATCGGACAAGAACATGTAATCGGTTCTCAACATATACCATGTTCAGTTCCCGATTTGAACATGGTACCGCCGGTTTCAGGTAAATATTTTTTTTTGGTAAAAAAAATATTAATAAAAATGAGAACATCATAACCAACAAATAAACTCATAACCAACTAAAAAGGAAAAAGCCAGTTTAGACTAAGACGAGTCGTCTTACTATTAGCACTCATTTCTCCGATCAACATGATCATGTCCATGGTTGAAACAAAAACGCATGGGTTGGCATGATCGTGTTCACCGAAGAAACGACACCAAAACAGAAAACGTCTGTTTTAGACTAAGACCAGTTGTCTTACTCTAACCCTGTTGTTCGACCAAACTTGTTCAAAACACCATCGTAAATCTAGTCCACCCAAAAGATGGTGAGCATATGGTCCGGTCGGACAGAGACCGATTATCGGTTCAACATATACCATATTCAGCCTGGTGCCACCGGTTTCACGTAAAAATGATTTTGGGTAATAAATACTAATCAAAATGATTAACTTATAACCAACCAATTAAACTCATAACCAACTAAGAAGGAAAACTTCAGTTTAGACTAAGACGAGTCGTCTTGTTATTAACAATAATTTCTCCGATCGACATAAACATGTCCACGGTTCAAACAAAAAAAACACAGGTTGTCATGATTGTGTTGACCGAAAAAATGGCACCAAAACAGAAGACGCCTGTGTTCGACCAAGACGAGTCGTCTTACTCTAACTCTGTTGTTCGACCAAACTTATTCAAAACACCATCCTAAATCTAATCCACCTAAAATATTGTAAGCATATGACCCGATCGGACCGAGACAGGTAATCAGTTTTCAATATATACCATGTTTAGTTTTGGGTTTTAACCTCGTGCCAATGGTTTTGGGTAAATATGGTTTTTGGAAAAAAAAAATACTAATAAAAATTATAAACTCATAACCAACCAAATCAACACAACCAACTAAAAAGGAAAACGCAAATTTAAGGCTAAGATGAGTCGTCTTACTATTAACAATCATTTCTTCAGGTCAGCATGATCATGTCCACGGTTGATACAAAAAAAAAAAAGCACAAGTTGGCATGCTCGTGTTGACAGAAGAAACGACACCAAAACAGAAAACGCCTGTTTTAGACTAAGACGAGTCGTTTCACTCTATTCCTGTTGTTCGACCAAACTTTTTCAAAACATCATCCTAAATCTAATCCACACAAAAGATGGTGAGCATATGGACCGGTCGAACCGCGACCGGTTATCGGTTCTCAACATATATCATATTCAGTTCCGGGTTTTAACCTGGTTCCACCGGTTTCGGTAAATATAGTTTTTTGGTAAAAAATACTAATAAAAACGATAAACTCATAACCAACCAAATAAACTCATAACCAACTAAAAAAAACGTCAGTTTAGACTAAGATGAGTCGTGTTACTGTGATAATTGAGATGTTTTTTTTTCCATAATCGATGGTAATTAGACTGCAAAATCAAACGAAAAGTAGACCTAAATGCTTCAGTTGAGACCACATAATCAAACGGAAATTAGACCTAAATACTTCAGACATCCGTTGTTCAACAACATTTTGAAATTGTGGAATGAGAAAATTCGTGCACATGCGCGTAAAGAAAGAAAAGGGATGAGAGATTGAGGGAAGAAAATAACAATACTTGGACCATTGTAGAAGACTACGAACCATGGAAGACGATGACAACAATGGTTGGTGAAGGAGGCGTCGACGACCTTAATGCCTTATCAATGGAAAGGTCTTCGAAACTATGATTCATCTCTTCTCCTCCTGCGATAAGGAGCCAAGCGATTTTAGATTCTCGGAATATGGAATGGTGGCAAAAGAGGTGTCGGCGATGAGAAATTGGTACTGCAGATGTACAAGGGAAAAGGAGCGAGGGCACGCTTGGAAGAGGGTGGTGATGGAGGGACGTGGGAGGATATCGCTTAGGGCAAATGAGGAAATTTTCTCATTCAGAGATGGTGATGAGGAAATTTTCTCATTCAGAGATGGTGGCGTGTATGAATCGCTTAGAGCCAAAAAGCCCATATCTCGATCGAGGCAATGGAAAGGAAAGGATACCAAACACTCTTAATTGGCTGAACCATTCAGATTCCATTAAGAGGCTAAACAGACCCTTAATACTCGAAAGAGGGATAATTTAGGAGACGCAAAACTTATTGATTTGTAGGTTTAACTTAAAAATGGAATGTTTTGTTTTTCAGCTTCTAATGTACCATTTATAGGTTGTGTTTGGTGTTATTTATGCAAGAAGAGAAAACCCATTTCTTTTCCCATGCATTGGCCTCCTTTTTCTAATTCTTTGTTCTTCTTCAAAATATACTAAAACTCTAAAAAGCAAAAGACGATGCCCACAAAATTACCAGCGCCGTTGCCGTTGAAACTAAGGTTAACGTCAATGGCATCCTCCCGCGATCTCTTCTCAAAACCATGCCTTCATATATCGGCCAACTATTGACCACCACAAACCCAGATATGAACATCTGCAACAAAAACTCTTCCAACCTCCCATTCATAGAAACCTCCATAACACCTTTCACAAACGACAAGAAGTTGACAATCGATGCAACTGTAATCGGAAAAAACATGACCGATTCGACTCCAAATTCAAACACCCCTTGTTCGTACAGTCTGCTTTGTTCATCATCTATTACTTTGCTCGTAACATTAAAACCAAACATTGATAAGCCAAGACATTTGAGTGACCAATCGAGCAACGCAAAAGGATAGCTCGATATCCCCCACATCAACCACATTCTTTGGTAGTTCCACCACCTTTGCTTAGATCCTTCAGCGAACACTACAAAATCTAGAAAATCTTTTCCATAAGCTCCAAGAAATAGAAATGCACGCAAGGAAAACCCATCTTCTGAAACCTGAAATGACTAATAAACATCAGTTTTCTCAAGAAAAGGGATTTTCTTCAATACCTTTGTATGATCAGATGTCAAATTTGTACCTTTGGAAATATTGGAAAAGAGTTTATGAGGGATATTTGAGGTAAGAAAGCGTAGACAATGACTGGAATCGACCAAAAGGAACGGAGTGTGTAGTGTGTGTAACATAAAGCATGAAGAGGATTCATGGATTGAATGCCGTATGTTATTGGGCAATATTTGTTAAAGAATATATCCAGGAATCCCATGTGCCATCGTTTGATTTGGGTTAGGGTATCATTCAAGTTCGAGGGTGAACCTCCAAGAAACGCAGCTCGTTTCGGATTGCAAAGAATAGACTTCCATCCCTCACAATGAAGCCTAAAGCTTGTGAAGGCGTCCTCTGTCAATGTGCCATATCGAAATCCAATCTGCAAAACGTATAGCAGAATCGAACTTTTAGTAGAAAAGCTGCACAAATTAACTACAACAATAAAGGGTTTGCGACAATATAATTAAGGCTGTCATGCATGTAAACAAACTTTTTCTGAATTTATTTAGCATTTATGTTATGGTGACCATTGCGACACTTTCGTTTTTTATAACCACTTTTGCATTGCTAATTCTAGAAAATCCAAGTTATTAAATTAAGGTTTAAAACTACTTATATATCCGTCTAAAACTAAACCATTCACATCTATATCCAAGATCCCATTTTAATTAGGGTTAAACTAATTTAATATTAAAAAGTGAATCTAAAATTCAACATATCCCATTATATTACCAAACTAACCTTTCCAAACCAATGATAAATAAAAAGAATCTCTTTTACGTTTTCTTTCCCAAAACAAAAGCAAACGAAGTAGTAATTTTTCCTTTTAATTTTCCAGCTTTCTTGTTCATCGTTAATCTTTTTATCTTTTAATGGGAATCCCTTTTCAGTTCTAAATAAGGCCCTTTTTAATTTCAAGTTCTAATGTTTGTTGGTGAAGATCAATAAGGATTAGATCAAATATGCAGAAGGGCTCGCGTATTTGAGCCGAGAAAATAAAAAGAAAGTTCATGGAAAAAAGCCAATTAGATCGCATAGTAGTAAAGAAGGTCAACCCAATAAGAAACGACCAGCTCTTCCTAGGTATTTTCTGGAAAAAATTTATGTACTATTTTTGTGAATTTGCAAATTGTTTATGAACACACGAAGTGGTTTTTCTGACACTTATGTCGTTATATATTATCTGGTAAAAACTCATGTTTATTGCTCAACTAATCTGCTGATTTTAGTCTAAATCAGTCATGTTTGGTAGTGGATTTTTTTCTTTGGTAATGGATTTTGTTCCTTGTCAATTTGGAGAGCTTGAATCTGAAATTTCTAGATGCATTGTTTGATCGATTGTGAAGCTTATTTTGACTTATTTAATAGATGCATATATGAAAACACAAGAAAGGGGGTTATGTGTAATGACACCGTCAGCTTCATTAGCGAGATGGTAAGGGGTAGTTTAGTAATATAGCATGGTATTTTGAATTTTATAGAAGTTTTTTAATATTAAATTGGTTTAATCCTAATTAAAATAGGAGTTCGGATATATATGTGGATTCTTACAGTTTAGACGGACGTATATGTAGTTTTAGATTTTATAAGGATATTGAAGTAATTTTTAAAGTTTGTAAGGATATGAGTGATATTATGCTTTAAATTAATGATACTTTTTTTATAAATAAAATGCAAAGATCATTTAATTTAAAATTTTTAAACAAAAAGCGACCAACCCTACTTTTTGAGTGGTAAATGGTAATGCTAATGATATACGGTCTAACATTGTTTCGATTTTGTTGCGAATGCATCTCGTGAATATTTTTCTAATCAAATTTGTTGATGAATTGAGCAAGAAAACCGTGGGTGCCAAAAATCTAACCTCCGATCCCCATTTGGTATTGTCCTCATAATTGCAGCTTGCTGCTTGGTGGGCCAAATCTAAAACATCATTACTCCTGATTGGTTTTAAACTGTTTCGCATGCTGCCTGAAGTGACACTAAAGGATGAACCGTCACTAATAGCATGTCGTTTGAAAAAGCCTCCGGTGCCCATAAACTGGACGCCCAACAAGCCATCCATTCCAGGACTTAAAATTTCTGTCTCGGTCTTGAACTCAGAAGCATAAATGTCATTCTTATTAATGCCACTAATTCTTTGTGGAAATTGAACAAATCCAAGCTTTGGATCAGCTTTCGGATCCAAAAAATAACATAACGCACGAAGTGGTGTTTCAGGATCGTTTGAAAACATGTCGCAATCTAGGATAAGGACAATTTGTGCATTGGTCATGATGCCCGACACCCGGAGCTACAATGTGAAGGAAAAGAGGGAGTAATCATTGAACAATAAACCATAGTAACTTTGCCCACAGATACTCTACCAGAAACTGTATTCAAGGAAACCCGTCGTTGATAGAGACATTACCAGGACGTTAAGTGCTCCGGCTTTAAAATTGTGGGGCTTGTCGTTGATTTTCTCTCGAGAAACGTAGACAAGATTTGGCATTACACTACCTGTGACATCTTTGTCTATACTGCTGTCTAGCATAACCTGTATTTTGTATATATATAAGATCAAATTACAAAAAAGACCTTGTATTTATTAAATCAAATTAAAAAAGTATATATTAAAGTAATAAAGTATGATAAAAAGATGATAATTTTTTTTTGACAAAAAAGTATATTAAAGTATGATTAAAAGAATACTAAAGAAAACTACAACCACACGATAGGAAAAACCTGGATAACAGCGGGATGATGTTGACGCGTGAAATCAGGCTTCCATTTGTGGAAAGCATCCAAGTGGTCCGATTCAAACACCATATCCAAAGAGACACCACCGTTTCGCACCACCATCTCCACCTTCGATTTCATGCTTTCGTATATTGCCTGTCAAATTAATCGGTTAGCCTTTTTATCACGGTGGTAAATAGACTTCAGGCAACCGAAAAACGATTAGTAAATTATGGCACCTTGATTTCATCTGTCTCAGGAAACCAAGCAGGATCATTTCCAAAATAGACTTCAGGTGACCGATCCACGATACTATACTTCTTGCAGTATGGTATCCAATGCTTAGCAAACTTGGCACCCTCCATGAACGCATACAGTGTAACTTCAGACCCTCCATCGTCTGATATATACACTGACAGTTTATCCGTAGGGTAGTCATATGCCAATACAGATAAGGCCGTGTTCACCACTCTAACCGGTGGCTCCTTGGTTGGATCAGCCGTGCAAATCAATACATCCACCGCCGGATACTCACTCTCTGCCACAACCTGTCTCAGGTTCTCTGGAAAAACACGGCGATGGATTGGATTCCAGTGAAAGCATTGGGAGGTAAATCACAGGAAAGCTAGCACAAGGTCGGCAAGAAACAGCGTGACTGAGATTGGGGTCGGAGAGTAGATTAAGTTACGGAAGTGGCGCAGGAGAATAAAAGAAATGACGATGGCGTAGCTGAGTGCAAAAATACGGTTTAGCCATTTTTTAGAGAGTTGTTTGGAGGAATGAAGGAGAAGGGTGGACATGGTAGGTAGTGAGGAATATACCGTTAGCCTTTGTGACCGGCTATATAATCTCCTTTTATATATAAACTCGATTACAATTAAAATTAAAAATACTTATATAATAAGAAAACAATTTATTTAATACATATATGTTTAATTGTTTATTGATGTTTTGCAGTTTATTTATACTTTCACTTAATTGCAAGAGAATTTTGTAGGACCAAAATTGCAAAAATAAGTTATACTTCGGCACCAAAAATGTAATTTACTTTATATTTTAATCATGATAGAGTAATTTACATTTTGGTCCCTAAGTATTGTTGATTTTTTTAATTTTTGCTTCCCTCGTAAATTTGGTCCCTGTTCCAAATAAGATGACTCTTTTGGTCCCTAAAGTAAGTTGCTATTCTCAAATTGAGCTTACATGAAGATTGGCTTTTGGAAAGTTTATTTTTGAAATAAGTATTGTAATTTTCAGTTGTCGAAGATGGATACTGGGGAATAAAGAACTTGCTTGGTTATGTAAATGGGCAGATCAGAAACGGTATCTTAAATATATATAATATATTTCTTTTTCATTTTTACCTTTTCTACTTTTAACAACATTATATTTGTTATTTACCAATTCTAAACTTTCTAGGTGCTTTTGCTTTATTAACATTTGTTTACAAATAGGGCACTGGTTTGAAATGTTTGTTGTATGGGTTTGTTTAAGTTTTTGATAATGTTTGTTGGGTTGCGACTCTATGTTGATGAGTTGATCAATGGTCTGCTTACTAGGACAGGTTTTTTTTTTTTTTTTTTTTTTTTTTTTTTTTTTATGGAATTCCTCCGTTGCATTCATGACCAGGTGAAATTAGTTTTTTTTTTAATTTCCAATTTATTTATTTTTTCTGTAAATATGACGACAATAATACATGAATCTTGACTACAATACTACACAGTGAGCTAATATGTAGGTAGACAATTAGAGTTTATATTGGTCATTGTATAATTCCATTACTTTAATAATTGAAAAGTCTCATTTGTTATTAATCATTAGTGAAAGAAATATATAATCTCTACAATTCCATACTTTAATAAATGAAAAGTCTCATTTGTTATTAATCATTAGTGAAAGAAATATATAATCTTTCTAACAGAGAGAGATTGATGTTAATGAGATAAAAATATGATAAAGCTTCAAACTAGGGGTGAACAAAGACTGAGGAACCGGATCGACCCTAAGAACTGAGGTACCGTACCCAAATGCACTAACTGAGTATACTACATGGTCGGTTCTTGGTCCAAAGGAGGGATTGCATTCGGTCTCGAGTCTAATCGGTTCTGCTCGGGTATCGGGTTTTAGACCGATTGGAATGTCAAGATTTTGATCAAATTACACCGGTATCTTGGATTTGGTCTTAAGATTTACACGCGCGTTCACTTCAACATCAGAAAAAAAAATCAAAGCCTCCAAAAACCTCCTATGGTCGTTGAGTTTGAAGGGTTTTCTAGCAAACAATGAACACAAAAAATTCTTTATGGTTCACATGCACCCTAGAAAGATCTATGTTTTCTTCTATGAAGATAATAAACTAAAACTAAAGGCCAACAATAATTTCTAAAGTTTAAAACAAGAATTACCAACCTTTGAATATTGTTCTTGAAGCTAGCAGCACAAGTGTCCTGCCTCAAATGCAAGTCACACCCAAAGCAATGGAGAAGACAGTCCAACAGAGTAGTCTTAGTCAATAGTGGCACAGGATTAGGGTTCCCAGGGGATCCCTATTTATAGATTTCAGGTGGTACAACTTGAAACCCTAGAGCCCATCTTTGGTAAGCCTTTTACCAATTGGGCAAGGCTTTTTCTAAACCCTAATTAAGGTTTCGAGATTTTGTGGTGTCACCACCAAAATCTCGCCATCTTCACCCCCTGTCCATTGGCCAGTCAATATTCAACTATTAAATAATTACATAACCAGTCCCTGCACTTTTAATTAATTAATTTAATCACTAAATTAAATCCAATTAATTCTAGATTAAATCTCAATTAATTATTATAGTTTCTAATTAATATATTAACACTTAAATATATTAATAAACTAATTAATTAATTCTATTGATTTATTAAACAATTAATAAATCAACCTTTTACTCTACTGAACTCTATCCTGACCTCCAGCTATGAGGGCAACCCAAATGGACTTTGCTTCAATTAACAAGATAAATATAAATATAAAGTCATGGCTTAGACACCTAATCCAACAGTCTCCCACTTGGATAAGTCTATGACTTTAATTTATCTTCTGATTAATTAACAACCTGCAGCTTCCAAGAAACTGCTGCCGAACTCTGACCCAGTCAGTTCTGTCCATAGATAAGTGATCATATGATCCTTCGTCCAACAAGATATTTTCAGACACGAGACATGGATTGAGATCAATCTCTGTCCGATACTTTGTTTCCCGATTTCCGATTCTGCTTATGACTTTCGGACTTATAATTGAACACATCAATTTAGTCCCGGCTGGCCAGCACTTTAGTCAACTTCAAAAATCATCGAGAGGCCTACAGATATCTGTTTCCCATCAGGGTCAAGGAACGAATAAGCTTTGACTCATATGGTTGTGTCTTTTACTTATCAAATCGTACACAACAATGCGTATTGTAACATCGAGTTATCGATGCGTTTTCGCATTATCAATGCACAATCGACTCGTAAATTTCAAATCATATGTCTCCGCTTCAAGATCATACGATATTATCGTCTCAACATTGCTCGTGATGTAATCCATGAAGCAATCTATTGAGCGCGGGTTTATCCAATACTCAAATCTCTATTTCTAAGTACTCATGAACGTTGTAGCAGTCTTACTGCAATGTCTAACTCCTTAGACAATCTACAAACCAATTCACGACAGTCTTCGTTCATACTTACTCCCGAAAAGTATGAGCGACTGCGGACTTTTGAATAATCAAATTATTCGGGAAGTGAAACATGCAAAATTGAAACATAAAATCTGACTGATGGCTACTTTTGCCTAATTACCAAGTCTCCACGAGGTAATCACCAAGTCGGATTTTACATAAAACTATTATCGGTTTCTAGATTCCTTTTAAACTATTTAATTCGTGTTATGTATCTATGTCTACTTGACATTTTACTCTTTCTATGTATTCAAATGTTATACATTGATACACTTCATCCGATCGGATATCCTTCCGATGATATTTCAATTTTGGTCAGATACCGTTATTCTTACTAACAACTCCATTCTATGTACTGTGACTTTCCATGGTTCTCGGGATCTTTAGTACACATGACTGCACCCTAAGACTATTTCGAGGTGATACGATGTGCCGGTGATGTTGGATTAGGTGTCTAAGCCATGACTAATAATTAGTATTTACCTAATTAATAGAAGCACTGTCCATTTGGGTTGCCCTCATGGCTGGAGGTTTGGTAGAAAATTCGGTAGAGAGAAATGTTGATTTATTATGGGATTAATAAATCAACAGGAATTAAATATATGGTTTATTAATATATTAAAGTCATAATATATTAATTAGAAACTATATTAATTAATTAGAAATTAATCTGGAATTAATTGGATTTAATTTGGTGATTAATTTAATTAATTAAAGGTGCAGGGACTGAAACTGTAATTATTCAATAGTTGAGTAAGTGGCAGTGTGTAGTGACCAGTTGAATTCGAAAATATATATGGATATATATATATATTTCAAAATTAATATATTAAGGATAAATAGAGTTTGAATTATAAGATAAAAGGTTTATCTTATTTGAATTCAAAAAGGTTTATCTCTAAGGTTTATCAACTGGCCATTTGGAAACTATAAATAGGGGTTCCCAGGCATCATTATTTTTCGCCAATTCCCTCTGAACTCTCTCTAGATTTTCGATCTCCTCTCCTTTAGCTTGGGTGTGACTTTCATTTGAGGCAGGATACTTTTGCTGCTTAGCTTCCAGAAAATTCTAAAAGGTTGGTTTTTTTTTCTAATTTTATTCTTTTAGTTAATTTTCTTATGGCATTTAGGTTTTGTTATATGTTCAATTAGAAGAAAACATAGATCCTCATAGGTTGCATGTGAACTTAGGTTATTTAGTTCATGGTTTGCAGAAAACCTTTCAGTGGTATCAGAGCATGTTTTGTTTTCTTATTGAATTGATATAACTGTTTTAGGGTTTAAAGCCTATAAACCCTAATTTATATGTGGATCGATTTCTTGGATTAGGGTTTTGGAAACCCTAATCCCCCCTTGCTAATTTCGAGATCTGGCATTAGGGTTTTAGGAGGTTTTCTATTTTTGATAACTTTATTTGTTAATTAAATGGATAACCTTAAACCTTTTTCTTGAAATCGAAATTTAGGGGTTTAAGGATAGGTTTTAATTAATTTGATTAATTTGGATAAACCTATCTTCATTTGAATTAATTTAATTAATTGTTAATTAAAAGATAATTCAAAAAGGATTTAATTAATTTTAAATTGTCGAAAATTAATAGAAAAATCCAGAAAAATATTTTAAAATGTTTAAAATATTTAGATTTAATTAATTTAATTAATTGGTAATTAAAATTGATTAAATCGATTTTAAGGTTTAATTTAATTTAAAATTTAATTGTTAATTTGGTAAAATTAAAAGATAAACCTTGAATATTTTAAAGGGTTTTAAAATACATCTTATATATGTTATTAAAAGTTAATACTATATATATGAGATAAATTTGGTTAGTCAAATCAATAGTAGGCCCCATTCACGAAGCTGGTCTATAAAGTGGGTATAAGGAGACTGCCTATAAAATGGCAGTCTAATGGGTGAACACTCTCATCCACCGCTCGCCTGATCAGTGGAGGGTCGTTAGCCGAACGGGTTTGACAGAACCGCTTAATCATTAAAAGTATAATGATCAAAGTACTAGAACTATTTACAAAAATCCCAATCTAGTTACTGTAGGAAAAAATGTGAATTTGATGCTAATCCATGGAATTGCACATTGCACTTTATGAAACGTTGGTGGAGCGTGTGTGGTTTACCGGCACACCAATAGGGGTTCATAAAGAGTGGCAATGGGTGTCTCGGGTGTTATCATTGTTGATGGAGCGTGTGTGGTTTACCGGCACATCAATTTGAGATGATAATGGACCCCGAGAGTACCAAGCTAATTTGCATGGTTATTCACACCCGGTTTGTGATCCTCGGCATCCCAGTCACAAACGGTGGGGCATATCCGAGATTAAACATGCTATTGAACAGTTCAATATATCTCAAAAGAAACTAGGAATTCCATTTATAATAAGATTATTTTTCCGTGGTGGAATTGGCTGAATCGTCATTCACCTACCTTTATAAATTTGCTTATAGATTACGACATCCCTCTTCTATGTTGCAAATTGTTATAGTTGGATCCTAGCCTTATTTTATATTGGGTTATTATAAGGACCGACATGTATCTAATTAAACTTACCTTCTTTTATAGATGTCTTCTGCTGATCAATCCGCTCCCCAATCAAACTCCAGTGTTCCCTCTATCCTCTCACTGTGTTCCAAGGTTCAATTGAACGGGACAAACTACAATGACTGGATTAGAAACATCAAGATGGCTCTGAGGTACGAGAACAAAGAGTATGTTCTCGAGACTGAGCTTGTCGATGTTGACCCTGAAACTGCTACTCCCGAGGAAATTGCCTCGTACCAAAAACATTCTGATGATGCGACCAAAGTGGCCTGCATCATGATCGCCACAATGAACCCCGAATTGCAAAGGATATACGAAGACTACTGGCCCTTTGAGATGCACAAAGAGCTTGCGGAAAAGTTCCGCAAGCAAGAGCGCATCGAGAGATGCGAGGTAGTCAAGGACTTGACGAACAGCAAACCTAAAGATGGAGAGTCCATCTGCGCTCATGTGCAAAGAATGCAAGGTTACGTGGAGCGGCTTAGAAAGCTTGCGATGCCTGTACCGGAGGAGTTGGCCGTTGACATAGTGCTTAACTCCCTACCGAGTTCTTATGACCAGTTCAGGCTGGCTTATCATTTGAACAACAATCAGGCTAACCTGACTGAGTTGCATCGCATGCTTCGAGTTGCTGAGGACGGGATGAAGGGTAAAAGTGTACCCTCGGTTAATCAGCCAGTCCTAGCCATTGGAAGTGGCAAAGGAAAGAAGAGGAAGGGCCCTCCTAAGCAAAATTGGAGGGAAAAGGTTCAGGTCGGGTCATCAAGCAATGGCTCGAGAACCAAGTCTTCCCAGATTCCTTGTGTGGCCAACCCCGATGAAGCCAACTATTTCTACTGCAAAGAGAAGGGCCATTGGAAGAGAAGCTGCCCCAAATACTTGCAGGATGTCAAGGATGGGAAAGTAAAGCCATCGACAGCAGGTATATACACTATCTCTAAAAACTCACCATCTTCTAATTCTTGGGTCCTTGATACAGGATGTGGTTTTCACATTTGTTCTGATCTGCAGGGCATAAAGGAAAGCACGGAGGTGGAGCACGGTAGACTGAACTTTATCATGGGAAATAGGAGATCGTCCCCTGTTACCAAGATCGGCGTTTACAGTTTAGTGCTTAGTAGTGATGTTAGCATAGAGTTAATTAATTGTTGCTATTCGCCAGAAATGGCAAGAAACATTGTTTCATTTCACGCATTGTTCAGACAAGGATTTCAATTTTCTTTTGATAATAAAATTGGTTCGATTTCTGTTTTCAAAAATGGTATTTTGATTGTTACTGCTTATCCTTGTGATGGTGTGTATGAAACTGTTGAATGTGTTGACAATTTAGGACATAGTGTAAATTATATTGATTCTACTAGTGGTGTAGAAAAGGCATGTCTGTGGTATAGTCGGCTCGGGCACATCAGCAAGAAACGCATCGCCCAACTCCAAAAGGATGGAGTGTTGGAATCATTCGACCTCAGGTCGGATGATGTATGCGAATCTTGTCTGTTGGGCAAGATGACTAAATCACCTTTCAAAGGGTCTTTTGAAAGAGGTGAGGGTCTTCTGGACATCATTCACACGGATGTGTGTGGTCCATTCAGATCAACCACAAAGGATGGCACGCGGTTCTACGTAACCTTTACTGACGATTTTAGTAGATACGGTTATATCTACTTAATCAAGCACAAGTCAGACAAACCTTTGAAAAGTTCAAAGAGTTTAAGAACGAGGTAGAGAATCAATTAGGCAGGAAGATAAAGATGCTCAGGTCCGACAGAGGCGGAGAGTATCTAAGTATCGAGTTCCTAGACTATCTAAAGGAATGCGGAATAGTTTCGCAGTTGACACCTCCCAGGACACCACAGTTGAACGGTGTTGCGGAGAGGCGCAACCGAACCTTGTTGGACATGGTTCGTTCCATGATGAGTCGAGCTTCACTTCCCATCCACTTCTGGGGGTATGCCTTAGAGATTGCCGCCCATATCCTCAATCTTGTCCCTACTAAAAAGGTTGCTAAAACACCTCATGAAATATGGACGGGGAAAGTTCCCTCGTTGGCACATATCAAAGTCTAGGGTTGTGAGGCTTTCGTTAGACGAGAGACTCAAGACAAACTCGCAGAAAGAAGCGAAAGGTGTTTCTTCCTTGGTTATCCCAAACAGTCCTTTGGATATCTATTCTACAGACCGAGCGAGGACGTGGTCTTTGTAGCTAGACGAGCGGTTTTTCGAGACAGAGAGCTCATATTCAAAGAGGACAGTGGGAGTACCATTGATCTGGAAGAAATTCAAGAGTCATCAGATGACGCAACCTTAGGAGAAACTAGCAACCAACATGAGGAAGAAGTTCCTGTTGGTCCGACAGATGTATCCTTACCTCTTAGGCGTTCCGGTAGGGTTAGCATGCCACCCGAGTTTTATGGGTTCCATATAACTTCGGATGGGGACACGTTTGTCAGTGATAGGACACTGATAAATTTGGATGAACCAGCTAACTACCAGGAAGCAGTGGTGGGCCCTGAGTCTGCCAAGTGGAAAGAGGCCATGGATAGCGAGATCAAGTCCATGTATGACAATCAAGTTTGGAACTTGGTTGACAATGTACCGGGTCGAAAGACAGTCGGGTGCAAATGGATCTTCAAGAAGAAGACCGACATGGACGGAAAGGTACACACCTTCAAGGCAAGACTGGTTGCGAAGGGCTTTACTCAAACCCCAGGGGTTGACTATGACGAGACCTTCTCACCAGTAGCCAAGATAAAGTCTATTAGGATTATGCTGGCCATAGCTGCATTTCATGACTATGAAATTTGGCAGATGGACGTCAAAACCGCTTTCCTTAATGGGAAGTTGACTGAGGATGTTTACATGAATCAGCCAGAGGGTTTTGTCGATGCAAAGTATCCTAATAAGGTGTGTAAGCTTGAGAGATCAATCTACGGATTGAAGCAAGCTTCTCGCAGCTGGAATCTTTGTTTCCATGAGAAAGTCAAAGAGTTTGGCTTCTCTAGGAGCGAGGATGAGTCCTGCGTATATGTCAAGGCTAGTGGGAGTATAGTCACCTTTCTGGTGCTGTATGTCGATGACATACTGCTTATGGGAAACGATATTCCAACCTTGCAAGATGTCAAGGCTTGGCTTGGGAAATGTTTCGCCATGAAGGACCTAGGAGAGGCTGCCTATATTCTCGGGATAAGAATATTGAGAGATAGGAAGAAGAGACTAATTGGACTTAGTCAAGGTACATACTTGGAAAAGGTACTGAAAAGGTTTAGTATGGAAAATTCCAAGAAGGGAGAGCTACCTATCCAAAGTAATGCAAAATTGAGTAAGACTCAAAGTCCGAGTACAGACGAAGAAATAGCTGAAATGAGTCGGGTACCTTACGCTTCGGCTGTAGGATCGATCATGTACGCTATGACGTGTACTCGCCCTGACGTGGCCTTTGCTTTAAGCATGGTCAGTCGGTACCAGGGTAACCCTGGAAGGGCACATTGGATAGCTGTGAAAAATATACTCAAGTATCTGTGAAGGACCAAGAACATGGTGTTAGTCCTCGGTGGCAGTGATACCTTGAGAGTTGAAGGATATACAGATGCCAGTTTTCAGACGGATAGAGACAGTGGTCGGTCTCAGTCGGGCTGGGTATTCCTTTTGAACGGTGGAGCAGTTACTTGGAAAAGTTCCAAGCAAGAAACAGTGGCTGATTCTACGTGCGAATCAGAGTACATAGCAGCAAGTGAAGCGTCAAAGGAAGCGGCTTGGCTGAAGAATTTCATCGGTGACCTTGGGGTAGTCTCGAGTATTAAGGAGCCCTTGGAACTGTTCTGCGATAACGAAGGTGCGGTCGCCTTGACAAAGGAACCGCGAGACCATGGAAAGTCCAGACATATCGACAGAAAGTACCATTACATCAGACATAGGGTAGAAGAAGGTCACCTCCTTGTAAAGAGGGTATCATCGGAAGATAATCCTGTAGATCCCTTGACAAAGGCTTTGAGTAGGATTAAGCATAATCAGCATGCTAGGAGCATTGGATTAAGAGATGATATAAGTTTTTGTAATTAGATAGATTTTTGAAACTTGTAACAATGTTATTGTATTTGACTTTTGTGATTTAATAATGGAGATTTATTAATGAGTAATGGTTTACTAATTTTGTCAATAATATATCATTGTGTTTCATTTTGCATGTTTTACTTCCTGAATAATTGGATTATTCAAATATCCACAGTCGCTCATACTTTTAGGGAGTAAGTATGAAGCAAGGCTGTCATGAATTAGTTGTAAATTGTCTAAGGAGTTAGACATTGCAATAAGATTGCTGCAACATTCATGAGTACTTGGAAATGGAGATTTGAGTATTGGATAAACCCGCGCTCAATGGATTGCTTCATGGATTATATCACAAGCAATATTGAGACGATAATATCTTTTGATCTTTAAGCTAAGACATATGAGTTATGATTTACTAGACGGTTGTTTATTGATAATACGAAAACGCACCGGTAACTCGGTGTTATAAAACGTATTGTTGTGAGTAATTTGTCTGGTAAAAGACATAAGTATATGAGTCAAAGTTTATTCATCCCTTGACCCTAACGGGGAACAGATATCTGTAGGCCTCTCGATGATTTTGAAGTTGACTAAAATGGTTGGCCAACCGGGACTAACTTGGTAGTCTAAGAGTCATATGCAAATCGGAAATCAAGGTACAGTGAATCAGACCAGATTGATTTTATCCATGTCTTGAGTCTGAAAAATATCTTGTTGGACGGAGGATCATCAGATCACTTATCTATGGACATGACTGATTAGATCAGAGTTTGACATTGGTTTCTAGGAAGCTACAAGTGCTGGTTAATTAGAGGTTAAATCGGTAATTATAGTCATAGACTTATCCAAGTGGGAGACTGTTGGATTAGGTGTCTAAGCCATGACTAATAATTAGTATTTACCTAATTAATAGAAGCACAGTCCATTTGGGTTGCCCTCATGGCTGGAGGTTTGGTAGAAAATTCGGTAGAGAGAAAGGTTGATTTATTATGGGATTAATAAATCAACAGGAATTAAATATATGGTTTATTAATATATTAAAGTCATAATATATTAATTAGAAACTATATTAATTAATTAGAAATTAATCTGGAATTAATTGGATTTAATTTGGTGATTAATTTAATTAATTAAAGGTGCAGGGACTGAAACTGTAATTATTCAATAGTTGAGTAAATGGCAGCGTGTAGTGACCAGTTGAATTTGAACATATATATATATATATATATATATATATATATATATATATATATATATATATATATATATATATATATATATATATATATATATATATATATATATATATATATATATATATATCGAAATTAATATATTAAGGATAAATAGAGTTTGAATTATAAGATAAAAGGTTTATCTTATTTGAATTCAAAAATGTTTATCTCTAAGGTTTATCAACTGGCCATTTGGAAACTATAAAATAGGGGTTCCCAGGCATTATTATTTTTCGCCAATTCCCTCTGAACTCTCTCTGGATTTTCGATCTCCTCTCCTCTAGCTTGGGTGTGACTTTCATTTGAGGCGGGATACTTTTGCTGCTTAGCTTCCAGAAAATTCTAAAAGGTTGGTTTTTTTCTAATTTTATTCTTTTAGTTAATTTTCTTATGGCCTTTAGGTTTTGTTATATGTTCAATTAGAAGAAAACATAGATCCTCATAGGTTGCATGTGAACTTAGGTTATTTAGTTCATGGTTTGCAGAAAACCTTTCAGGTGAGCCACACGCGCTCCATCGGAATGCCAACGAAATTCTTTAACCATTAAGTCCTTATTTGAAAATTCTTTTCAATTTGTTATCAACATTCACCCTAATCATTTTCCAATGATTTCTCACGTATGTACAAAATTCATTAAGTATTCCCAGCCAGGTCATGTCCTGAATCTGACTCAGTATGCTCTAAGCATTAAGTCATCAAGACATGTTCATGACACTTCTGATCGATCCAAGAAACTTGTTGGATTCGATCTAGTCCTATTCCAAACCCTTTTGGAATCTTAGGATTACTCATAATCCTTGTGTCATGACCTTTAATAACTATATCCTTTCGGAGACTTTTTCTCATGCATCTTGAATCTTATCAAGATCATGATTATTATGGCCAGGTCTATGCTGATGACAACATCTATCTGATATATGTCAATGGATTATGTGAGTACGTTGCACCTTTCATATCTCTCATGCCAAATCATCACACTTTGCAATGACATGAAACTATTTCCTAGGGCAATGCATCTTGAGTCTCATCAAGATCATTTTGGCAGAGTTTCGATCTATCTCATAGATGTTTACAGCCATCTGAGTATGTCGTATCTGTATTAGGTCTTTCATAGCGATCCGTCTCTTAACACCAAGTCATTACACTTTGTAATGAAAAGAGATGTTTCCTAGAAACAATATGTAACACACATATGGAGATAGATAACAACAACACTCCCACTGGCTTTGACACGGTTATGGACTATTCACAAAATCCAGAGCTTTTGGCACATTTTGAGAATCCAAACCTTTATGACATCTTAATGGATATCTTTCAGCCCTTTCTCAAAATCCAATCCTTTGGCATATTTTGAGAATCTGAATATCCTTTCTTGCGAGATGCCCACGGGGAAATCCCGGGCCCATGTACCTTTATACTGGCATATTCTTTGTGAGTCCCTATTAGTGTGCCGGTGATCCACACGCGCTCCACTAACGACTTACAATATGCAGTATCCTTTTGGATTTCATCTTCTATTGAGAGTGCTTCTCTCAGAGTCAATTACTTGACTCTGAGTATCGTCTCACTCAACCAGATGTTCTGAAGGTACGTTTCTGTCCATGCTGCTTTCTTTTGATGATTACTCCCACTGGTTTTTAGACCAGGTGTAAAATCAATCAAAAATGCCACATAGACTGTATCTCGTCCTAAGGTTCTCTTAATTGACAGCAACCGGGCTCACCAATGCTTCCAAGTAGTCGGACTGTAAATCCGTACCAACTATAGTGTTTTACCACTATTCGGTATGTCACCCCGATCATAACTACTTATGACGGTGATCAGTACTACTGGTCAAGAGAAGATTATGTCAGTATTAAGAACAGAAATCTGATTTCTGCTCTAAGCCTAGTGATGACTAAAGGTTATTTCACTTGGCTAATCCTGAACTCATTCAGGACTGTCCCAACTCCCACTGTTTCCTTAGAACATGAGTTCTTTCTAAAAGAGCTCTTTCTCTTCCAGATACAGCGGGATAGCCAGTGAAACGACATTTCTGATTAGGTTCAGGCTAGTCATGAGGTTCGGACGAACACTACAAGACCCTAGACCTTTAGTGTACAAGTGGGACAATCCCAGCTTTACATTTCAGACAGTGTCTGCAAAACCTACTTAGTCTAAGATGTGGTTGGAATATGGTTTATATGGTCTGACTGGTTTAGTGTTTAATTTACGGAAATTAATTTGCAATGTATCTCATACATTGAGGATCGAACTGTTTCGAACAACGCTCCATCATCTTCCCTAATACACATTATAACTATTAATGTTCTTGGAAGGGAATAAACTGTGAAACATTTTCCCAGTTTATGTTGTTACTCAGGTTCTGTGGGTCTTGTACTTCCTTTGAAGTCCTTGAACTGTTCAAGGTTTCAATCCAATCGCTTATTCTGATAAGCGAAGCCATATTCGTCATACCGAATGACAAATATTGCGAAGTACAAACAATTGTGTTCTATTTGAAGATTCGAGCAACACACAGCAATTGATGTGTTCGTTGCTCCTAATCTCAATGTCTTTTACATCTCTATGTAAACTTATGGCTTTGTTAACTTTGTTCAAGACTTGCAATCTTCAGTTGACTCTAAGTCAGCTGATTCCAAAATCCTATCCTTTGGATCTTTGGGTGATTCATTTCTTGCCACATGTGCTTTATAAAGAACTTAATCATCATTTGACTCTAAGTCAAATGATTCCAAAGTCCTGTCCAACTGGATCTTTGGTTGATTCATTTCTTCACACATTAAGAACTCAACTCATCAAGTGATTCCAAGGTCCTGTCCAACTGGACCTTTGGTTGAATTGATTCTTATGACATTTATCTTAACAATCATAAAAGGACACAATTCCTAAAATCCAAACACTTTGGATGCATTCAACATTCAAGTTATTACTAATCACGCATTCAACACATTCATATAACATTTCAAGGATAATTTCAAACAACAGGTGTTAAAAGAAAACGACAATTTTATTAAAACCAAAAATCCTTGAACAATGTACTATATGAAAGACAATGTCACACGCATCTAAAAGATAATAACATGATTTAATATCTAGCTAAACTTCAAAATTGCATGAGCTGGAAATCCAATCCAAATGTGCTCCTATGCGCCAGAGTCCCGTACCTTACTGATTCCCTGCATGCAAAACATTATGCATCAAGGAATTATGGAACAGGAGTTTTGAGGTTTTTAGATATACCTGAGCTTTCAAAAGAGTTTGACTTTGGAGCGTCTTTCAATCTTTCCGCGACTGTATCCGATTCTGTGGATTTCCAGCTTAAGACATATCCAGACGATCTAGATCGTTTCTTGCTGCGTCTTTCCACTGGACTTAATCCAGAAGTAGCTGAACCATTGGAGCTATGCCTGTCCAAGAGTGACTCGTACAAAGTCAACAGTGGACGCATTTCCATTAAGGTCTTTTTCTGGTCTTCCTTTCTATACGTCTGAATGAACAGATCGTACTTACTAGTCAGTGAAGCGAGTAGAGTGTTAACACTCGACTCCTGACTCATGGAATAACCAAGTTTGTACAATTCACCTATGTACGCTTCAATCTGAAGAACATGCTAATCGATGCTACTTCCTTCTTTTAGCTTGCACTCTGCAAGTCTTTTGAAGATCCTTGCTCGTTCCTCTTCAACCGGTTTTTGGAACTTTTCCTCAACCGATTGCATTAACTCATATGGCCCCAAGGATTCAAAATCCTTGCGGAACTCGGGGCCAATGGTCAATAGCATGAGGTCACGAATCTCTTCGGATTCATCAACTAAGAAGTTTTGCATATCATAAGAACTCTTTATGATGACTTGTTCCGGTGGAACCGGGATCGGATACTCGGTGAGATGAAGCTTGCCCGCAATGACGAGAACCATTCTCCAGTTGCAAAGTCATTCCTTACAGTTAAGGCCAGTCATCCTTTCCATATTTAGCAGGTGCTTTCTGATGCTCTCAGAAATGGGTGAAGGAGGAGAGGGAGGAGAATAGACACTTGATTCAGACATCTACAATAAACAGAATTTTATTAGTTCAATAATCCTTTTAAATAATTACCCAATATATTATTTATTAAGGCTAGGACCCAAAATGCCCCAACTATGGTGTGAAGAGGGATGCCGTAATCACAACATAATTGTCATTAAGGTAGATAATACACTTATCAATTTCATCTTATGAAATTCCTAGATCTGTTGAGACACATTGAACTATTCAATGGCATGTTTAGTCTTGGATGTGCCCCACTGTTTGTGACTGGGATGCCGAGGATCACAAACCGGGTGTGAATAACCATGCAAATTCGCTCGGTACTCTTGAAGTCAATTGCCATCTCTAATTAACGTGTCGGTTAACCACACACGCTCCGTTAATAATGACAAAATCGAGAAACCCATTGCAACTCTTTGCGGACCCCAGTTGGCGTGCCGGTAAACCACACACGCTCCACCAACGTTCCACAAAGTGCAATGTGCAATTCCATAGATTTGCACCAATTCATATTTTTAACCTAAAGTAACTAGATTGGGTTTTGTTCAAAGTTCTAGTACTTTCAATTATAGCATTATAATTTTAAGAGGCTTAGCGGTTCTATCAAACCCGTTCGGCTAATGACACTCGACTGACCAGGAGAGCGGTGGGTAAGAGTAGATACCCATTAGACTAACATTTTATAGTCAGCCGCCTTATACCCTCTTTATAGGACAGTTTTGTGAATGAGGCCTACTAGCGGTAAGACTAACCAATTTTCTTATATATAAATAATTAACTTTTAATCATAAATATATAATATATATTTTAATCTTATTAAAATATTTTAGAATTAATTATTTCTTAATTTTCGCAAATTTTAAGGAATTTTTTTGAAAATTTAAATTAATTCTTTAAGCTGATTTAATTGATCTTTTAATTAACAGTTAATTAAACTAATTAAATCTAAGATAGATTTTATGAAATTAATCAAATTAATTTTACTATCTAGGGCCCCACAATTTTCGAAAAATACAAGCCAACAATTAAGGGTTCCGGTTATTTATTAGATATAGTTACCAAAAATAACAACCTACTTAAAAAAGGCAAGTAAATCAAGCAAATAAAATGGACCATGGGGCTTGGCGGCTAGGGTTTCACGAAATTGAGGCTATTCCAAGAGGGTTTTTCGCAAAAACACTCAAGGCAATAATCATTCAAGCAGTTTATATCAATTCATAAGAAAACAATCCTAAGTTCTGATACCACTGAAGGGTTTTCTAGCAAACAATGAACACAAAAAATTCCTTATGGTTCACATGCACCCTAGAAAGATCTATGTTTTCTTCTATGAAGATAATAAACTAAAACTAAAGGCCAACAATAATTTCTAAAGTTTAAAACAAGAATTACCAACCTTTGAATCTTGTTCTTGAAGCTAGCAGCACAAGTGTCCCGCCTCAAATGCAAGTCACACCTAAAGCAATGGAGAAGACAGTCCAGCAGAGTAGTCTTTGTCAAAAGTGGCGCAGGATTAGGGTTCCTAGGGGATCCCTATTTATAGATTTCAGGTGGTACAGCTTGAAACCCTAGAGCCCATCTTTGGTAAGCCTTTTACCAATTAGGCAAGGCTTTCTCTAACCTAATTAGGGTTTCGAGATTTTGTGGTGTCACCACCAAAATCTCACCATCTTCACCCCTGTCCACTGGCCAGTCAATAGCCAGTCAATATTCAACTATTGAATAATTACATAACCAATCCCTGCACTTTTAATTAATTAATTTAATCACTAAATTAAATCCAATTAATTCTAGATTAAATCTCAATTAATTATTATAGTTTCTAATTAATATATTAACACTTAAATATATTAATAAACTATTTAATTAATTCTATTGATTTATTAAACAATTAATAAATCAACCTTTTACTCTACTGAACTCTATCCTGACCTCCAGCTATGAGGGCAACGCAAATGGACTTTGCTTCAATTAACAAGATAAATATAAATATAAAGTCATGGCTTAGACACCTAATCCAACAGAGTTCAACACTCCCGTCCCTTTCTTGATCATCGATACTAGACAATGTTCATGGATATTATGTGATTTGATCTTGTTAAGACTTCTGTTGTATGACTTTTGTGTTTATATGATCGAATACCAACAACGAATTCATTCTAAATACCCAACAAGAAGCTAATGTAAAATTACAAAAGAGGAAAAGAGCAACCAACACAACAAAAGGCAATACTTTTTTCGAAGTATTGGAATTTTTTCACGAAAGAGGATGTTTTAGTCGATAGTGATGAATCGATTAGGCATGTCAAATGCAACTTTTGTTCAAAAATGATCAAAACGGATACTATAAAAATGGTACATCTAGTTTGAAAAATATCATCATGGTTGTAGAAAAAAACCGGAAAATATTGACAAAACTGAAAGCACTATACAATTTAAAAAGGAAGTGACCGGGGAGGGTAGTCTTGGTACATGGAAGCACGATAAAAAACACATAAAAACGCTTTGTTAAAGTTATTTGTTGTTGGTTAAATGTCTATTAAATTTGTAGAATACGATGCATTTATAGAATACACGAATACACTTAATGGTACTCACGACACATTTTATGTTGAAAACTATTATGTTGAAGAAAGAAATAAGTTGGTCAAATTTTAAGTAATCCTCTAAATGTAGTACATTTGACAACTGACACGTAGACTAGTTCGTGTCAACGAACTAACTACATGGTACTCACGACACATTTTATTGACGAAAATTTGGTAGTGCATAAAAGAATCATCAACTTTAGGCTATTAGAGAGTCATAAAGGTGAGGACATAGGCAATGAGATACTAGAGTGCATCCAAAGGAGTATGAAAAATGTCATGACCATGACCATATACAACGTCACATCTAATGACAACACATTAGAATATCTAGTAACAAAGTTACCAAATATGTACAACCGGGGAAAAACTTTTACGTTAGGTGTATGGATCATATACTCAACCTAATTATGAAAAATGGACTCAATGTTTTCCAAAGTAGTGTCTCGTGTATCCGAAGATTCAATAAAAGATGAAGGGTTGGAGTCAACAAAGTTCTTATACAATGATAACCCCACCCTTTGGAACTCAATATGCCAGTTATTAAATAGGGCAGTTGAGTTGGATGTTTTCACTACATATTCAGTCATTGGTATGTTTTTCTTTTTTCGCTACATTTTTTTTCCATCTTGAAACTGTCAATAATGGCTTCGTACAAAGTCGATATATGCTGATTTTTTATAGAATAAAACTCATAAGTAGTATTTAATTTTAGGCTCAGGAATCAGACAACTTTTTTGCATATTCACTGTTTTACAAGCCCCGAAAGTCGGGGTATCAAATCTAAAATGTGTATTTTTTTTCCTATTTTCGCTGCAATATTTATCCATCTTGAAGCTATCATAACATTTTCATACAATGTCGAATCGTATTGATTTTTTATCTAGAATAAAATTCATAAGTAATAGTTAGTTTTAGGCGCAGGAATCAGTCAATTCACTTGCATATTCACCGCTGTACAAGCTCCGAAAGTTGGGGTATCCGATGTACAATATTTATTAATAATACCTTTTTATATTATAGATTCTTCTCTTCAAAAAGATGTTGTACCTCTATCTCTGCAGATTTCCAGGTATGTCGAGAGGTGGTCCAATTTCTAGAAAAATTAAAGACCAAAATGAATATGATATCAGCTAGTTCAGAACCGTTAGCACATATGTTTTTCCGGGAAGTAGGTGATGTTTATAAAGACATCAAGGATTGGTCATTGAGACCAAAATTTTTCTTGATGGGAAAGGAGATGCAATCAAAGTATGACAAGTATTGAGGGTACTTGAAAAGGTTCAATGATTATATGTGTTTTGCGATTGTATTGGATCCACAAATGAAGTTCGATTTTTCTACGACATGTCTTTGACAAAATGATCAAGCTAAGGTAATGAAAGAAAGTTCTATGTCAACTTCTGAAATTACTTTGAGGGTGAAATCATTGATATGTGGTCTTGAAAGGAAGATTTAAAATTTTTACAACATCTACAAAGAAAACCTAGACATGTCCGAGTCCAACGCGCCTTCTCAGACTCGTGCAACTCAAGGTGTAAAAAATATTGATGATGACAACGAATTTTTCGTTGATTTTCTAACCCAAGTGACATACGACAAAAAGTTTGATATTCTTGTGTGGTGGAAACTAAACGCATCCTGATACCCGATTGTTGCTTGAATGGATAAATGCATGAATTTAATATTTTTAAAAATTAGTGAATATATTTTAACGCTTTATATGTTTATGTTGTTTAGATCTATTGGCGATTCATATCTCAAGAGTGACATCTGAGTCGGCCTTTAGTACTAGTAGATGAATTTTAGCCCTTACCGAACTAATTTGGCCATACCGATAGTTGAAACTTTGGTTTGTACCCAAGATTAGGTTAAGAAAGCCCGAAAACCAATAACCGACAATACTGAAGAACTTCTAAAAGATGACGAGGCCACAAATGTGACATTATTTGTTTGTACATTTTACTTTTATAATGATAACATGTTATTAACTTCATGTTTTATTGTAATTTCGGTTTACCAAAAATCGAAGAGGCGATATGAAAAGAAAGGGGACAACGCAAGGGAAAAAGTGTTATGGAGATTATAAACGAGTGTCTAGTTAGTTTACAACTTTTCAAATTGATGACATTTTGTATACTTGATTAAATGATGTGAATTGTGAGATTTCATGTTTATGTTTAAATTTTTTTTGATTTTCTAACAATTTAATTTTTTACGACATATCATATTTATTATTTAGTTTTGATGATGCATAAAAGTTTCAATGAATAAAAAGATTTGTTTAGCTAAATTAAGGTCTTAATGAATAACGACTTAATGAAAAAGTCTTAATGACTAAATGTGTTGTGTTAATATAAAAGTAAAGTAGTACAAACAAATGAATTAATCCCAAAACACAAAAATCCAATACATATGAACTAAGCCCAAACCATAAATCAAATCCCAAATAACCACAAAAATCGGGCTTGGTTCATACCCATTGGGTCCAAAACCAGAACCCAAGTGTAACTCGGTTCTTCTCGGTTCCAAACTCAAAACCACCCGACCAAGTCATTACCCGATCTGAGAACCAAGCCAATAAAATAGGTCGAATCGGTCCCCTCTAACACCCATACTCAGGTTCGGTTCCTCTAACGTTCAGTCCGAGTCGGGCCGGTTCTGGACCCGAGCTCATCCCTAGCAAAGAATAATTGATTTGTTAAGGCTGATGTAAGGCTTACAAAAAAAAAGATGAAGATGAATGCGGAGATTTGCCAAGAAGGGAACCATTTAGGTTTCAAGAAGTGCAACCAAACATATTTTTCTACAACTATGATACCAATTGTAAAGATCAAAATGTAAATCGCAATTGAATGAACACCGGATTTAAAGTGGAAAATCTGAAACTGGAAAAAGCACTATGAAGAACGACTATATTAGATCTCGTGATGTGTAGGTTACACTGACTCATATTTGTTTGTGTTGAAACATAATTAGTGGGATGCTCGGCAAAAAAAATCTAAATAGTTGTATATATAATAGCCTCACAATAATCCTAATCATACTAAAAAAACCATACGATAAAAGGAAATTTTCCTTATAGTTTAGGAGTCCTAATAACTACATAATGGTATTTTCAATTCGGATTCCACATTAAATGATAAATAATTAAATATGCAGCAACAATAAAAAAATGTTGCATAAAAGGAAAATACTAGGGTTGATACTAACCATATAATAAACACATAATTAATGGTATTTTTGGATTCCACACACTAAATGATAAATATGTTTTTTTAGAACGGCAATCTAATATACTCCTACTCTTAAACTACACTTTAATTCCATATATGTCTCATATGAGACTTGAACACTTGACTTCAAATAGGAAGGACAAACACCTGATGTCGCTGGGTAGAAGCCTTTGGCAAATGATAAATATGTGGCATAGCAATTAAAAAGGGTTGCATAAAAGGAAAATACTAGTGTTGATGCAGCACCGGTCAAATGCAACACTTGTAAAATAATTGCATTTTGTTGACCAGACATTGACATGCAATAAATAATTTTGAAACATTTTCAAACAGTTCACACGGGTATTATTGTTTGAATGTCTACGTGTTTAGTTGCCATACTTATTTAATGTATTGTGTGAAATTTCAACTTTGGCATCACCTCTATTCCAAGACTAGAGATGCTCTTTGACATTAAGGGTTAATAAGTCGAATGTCACAATTCCAAGTGATACCAACTAACTCATATTTTTAATGAGTAATGACGTTGGGAGTTGTTGCAGAAGTAAGCTTAGGGCAACGATAAGGCTACTACATTGTGATACATATATACATACATTTAGCATCTCCTAGTTGACATTTGTATACATATATAGGTTTAGCAATTCTTATTTAATGTTTCATTATATATATTGCACGATACATGAATAGGGACATAACAAGTCTATCTGCCAGGGCATGAAACTTTTTAGCTACGGACTGCCGGACTGGCCCAGCTTAATTATTAGATAATGATAAACATTAGCTGCCTGGTCTTTGCTATGCTAACTTATTCTTATGTTTACAAATGTATGTAATAAAGCCAATGGACAGATATCCGCTCCTCAAGAAAATAATTATGCATGCAACCAAGTGTTTCTGTTACACGTATAGATTTTTGTCCGCCAACCTCTGAGACGTCGGAATAGCTATGAGTGGGGTTCCTTTCTTCAAGACAACACCAAATTTATCTGGCAGCTCATGTTGGTTGTCATCAGGCAAAGTCCAGTTGAACGAGTGCAACATTGAAGCCAAAAGGTACATCAGCATCTTCTCACCCAAGGGAAGCCCTGGACACCTTCTTCTACCCGATCCAAAAGCGAGAAAGTTGGTATTCAATCCATTATAATGGAATTTGGTTGTTCCATCGGGATTTAGAAATCTATCAGGATCAAATTCTAAAGGATTTTCCCAATATTTAGGATCTCTATGTATTGCCCAGACATTCAAATAGACATTAGAACCCTTTGGGACTGTGTATCCATCAACCTTGCATGATTTACTGGGAGATCGCCCCACCATGAGTGGAAGTGCAGGGTGTAAACGGAATGTTTCCTTAATAACTGCATCTAGGTAACGTAATTTTGGAAGATGAGATTCTTCCACAATGCTGTTTTGGCCTACGACTTGTTCTAATTCCTCTTGTATCTTTTTCATTACGTCTGGATTTTTCAAAACCTCCGTCATCGTCCATTCTGCCATTACTGTTGTTGTGTCTGTTCCTGCAATAAAGAAGTCCTGTTTCAATAAACAAAAGAAGGTGATTAAGGCGTTGACAAAAATAAACAAATAGAAAATAGTTTGCACAAACAAATAAGTTTACCACGAGAAAAGCTTTTATTTCCGTAATGCTGAAGGAGGATGACGTATTTTGTTGTTTAAGCTCTAGTAAAATCTGCAAGAAATCCTTTCTTCCCTGTTGCTCGGCTGATTCTATGGATTTAAGGTTCATTCTGTCATCTATAATCCTCTGGAGGATGGCATCAAACTTCTGAAATTGCCCTTTCATTTTTCGCTGCACCCCATTTAAGTCGAATCTCGTCAGCACCGGAAAAAAGTCAGACACGTTCGGCTCTCCCACAATATCCATTACACCTGAAATCACTTCCCGGAACCCATCCCAAAGATCACTGCTTTGGTCCTCTTCATCCCAACTTTTCCCCCATATCATGCTGGTTATGACGGTTAGAGACGTTGAGAACGCCATCCCAGCAAAGTCCACCTCCGTGCCCATCGTTTCATACACATGCTTGATGGTTTTTCTCACTCCAAGTCTCCGAAAAGAGCCTGAAGCTTCCAGGTTCTTGTTGCTCATTACTTCGTACACAAACACTTTACGCATGTTGCGCCAATATGCGTTGTTGTCGGACCAGGTTATATCTTTGCCACCATATGAGAGGATGAGGGCAGCCACTGGAGCGTCTCGGTTAGCAAAAGTATCATCCTGCTCTTGGACCACAGCTTTAGCCAGTTCTGAGGAGCTAACGATGATGTAGGTCTTACTTCCGAGCTGGAGTTTGAATATGGGCCCAAAACGTTTAGCCATTTTGGTGAATTCAAGGTGCAAGTTGGGGCCAAGAAATGGAAGGTACCCCAGCACGGGCAAACCGCGAGGTCCAGGCGGCAACCGCGATGTGCTCTTCCGGGATCTGTAAAATATAATAGCCAATGAAATGGCTAACAAAATGAACATCTCGGTTTTCTTGCTGGTAACTTCGGACCACCATGACAGCTCGCTATCTGATATCATATTGTGTATTAAAGCTACCAAGGCAAATCACAATTATTCTTATGAAATCCAAATCGTTATATGTCTATATATATACTTGGCTGATCCAACCTTTTGGGACGGGTCAAGGGTACCACTGACTTTTGCCCTACTAGACAATATATTTTGAAAACACACCTTACTGTGTAAAGCAGCCTTCTTTTACCTTTTACTAGCAGCCTTCTAGTTACCACATGGTCAAGTTTTTGTGTTTTCCTTGGCTTTTGTTGTAAAAAAAATTCACGTAGGACCGACCCTATATATATATATATATAATATCTGGTATTCCCAAAAAAACCGGTTTTATAAAGAGAAGGGTTATATGATCCGGCGTATATACAGTAAGAAATAGGGCTATATGATTGAACTAAACAACTCGATTTCAAAATTCTAATCCAACAAGTAGGCGATTTAGCCGTACAATTATATAGCCCAGTTTTGCAAATCAATCACCGGTTGTGTAAACATAAGGGGAAATGGAAATTAAACAGTTAAATAGTGGGGAAACCAGAGTAACATTTAACTTAAGTTTTAGAAATATTCAATATTAAAGTTTATCGCAATTATTAGAAATCAAATTCTTACAATTTTAGAGATTTAATTGATAATGGAATTAATAACATAACAAAAAATGCCCTTTTATATGTGGATTAATTTTAGACATCGTTAACAACCACAGGATAAGATGGATTTTATACAAGTTCAACATACAACAAAATCATACGATCTGACCACCTGCAGCTAACTCATTTTAATTTCTAAACATGGTTATGTTAATAAATGAACTAATATAGGTTTAGACATGAACATGTATGTTCGGTTATGAACATAGGTCATTTTCATATGGTTAAATTATATGATTTCGTTCATTTTTAAACCCATATGTATGGGGGACGGTTTCTTTGAGAATACAAATTATGTTAAGATTGTGAGAATGAATCTCAGCCATTCATTTCATCAAAACATGTGCGTATGTATTGTAAGAATTATAAGGGCACTCTAGTTATCTAAAAACGGAAACCGTACCTTCTGAAAAAAAAAACAGTTTTTTTGGAATAATCTTCAATCGTATCTCATCAATTTCAGCAAATCGATTACAAATTCAATTGATTCTTCATTCATACCAAAATCGAAAGCAGCGATCCATTCAAACTAGAAATCCGATCAGAATTGCACGTCTAAAATAGAGAAATTTACAGATTTCGATTATCGATTCACGTCAACAACGACTATTTAGTACAGAACCAAAAATTACGATTGAATCGAAAAAAATCGATCGAATATCAACGTAAGAGCATCATATACTTCAGAATCATCATTGAAACAAAAATTGACTTCGAAAATTAGGTTTTTCTGTTTATTCCAATATAGTTTTCTACGATCCAAGCTTAATAACAAATTCAGTTCTTCGATGTTCTTTATTTCGTTTAAATTAATTGTTACAGTTTGGATTACTTATTTGATACATTTCAATGAGTTCGACTTCATATGAAGAAGGTTCTTTTTCAACATTTAAGCAATACACTGATAATTCAAGCATGAATGAAGGTATGAAGCAATTCATAACTTGATCCTCCTCCTGTATTCATATATGATTTGCAGCTAATACATATGAATCGACTTAATACTTTTTTTCTTGATAATCATAGATGATTAAGTGTTTAAAATTCAATTAATATTACATATAAAATACTCATGCACAGGTGATTATACAATAAAACAAACAAAAACACATATTCATAACTGATTAATTTTATTATAAGATATGTATTCACAACTGATTATTAATATGTGAATACTTACATAGTTATATATGAACATTCATATTCAAAATAAATTATTCATATATGAATCAACAAAATATTTACATACTTAATAAACATCTGTGAATAGGAGTTTACTATTAATAATATATATATATATATATATATATATATATATATATATATATATATATATATATATATATATTGATATATAAACTTAAAAGAATATTCATATTTGAATACTCATAAAAATATCACTTCTGAATAGTTGTATTCTAAAATACGCATATATAGGTATTCGTATATGAATATTCATATATGAATACTCATACATGAATCAAAAAATAATCAGTCGTGTATAAATAATCATGTACTTATATGTGAACATCAATTCACAAACGATTATTCATATATGAATGTTCATAGATCAATCAAAAATTCATTAATCATGTATGAATAACGAATATATTTTTGTTGTTTTTAAATCAGCTGAAAATTCAAGTTCAACAAATGAATCAGATTGCCTTAATATGAAACAATAATTGACTTATAAACCAGATTTACCTGAAGAATTTGTTCATATTAAAGATTCTATCTTCAATTCTTTACACGAGGGGATCAAAATGTATACTAACTATGCAACAATGGCTGGTTTTGATACACTTCTGAGTACCCAATCGAGATTTGAAAATGATCAAATAAGAAAAAAATATGTCTTGTGATACACTTGTAATAAGATCTATTAGAAGAAGAGAAAACTCTCACAAGATAGTTACTGGATGCACAACAAAGATTATATTTGAGTGTTTATATGGAACAACAAATTAAAAAGTTTTGGAATTCCATGAATTGTACAACCATGGTGAGTGTTGAGGATAGATGCCATTTGAAAAAGGCAAAGGAAATGTCATATTCAGAAAAACAATTCATAGTCCGGGTATCAACAGCAGAAATGGGCCCAACAACAACTTATAAATTGCGAGCAACCTTGAAAGGAGGTTATAAGTATATGATGCCTAAAGTAGCAGACTACAAAAATGTCAAAAGAGGAATAAATAGGATTCTATGCTACAAGGATGCTCAAATAATAATCAACAAAATGAATGACTGTAGAGATCACTACCCAAATTATTCATTTGAGTTCGCACGTGATGGAAATGTTTTGAGTGTTATGTTTTGGGCAGATGAACGGGAGAAGGCGTATTACAACGAGTTTGGCAATGTTATATCTTTTGATGCAACCTTTCGCACTAACAAGTAAGCTTTATATGATTCAAAAATTATCTGAATATCTTAACTCATTTACTATATTCATATATGAATTATCATATATGAATCAACATATCTAATAATACTAATCATATATGCCTTATCCAATTCATTTGATTAATCGTTATGTCTATTCATAAAAGATTATATAACAACTGATTATTCAGCCTTCATATACTCACAAGTGATTATTCATATCTGATTATTAATTTTATAGTAATCATATGTCTGTATTCACAAATGATTATATAACATATCAAAATCGCTCAATTACAAAATCGCTCAATTAGAAAGTCTGATTCAATCGCTTAATTAGAAAATTCGACTTGAAGCAAGTATCTAATCAGAAGAGGACTGTATTGGTAGCCCTGATGTGTATATCTGTTGGCTTGCATGTGCAGAAACCAACCGGATTGCACCTCTTTCCATCAGGTCCTTTATTGCCTTTCTTGCAAGCGATCCATTAATCTGTCATCGCCATACAAATAGTTACAATCGATCACACCAGCAATCGGATATTAGTTTGCAAATACATATCGCTCAAAGTACTGATGCAAAAGAAGCATACTGCAATAATGCTTGGTTGTTCTATTTATCCGATTGCTTTTTAGTCAATTACCAAATCCATGAAGAAAAACGAAAGTAAATAGGAATGAAATGGCAAATCCAATCAAAATTAAAAAATAAAAATGAATCTAAATCGACACAAACGAGAGTAATCCAATCAAGAAAAAACTATCCAAGCAGATAACCAACAAATCCATGAACTAGAATTATCGTATAATTTATTATTGAAATAAGAATATCGACTATTGTATTGACATCTAAAATACCAGGAGCGCACGATAACTTACCCTAAGACTATCGGAAAGAATCGAAGCTTGAATGACGTGATTATGGAAGGATCCAAGGGGGTACTTTAGTAATTTGAGTTATTCTAATTTAAAGACTAATTTTTTATTTTTTTAAATATTAATTATTATTAAATTAATTTTTTGGTATATATGTGAGTTTTTAGAATTTGTAAAGATATATACGTAATTTAAATGTTTATAAGGATATACACGTAATTTAGAATGTTTATAAGGATATAAACGAAATTACGCCAAAAAATATTGCATAAAAGGAAAATACGAGCGTTGATATTAACCATATAAACACATAATTAATGGTATATAGTTGGATTCCACACATTAAATGATAAAGATGTAGCAGCAATTAAAAAGGGTTGCATAAAAGGAAAAATACTAGTGTTGATGCAGCACCGGTCAAATGCAACACTTGTAAAATAATTGCATTTTGTTGACGAGATATTGACATGTAATGAATTTTGAAAAATTTTCAAACGGTTCATACGGGTATATTATTATTTGAATGTCTAGGTGTTTAGTTGTCATACTTATTTAATATATTGTGTGAAATTTCAACTTTGGCATCACCTCTATTCCAAGATTTGAGATGCTTTGACTTTAAGGGTTGATAAGTCGAATATCACAATTCTAAGCTGATACCAATTTTTTTTAACGGCAAATTTATTCTACTCCTAACTACTCATTGTTTCACCTATGTCTCTTGCGAAACTTGATACCAACTAACTCATATTTGCAAGTGAAGCCCAGCCTACCTGGGTGGATGCACCCGGGTTATATACTCATGTGGTGGGAGGTCTGGAGTTCGACTCCGACTAACCCCATGTGGGGGATTTTCCTGGAAGGCGAATTAGGTGGAGGGGAAAGGCCTTTACGCTTTAGGTAATCGTCAACCGCCCTGGGTTGCGGGGCTGATTACCCTCAGGTGAAACCATATCTATTCGCTAGTTCCAAAAAAAAAACTAACTCATATTTGTAATGATGTTGGAAGTTGTTTGCCAGAAGTAAGATTAGGGCAACGATAAGGCTACTACTTTGTGATACATATATACATACATTTAGCATCTCCTAGTTGACATTTATATACATAGGTTTAGCAATTCTTATATAATGTTTCATTATATTGCACGATACAGGCATGTATAGGGGCATAACAAGTATATTTGCCCGGGGCATGAAAATTTTTAGCTACGGAATGGCCTAGCTTAATTATTAGATAAAGATAAACGTTAGCTGCCTGGTCTTTGCTATGCTAACTTATTCTTATGTTTACAGATGTATATAATAAAGCCAATGGACAGATATCCGCTCCTCAAGAACATAATTATGCGTGCAACCAAGTGTTTCTGTTACACGTATAGATTTTCATCCGCCAACCTCTGAGACGTCGGAATAGCTATGAGTGGGTTTCCTTTCTTCAAGACAACACCAAATTTATCTGGCAGCTCATGTTGGTTGTCATCAGGCAAAGTCCAGTTGAACGAGTGCAACATTGAAGCCAAAAGGTACATCAGCATCTTCTCACCCAAGGGAAGCCCGGGACACCTTCTTCTACCCGATCCAAAAGCGAGAAAGTTGGTATTCAATCCATTATAATGGAATTTGGTTGTTCCATCGGGATTTAGAAATCTATCAGGATCAAATTCTAAAGGATTGTCCCAATATTTAGGATCTCTATGTATTGCCCAGACATTCAAATAGACATTAGAACCTTTTGGGACTGTGTACCCATCAACCGTGCATGATTTACTGGGAGATCGCCCCACCATGAGTGGAAGTGCAGGGTGTAAACGGAATGTTTCCTTAATAACTGCATCTAGGTAACGTAATTTTGGAAGATGAGATTCTTCCACAATGCTGTTTTGGCCTACAACTTGTTCTAATTCCTCTTGTATCTTTTTCATTACGTCTGGATTTTTCAAAACCTCCGTCATCGTCCATTCTGCCATTACTGTTGTTGTGTCTGTTCCTGCAATAAAGAAGTCCTGTTTCAATAAACAAAAGAAGGTGATTAAGGCGTTGACAAAAATAAACAAATAGAAAAAAATTTGCACAAACAAATAAGTATACCACGAGAAAAGCTTTTATTTCCGTAATGCTGAAGGAGGATGACGTATTTTGTTGTTTAAGCTCTAGTAAAATCTGCAAGAAATCCTTTCTTCCCTGTTGCTCGGCTGATTCTATGGATTTAAGGTTCATTCTGTCATCTATAATCCTCTGGAGGATCGCATCAAACTTCTGAAATTGCCCTTTCATTTTTCGCTGCACCCCATTTAAGTCGAATCTCGTCAGCACCGGAAAGAAGTCAGATACGTTCGGCTCTCCCACAATATCCATTACACCTGAAATCACATCCCGGAACCCATCCCAAAGATCACTGCTTTGGTCCTCTTCATCCCAACTTTTCCCCCATATCATGCTGGTTATGACGGTTAGAGACGTTGAGAACGCCATCCCAGCAAAGTCCACCTCCGTGCCCATCGTTTCATACACATGCTTGATGGTTTTTCTCACTCCAAGTCTCCGGAAAGAGCCTGAAGCTTCCAGGTTCTTGTTGCTCATTACTTCGTGCACAAACACTTTACGCATGTTGCGCCAATACGCGTTGTTGTCTGACCAGGTTATATCTTTGCCACCATATGAGAGGATGAGGGCAGCCACTGGAGCGTCTCTGTTAGCAAAAGTATCATCCTGCTCTTGGACCACAGCTTTAGCCAGTTCTGAGGAGCTGACGATGATGTAGGTCTTACTTCCGAGCTGGAGTTTGAATATGGGCCCAAAACGTTTAGCCATTTTCGTGAATTCAAGGTGCAAGTTGGGGCCAAGAAATGGAAGGTACCCCAGCACGGGCAAACCGCGAGGTCCAGGCGGCAACCGCGAGGTGCTCTTCCGGGATCTGTACAATATAATAGCCAATGAAATGGCTAACAAAATGATCATCTCGGTTTTCTTGCTGGTAACTTCGGACCACCATGACAGCTCGCTATCTGATATCATATTGTGTATTAAAGCTACCAAGGCAAATCACAATTATTCTTATGAAATCCAAATCGTTATATGTCTATATATATACTTGGCTGATCCAACCTTTTGGGACTGGTCAAGGGTACCACTGACTTTTGCCCTACTAGCTAGACAATATATTTTAGAAAACAAACCTTATTGTGTAAAGCAGCCTTCTTTCACCTTTTCCTAGCTGCCTTCTAGTTACCACATGGTCAAGTTTTTGTGTTTTCCTTGGCTTTTGTTGTAAAAAAAAATTCACGTAGGACCCTGTGGGTTTAATCTTGACAGGTTTTATTAGTTTTTCTTTGACACGGATCGTGTCAGACCAACAGAAGGTCTCAGACATGTTTTACACGGGTCGTGTCCTCTGACATGGGTCGTGTTCAGTGTACAGCAGCTCCGATTTGGTCCTTTTCACCCCTTTTGACTCAATTCAATGTCTAACACTTCTCTAAACTCATAGGCATCAAAAATGACATTTTTCCAACCCAAATTATACATCGTTAGGCTGAATTAAACCATCCAATATCATTTCAAATGAATCAATTAAATGCATATGTGCATATATGTTTATATGCGTATGTACACGTATGCATATATGCCTATATATGCAAAAATAGATGTGCATTTGTTCATATGCGTATATGCATGTATGTATTTATTTTAATATTTTTGAATATACATGTATATTATTTTTTATTAATGTTATAACAGATTTTGAAGAAATTATCGAGCAAATTGAAGAAATGAAAAGGGTTATTGTCATAATGACCCAACAAAGTTGTATAAAATATTTTAAAAGGTCCCTATACAATATATTGTGCTCTCTAGGACCTTAAACCGACCAAAAACATGACATTTGAACCCTTTTTGGAAGGGTGAAGGGGTTAGCCGGTTGTAAGATTGACGTGGCTATCCATATGGCACTTTAGTCACCATTGTTAGTCTACGTGGCCTTGACATGGTCTCCGCATGGATGATTATTATTTTCAGAATTTATAAATTTTTATAAATTATTCATGTTCTTTGGGCTTTTGAAGACTAGATTTAAATCCAGAAAATCACCCATCACCTGCTTACACCCACCATCACCACTTCCATCGTCCACCCACCACCACCACCACCATTACTAGTGGACGCCATTAATCGATGAAGAAAACTGCAAGGCGGACACACTAACTGGAAACCAATCGGCCGCATATCAAAACGAGGACCAGAATCTCCCATTGCCAGACGAAAAGCCCCCGGAATGATTTTTGTTTCCATCTACGGATTCTAAAGGTGCAAACTAATATCGAAATTATTAACACGAGACTAATCCATTGAATGATTGTCAATGCATCTAGGGTTTTGTATTTCAAATCATCGGGGTTATCTTCATCGAACAGAGATTCATCCTCATCGTCGTTTTCCAGTCTCCCTGAGCCACGTGCCATTGCACCGGGAGTGTATCGGCCTGATTTAGGAATGTCGGAAAGTGGAATCTCCGGTGGATCCGCTAATCTCGATTGTTGAGTTTTAGTTCTTACCAGACTTGCTCTTCTCTGAAACGATGTACATTTCAAAACCTCACCGTCGTTGTCATAATCGAGAAGATAACTCAAATTGCTAGGTACTCGTCGATTGCGTTGATTTAGCATTCGAAACTCGTCTTCCTCCTCTGATGATGATCTTTTGTAATGTTTTCCCTCACTTGAATCATCGGCGATGGGTTTGAGGACCATAGAGGAGCTTGAGTACCATAAAGAAACCTTCGATTCAGCAACCACCATCTACATCAGGGATATACTCGCACAAATCTGTAATCGTAAACAGATCCAGAAATCACAAACTTGACGACAACGTTGGTGCTTAACGCCTATGTAGACTCGTTGATCTTCGATTTCATAATTTTCCCTGTTGATCTTCGATTTCATCTTTTGGTGCTTTGCAGATCTTTGCATCTTCTTCATACGATCTCGGAATTGGCTTCAAGCATCCTACAGACAAGTCGTAGCATACCATCAAATTACCATCAGCCAACGAGGGGAGACGCTGATGGTGTAGCCGACACTGCTTAGGATTCCACTGTAGCCGTTGTTTTGGATATTGGTTGATTAACCGGAGGCGTGTCTCGTGAAGAAGAAGAAGATAGGGCATGTTTTTTTATTTTAGTTTTCAATTTAAAAAAAATTAAAATAATCAAATATTTATGTGGACTATAAGTGGGTCCACTCACCCTAACATCATCATCAGGCAACCGGTGAAACCGGAAAATAAAGGGTACATACCTTTTTTTAACAGGTTTTTTATCAGTTTAAGGACCTAGACTACACAAAATATTGTTTAGGGACCTTTTAAAATATTTGACAAAATTTTGTTGGGCAATTATGACAATAACCCAAATGAAAATTGAAAATTTGAGAAATGAAGATATCATGAATTTTCGTTGTATTTTATATATTTTTTGTATGTAATGTTCATTATTTCTAATAAATTTGTATGTATCATTCAAAAAAGTTGTATATTGTTGCACTTTTTAAACTTTATGTATGTATCGTTCAAAACAGTTGTATATTATTGTTTATAATAAAATCCGCTGTTCATTTTTTACATTTAGATATTAAAAATACGAATATATATATATATATATATATATATATATATATATATATATATATATATATATATATATATATATATATATATATATATATATATATATATATATATATATATATATATATATATATATATATGGCTAATAACATAAAACCACTACAGGTTTGTCAAAATCTGGTTTAAGCACTATATTTTTTTTTTGTTCCAAAAAAACCACTCATACTTTCACAAAAAATTCGTAAAAACCACTCATATTTTCAAAAAGATATGTTGCGACCACTATAACAAATTAAAGTCATGATTGTATGCTACCAAATCGGTACACTTATTACCCCCGTCACATTCAAAATTTAGTGGATTCAATTGGACACTCTATGCATTCACAACGTAGCCGAAGAGCTGTAGTTACGAAAACTAAAATTATATGTGGACAACATTATGTATCATTTTCACTGCAACGAAGTTCCAATATTTGCTTAAAATGTCGATATGAAACTTTTCACATAACCCTTCGATGAAAAAAATCGTTAAAAGTTATAAAATAAAATGAACAGTGGTCAATATGAATTTTTTTGAAAGTATGAGTGGTTTTGTTGGAACAAAAAAAAATATAGTGGTTAAACCAGAATTTCGCTCAAATTACGGTGGTTTTTCTGTTATTAACCATATATATATATATATATATATATATATATATATATATATATATATATATATATATATATATATATATATATATATATATATATATATATATATATATATATATATATATATAAATTGTGGAATTATGCATATATGAATCTGCGAGTGTGCATATCTACACACGCAAAATACACTAATATTGTTTTTAAATTCAAATTTGTTACGCTAATTTTTAGGATTTGAGATTATTATTGCCATAAATAAAAAAATTAAAATTAAATGAGATTTGTAAAATGACGATCATGCCTTATTGGTTTGGATAATAATCTAAGGGTCTAGGATTGGTTCTCAAGATCTCATGGTTTTTTGAGATCCCAAAAGAAACCTAACCATATATATATATATATATATATATATATATATATATATATATATATATATATATATATATATATATATATATATATATATATATATATATATATATATATATATATATACGGTTTGATTAATAAAATTAATATAAATAATTAATCCACCTAAATTTTAGGGATTTTTGAATTTAAATGAATTCTATTTAAATTTACAAATAATAGGATATGTATTTTTTAGGGGTTTTTTGATATTAGATTGTGATATCCGGAAATCATAAACCTGATTTATTGAGATTTATTTTGAATTTAAATTGAATTAAACTTAGAGTGTCATGTAGAATAAAGACATTCAAAGGTTGTCACGTGGCACTAAAATGCTTTTTTTATTTGTATGTATAGAAATAGTTCCTTAGAAAAAAAATAAAACAATCTTATATTTATATTATTTGATCGTTTTCAAGTAAAAGTAAAAATCTTATATTTATCTTTTTCCAAACAAAGTTTTATCTCAGCAACCATTATTTTATAGCTTATTATTTAATTTTTAAATTTGGTTATTTTGATATTTAATAATAATAAATAAGTAATATCTTTTGTTTTTTCATCTATCAAAAACCTAAACTCCAAACACCCGTTTGCCTCTAGTGATGAATCAGCATCCAACACTTTGTGAATTTGTCTTGTTGTTCGATTCCGTAGTTAACGTTATATTAATCCATTTATATTTTTTCCGGAACTTTCAAACTTATTAATTAATAGATAATATTGTTAAGGCCTTAAAAAGATGTCATGTGGTATTAAAGTGTCTTTGTTTATTAGTGTGTGTGTGTGTGTGTGTGTGTATATATATATATATATATATATATATATATATATATATATAATCAGGATCGGGTGAGAACTCTTATTAAAGTGAGGACTTGCGAGGACACCTTAAAAAATTGAAAAAAAATATAAATAATAAAATGGATCATGATACTATATCGGAGAAAAAAAAGATTCAAAAAAAAAATTTTCGATCATTATTTTTTTTATAATGAAATAATGATCTAAAATAAAAACAGAAAAATTGCATCATTACGTTTTGCAATGATGCAAATTTTTTTTCAAATTTTTTTTTGATAATGATATAGTACTATTCTCGATTTTATGATTTGTATTTTTTTATATATTTTTTCAATTTTTTTAAGGTGTCATCGCAAGTTCTCACCGAAAAAAGAGTCATCACCGGAACCGGACCATATATATATATATATATATATATATATATATATATATATATATATATATATATATATATATATATATATATATATATATATATATATATATATATATATATATATATATATATATATATATATATAATGGAAAGTCTATCAACCCTAGTTTCCGTATTGCGTTCAAAGTCGTTGCGTGTTTTTTTCTTCCTTTGAATATCTCCTACATCCTTGGTGGTCTATTTTCCCTCCAGCAGTATTTTCTATTATTGTCATTCAAAATTAGCAGTTTTTTAGTTTTTTATTAGTTTTTCTAGATTTTTTGCAATCAACTTGGAAAAGTTTTTGAAGGAGAATAATGTTCAAAGATTAGAGCAACCAAATCTAGAACGCGACATGGATAGATGAACAACAATATCATTTTAAAGTAGTGGAATATATTTTTAACCAATCACGGATGATGACAAAATTGAGATAATATTTGATTTATTATGTTACTAGGTTAAAAACTCGTACTCGTGTGTTACACGGTTATAATTTAAAATAAAAATAGAAAGTATTATATTTTTCAATTTTATAGTTTACCCAGTTATATTTTATTTATTCCACTGATGTCATCCTATTTTGAAGACAAATTTTACCATGATTTTCATGACCTCCTTAATTCCGCAGTGATCTCTCAATCTAAAAAGCATTAAATTTGAATTAGTCAAAGAAAAGTAAAAAGATTATGTGACTATTATACATTCTGAAAATATACTATGTTGTAACTAAAAATATGTATGTTATGATCTTATAAGAAATAGTGTGTGGGATTTTGATTTGTATTCCATGATGAAAAAAATACTATGTGCTAATTGAAATGCATATATATAATTGGTTTGGAAGTGAATCTATGAATTGCTTATCTTTTCAAGCAAATCATCCATCGGCAGGTAAATACCGGAAATAGAATTATTAATGTTTCAATATGAATAAACTATCTCATGGTTATAAGTGAAAAAAATCCATTTAACTTGTGCTTACATATTAAACTGTGTGAAAGCAACAAAAAATATTCATATCATTCAATCAAATTTACAAGTCCAATCCAAAAAAGTTCAATCACAGCCATAGAAAGTTTCATTGCAACTACAAAAAGTCTCATCGCAAAGAAAATAACTTAAGATTCAATTTAATTTCTTCTTGTGCATACACTACAGCATACATAATTCTAGTTCCACATACATTTAACTTATTGTATAAAAAATTACATTGATTTACCAAAAATTGTTAACAATCAAACCATCCATAAAAGCTTTAACACTACAATCTTAAGATCCCTCCCCTTATCACAAATTCAACATAATTCCATGTACCGGAAATAACAATGTACCATTGATAGTTGTTGATTTTAACCCAATTTACAAAACAGTGGCCTTGACATAAAACAAAAAACTTTATTGAAATAATAAAGTTTCTAAATACTATTTTAACACTTTTTAGTAGACTTTGTGAACTATATGCAAGAAAAATATGCAGATTTGACCTGCGGGACTCCTTTTGTTGAACATCTGACATATATATACATATAAAGTGGATGTTTGAGTATTACCAAAAAGGAAAAAACTGGAAAACAAATTACATGGAAGCACTGGAAGACTACATAACCCTTAGAGCATTTCCCCTGACAGATTAAAAATAATAATATTTCAAAGAGTATTAATAATTCCATTGATCAAACCTTAAATAAAATCTTACCTAGAGAGCAAGTCTGATGCATCTCCTTCAGCCTTATGCTAACATGCCACACCCCTACATCTTCAAAATTAAATCTAGATATCTATATATTAGAAAGGCAAAACTCGATACAATGAAAATTATCAAAAACAACAATACATAGACACTTTACGCCATTTGTTTTCATGTGTTTATAGTTTTATACTTATATAAGTTATTTCAGTTTTGAATAGATTTAATTAGATTATCAAAGGCAATCAATCAAATTAGTTTAGATGTTTGTGGTAGAGACGTGCGTTTTGACTGGAAAACCGAATCAACAACAAAACCAATCTGGGGCCGGTACCGGTGTGGTCCCAAAGTATAACTGTTTTTTTGTTATTTTGGTCCTAAAAGGTTTTCTTGCAATTAAGTGAAAGCATAAAAAAACTACAAACATAAGTATACCTCATATGAAAACAACTTTCCCAAAAGCAGAAAATAAACCCTTCTCTTCTTCACACTTTTACTAATTAAAATCCCCATCAATACGGCCGCGACCGGTTCCGCCATGATAGATTAGTTCCTATCCGGACCACCATCTCTGCGTCCACCACCACCGCCTCTTCCACCACCACTGTTTTACAAACAATCAATCGTAGTATCATCTCTATAATAATAAAATCAGCTATACATACAAGTAAATGTATCCTACCCTTGTCTATGTGCAGTAGGAGGGCCTTGGAGCTGATTTCTCAGCCATTCCCACGCTAATTTTATAACCTCTCAATTCATAATCTATTTAACAAAACATAATATTAGATAATTAGACCTACATGTACCTAGTACCTATAAAAAAACACAATAACAAAAACATGAGAAAAAAAGGTTTACTATTGTAGAAACCGCCAGCACATTGTGCTACAGAAAGGTCCTCATAAACCAAAGTAGCATCCCCTTTTTTGTTTTTTTCAGAGTCATCAGTTAAATGGGACAAAATTAAATCTATCAATTCATCTCACATATATTTGTAACAATTGCCATTTATCAAGCAAAAATGTAATCAGAAAATGAATAATTATAACTTGATAAACTTATAGTTGTAAAATAGATGGAAATAAAAAAAATGTTGTTTATTTACTTACAATTGAATCTTGAAGTCTATTCATGGCACATGAAATTTTAGTGGTTAAACGCTAGATTGCACTCTCACAAAAGCCTCCATGATGTGCAACATAGTTGCTGCTTGTTTTTTCGCCATATATCCTCTCACTAATGCTTAAAGCTTCACTAATCCCTATAATGCCCTTAACGCTTTTCTACAGTGTTTCGATTCCATTCATCTTTGCATGCACAAATAGCAAAAAGTTCTTATGATAATCAAGATTACAAAACTCACTCAAGCAAATGATCGAACACTTGGTGGGCAAACAAAAATCCAAGATCAACTACAAAAGTTGATGTCAATAACACTAAAACAGATAGATAGCTAAAAGACAATAGAAGAAAATGATTAAGAGGAAACTGTATGTGGGATATTAGAAGAGCTATAAGAAAGATTCAAATTTGATTGCACAATTCACGGTAATCATCCTCGAAAATACGAAAAGTTTTATCCATCGGAATGACGAATCATCGTAGTCTCGCTGACGCCAGTGCCCGATTCGTTTTCTTAAAAAGCTTGGACTTCCATTGCTAGATTTGACAAAGACGAAACATTCTTATGGAATGGATCTCCACTGGTGTACGATAGACTGATTGACGTCCCGAAATTATTTAAACATAAGTTGAGCCAAACAAAGCTTGAAACTTTTTATCAACCCCCAGCCCTAGTTTGCCCCACCGATAAAGTTCGGGCAACATTCATATTGACCCGAACAAATATCAATCAGTTGAAGAAACGGGTACTAACCCAACAACCAGAACTGGAAGGGTGAAGACGAGTTCGAACAGCTCATTCTCTCTATCGATTGTCGATCCCGTGAGGATCCGCTGATTCCTGCAACCTACTTTGGTAATTGCGTTGCTCCATGTATAGCCACCATTAAAAACGTGGTTTTAATGGGCGAAAATGGATTTGTAATCGCCACTAAAGTAATTAGAGAAACTATAAGCAAAATGGTGAAAAGTAAGGATGGAATCTTGAAAGATGCGGAGAGATGGCACGATGCTTTCAAGATTCCGGGGAGGAAGATTGGTATTGCTGGTACACCGAAGCACAACTTCTACGACCTCGATTTTGGGTGGGGGAAACTGAAAAAGAATGAAACTCTTTCGATCGACTATAATTGATCGATTTCTATAAATTCATGCAAAGGGGGATGGGGTGGTATATACGGTTCAAATTTGGAGAAGATTTCGTTCTTGATTTTTTGCCATTAACTTGCTGATTTGTTGCTGACTTATCGTGGATTAGGCGGGAAGAATTTCTAAGAAAGCATATCCTAGCGACACGTGGCAAAAATGGGCTCTAAAAATAAGACATGTGACATTTTAGCATTGTTTTATTAGAATAGGAAGATGTTTGGTATACCATAATTAATTTATTTTTCGAGTTTTTGTAGATTTTAATGGTTGATAAATAAAAGTACCTTATAATTTATAAGATACTTTTACTAATTCAAACTTATTAAATTTTTTTTACAGTTAGTTTTTTCCTAAATATCATTTTTATTAGCTATCGGCTAGTTTTTCGACTATCAGTTAACATTTCATTTAACAACTACTTTTTCAATTATTATGTTAAACATAGTCTTAGTCTTCATCCACTACTACAAAAACGGGTTATTTCCATTATTATTGTTGTTGTTATTATCATTATTAATTTTATTATTATTATTATTGTTATTATTATTATTATTGTTGTTGTTGTTGTTGTTATTGTTGTTGTTAATTAATACAGATACACATACACACAATATTCTTATTTCTAATATCGAATGTCCGTTTTGTATATTTCAATTTGTGAGGGTCAAATTAGCATCGTTTTTTGTTTAATGCTTTTTTGAAATTATAACAAAAACTATAATAATAATAATCATAATATAATCATAATAATAAAAATAAAAAATAAAAACAACAATAACAATAACAACAACAATAATAATAATAATAATTTTAATTTTAATAATAATAATTTTAAATTTAATAATAATAATAATAATAAGTGATAATTGCAATAATAGTAGTAGAATAATAATATATTAAATAATTGTAGTGAGAAAGTAACAACAGAATGCTGACGCACCGGTAAGGCCGTTGATAAACCGTCAATGTGTACTGATGGAATAGAGATGGAGTATTATATATATATATATATATATATATATATATATATATATATATATATATATATATATATATATATATATATATATATATATATATATATAAAATGTGTACTGATGGAATAGAGATGGAGTATTATATATATATATATATATATATATATATATATATATATATATATATATATATATATATATATATATATATATATATATATATATATATTAATTTGTAACTTCTGGTTACCTCACACAGTTACTGTTTAATTCAAATTTACTTTTTTCATAATCATAACTACTAAATTAAGATAATAGTATTATTGATAAAACATCTGATACAAAAATATAAATAAGATTCTATTTGAAAATAGCAATTTTGATTTTTTTTATAACAAACTTTTATTTACGTTTTTTCCTCTTCACTAATTTCAAAGAAACTAAGTTAGAGTTAGAATTCCTACAACACCACACTCAAATGACCATAAATATGCAATAATTATCACACCCGAGACAAGAGCTTAAGATTAGAACTCACTTCCACGTACTAATCAAATAATTTACCCAACTCATGCTTAGTTGTAGGTGGTTCATCAGAACCACCTGGAACCATCTCAAATCAAGGAATACAACCATCAAATTGAAGCTACAACAATGGGAATTACCTTTTGAACCGCAAGATATAGAAACCTAACTTCAATTCTCGAATTATAGGTCTTAATTTCAACTTTGGAGGGTTTAGGGCAAGTTTCTAGGGTTTTTGAGAGAAAATCACGAAAATAACTTTTCCCCTAAATGAAAGAAAATCGACTTTAACAGTGGTTCTATCCGAGTCACACGACCCGTGTGGGCTCACACCACCCATGTGAGATCCACAGCAAACCATCCAGAAACCTGTACTCTCTCACGCGACCCGTGTAGCCTTACACGACCCGTGTGAGTCTCATTTCGACCCACTGCATGCTTTCTGAACAAACTCTACATGACCTGTGTTGGTCTGAAAGGGTTGCTTTTTGGTTTCTAAAGGTTTTTTACATGACCCGTGTAGCTCTGTTTTGGCATTTTTTTAAGTCCAAACGTTTTCCCAAATGGGTTTTTAAGCTTCCTAACTCATATAACAACATATTTAATCTTAATTACACTAAGATTAACATAATCTCACTATAATCTAGTAATACGGTATTACACCCGGTTCCGGTAAATACTAATGGAGCTTCTACGAGCAATAGTGGTAACACAGTTTCAGCTACTATGTCTCTTCCACCATGCATTCAACCAGTAGTTCAACCAGTTATTCAACCCATTCCTAACCCTCATGGGAATCCTGCAGTAACTATGCCAACATGGGGAGTACCAAATCGTATTGTGCTCCATACCAACGCCAGCCACCGTAGATCCCACAACCACAACAGCCACCACAACCTCAAAACCCACAACAACCTGTACAACAATAGCAACCGCAGCACCACCAGGCTCAGTTAGGAGACGTGGAGTATGAAGATAGAGATGATGGTTAGATGCCCAACCACAACTACAATAACAATCAGTGGAATCAATGTCGAGGACCTCCACGATAGCAGTAACAGAACAATCAGTGGGGAGGACAACGATACTATAATAATGAGCTCTACAACGATGGTAATTTCGTTCCTACGTTTTACTTTCCACAACCGATTGGGCAGTCGGTTTCGTCACACTTCCAGCCGTGGGAGTACGATGATGCTTCGCCTATATTCTTTTTCCTGAAAATGTAGATTGTCAGGTAGAGATTAGACCGCAGTTGTTCGGAGTGTTGCCTGAGTTTAGGGTTATAAGCAGGATGATCCTTATAACCATATTTATGAGTTCTTATCTATAGTAATGCAAATATACCTAGGAATGCCTTAGGTTATTTCCATTCCCACTCAAGGACAAACCTAAGTACAGGATCACGTCGGTGCCTGCCAACAGTATCACAACGTGGGAGCAGCTGAAGACAAAGTTCTTGCAAGAGTTCTACCCGACGAGCAAGACATCTGAGGTAAGACGAGCCATACATGATTTTTAGCAAAATCTCGGGGAAGCATTCTCCGATGCTTTCGATAGATTGAAGGAGTAGTTACACTCGTGTCCACACCATGAGTTTCCACGATGGCAGCTGGTCAAGTTCTTTTACGATGGTGTCGACAACACAAGTCAAGCCATGATTGCATCATCTGGAGGTACAATTATGATGCAGGATCCCGATACCGCGTGGAAATTATTAGTGCAATTAAGAAACGATTCCAAAACAAATTATTTGGTAACAAAGATTGCCAACACTTCATCAGCAGCAGCAGTAGGTACTGATAATGACTGTAGAAAAGAAGTGAAGAATGAGATTGACGATCTTAATAGGAAATTTGATTGATTATCGACAAAGATACAGCAAGGACCGGTCAACTTGCAACAGCATGGTCTAGCGCAGAATCAGGGGACAAAACTCTGGTGGTAATTACAACAAAAATAATAGACTGCCATATAGGCCACATAATCAAAGGGGACAAAATTATGGTGGTAATTAAAACAACAATCGGCAATACAACAATAATCGACAAGGTAATTACCATGGGCCAGCGCAGAATTGACCTCGACAATACCAGCTTGTCAATATTAACAACAACCAAAAAAAATAGCAACACAGGACTAAGCAACAATAATAAAGTCACTCAGGAGACCGACGCTCAAAAGTTGGATAAGTTATACAAATTTGTGACTTCAACCGACTAACGATCTCAAACCAACACAAAATCCATCATCAACATAGAACGTCAAATCGCTCAGTTGGCTTAGGACATGAGGAAGATGGAAAATTCCCTAGTAATACAGAAGTTAATCCCACCCATAGTCAGCGACCAGGAAAGGAGCATGTGAACGCCTTAGAAGGTTGTGAGAAAGAAGAAGTATGGAAGAGTGTAAGGATGGATGATATCTTCGAGTCAAAATACAAAGATAAAGCTACCCTCAAGATTCAATAGCCAGCAGTGGCAACATTTAGGAAGAAGAAGGTTGACGATAGAAAAAGAAGCAAACCACATTTAAAGAATCAACCATCAATCAACCTCGTCTGGAATAACTAAAGCAGGTGCCAGATGATTCCAAAATCTTAAAGGAAATTTCTAAGGAGAAGGAAAAGACAAAGGCTTCGGTGCCTGAAAAGGTTCGCCTTACGGTGAAAGCAAGTGAAGCATTGTTGGGAGCGTTATCCACAAAAGAAAAAGACCATGGTAGGCCCTACATCACAGTTACTGTCGGTGATGTGGTCATAAGCTGGGCAGTTAATCGCGCGCTATAGCGGCGCTATAGCATTGCTATAGCATATAGCGCCCTTCAACCGCAAAAAAAAACCCATTTAGCGTTTCAAAATCACGGTAGCGCTATTAGCGGCGCTATCTACCGCGATTTTACCAAACGCTATAGCGCTTTTACCATACTATATGAAAACATAAACATTTTGACTAAGGTTCACCTAAAATGCATACCCAAAATTTAATTTTCTGACCAAGGTTAACAACCTAAAAGGCTCACCCAATAAAAAAAAATTATTTTTTGACCAAGCCTTATAGATCAGGTAAAGACCCAATCACAAATGGCTCGATGAATGTAAAACTCCACATATGCTTGGTATTTATAATAGGAGGCACACTCATTGTTTCTTTGCAAGAGGCGATGTGGGATGACTTGATAAGCAAAAAAAAAAAACTTCGTCGCATTCAATCACCCATCCGCTTGGAATCAAAACTTGATCACCCACTTGTGGAAACGATAACCACTTCAACTTCATCGCATTCATCCTGCCTTGTGGAAATGATTGCAGGTTCCACTTCAATTTACGTTTTTCGGATTCAAAGTCGAATCTAGTTCATCCGTTCAATTCGATTGCAGGTTCCAACTTCAATTTACGTTTTTCGGATTCAAAGTCGAATCTAGTTCATCCGTTCAATTCGATTGCAGGTTCCAACTTCAATTTACGTTTTTCGGATTCAAAGTCGCATTCAATTCGATAGTAGGTTCCAACTTCAATTTACGCATCCAATTTCATTCCGTTCACGCCGAGATTCGAGATTGTAGTTCCGATATCGATAATCTCCGATCAGTTGCATCCCGTCTTCATCCCAAGTTCATCTTCCGATTTCATTCCAAGTTCGTCTTCATCTCGTCTTCATCCCGACTTCGCAGGCTATCGACTTGGTTATCGTAATTGCGGATTAAAGGTGCAACTTCAATGATTGCAACTTCGCCTTCATCCCGTCTTCATCCCGACTTCGCAGGCTATCGACTTGGTTATCATGATTACAGATTGCAGGTGCAATTTCGATGATAAGCCATATGGGGAACCGGATCACTCAGTTAACGACATTAATGAAAAAATTAGTCCATGATATCGTTCCAATGAAGGACAAGATTTTTCCCAAGGAAGGTTGAGGGCACCATTGTCTGGCTGAAGATGTTAAACTTAGCGCTTGGTGGGAGGCAACTCGTTCATTGTAGTTTAGGATTTTTGGCTTTTCAATTTTATCTTAGTGTGATTTTTAGTATCGTCATAATCTTGGAAGTTGCAATACAGCTCAAGTGTGGGGTGAATTGGAATATCAAGTTCAAAGATGGAAAAAGGTGACTACTGGAGCTCACGTCACGGTTAAGCCAAGTAGACAACGAGGACACACGGGGAACCCGATGCGCAGGGGTTTCTCTATAAAAGCACGCGTCATGTAGGGGTCTTTCCACGACGCGGATTTCGATCAGACGAAAGGGTTTTAGCAGGTAACTTCTTTTTCACTTTCACACACATACTCACATGCCACGGGTACAAAAGAGCTCTCGAATTAGTTGACATTTTCATGATTCTCTTTGCATATTCGTATTCAACTATTGAGGTATGTCTGTCTGAACTATTTCAATTGAGTTAATGAATGCAATTAGAGATAGAATTGGATCAAACAGGGGTTATTTTGCAAACATAGAAATCCCCAATGTCGAGCCCTTGGGTGTTATTTTCGCAAAGTTGACACCCTAGGGAGCTTAATCGGACTTATAAGAGCCCTTTGCATGCTTTCGTGGAATCAAAACAGGTAAAAATCAAGATTGAAGACTTATAGTTATACGCTGCGTCGCGACACATGAACATACCGCGCCACGGTGTTTAAACAGACGCAGAGGTTTACCCGCGTCACGGTTGGGACTAATTTTGAAAAAAAAAACGGTTATGCATATTTATAGATGGCTCGACCACGCCAGGCTAGAGTTGAGTATGAGCCAGAGCATGCTTATTTGAGATTTCCACCACCTCTAGAGGAGACACATAGGTACCAAACTTGGCTGCGGGATATCAGCACCCGAGTACTTCAGCCAGCACTACACTTTGACCGAGAGTTCTTGACTGAGGTCGGACTCTGGGAGCAGTTGAGGCCATTTCTCCACCGCACCTGGACACACCTGGAGGGTGCAATTGCGTTCATATGTCAAGGATGGGAGAAACTGATGGCCCAGGCGGATGACATTTCTTACCGCGAGCTTATGCTCGAGTTTTTCTCCATGTGCCGCTATGAGCCCAGATCTGATGAGCCCAATGCCCACCTCATTACATTCTGACTTGGTGGGCAGAGCCGACAGGGCACCATTCGTGAGATAGCCCGACGCACAGAGATTTATACCCAGACAGAGACAGAGAGCATTCATTTACAGGCCTTCCTAGACGCTTGCATGATCGCGTAGCCAACGAGAGATCTAGATGAGGTTATTTAGGCACGGATGTCCAATGACCGATTCGAGGCTGAGGAGCCAAGAAGAGCCAGTTCTGCTCCCCACTACACCATATCATGCACCGGATCATCGTCTCGACGATCGTGCATCGGAAGGGTTGTGAGAAGATGCCCTGTGAGGACATGTTCAACATGTGGGTCATTTCCGACCGGACCAGATTCCTCAACCTCCTGCACACTTTGGCAGTCTTTTTTACTCCAAGGCCAAGGGGAATCGGGAGGGGAGTCCGATGACCGGAGGATATTACATTACAAGGATCGCCCGGTCCTACAGCATCCTCACAGGCGATGTTATGATAGGCTTGATGCCGAAGCCACCCCGCCTCATTCTGGGACAGTTTTCGGAGGTGACAGGGGTGGTACGGATGACGAGGCCGGGAGTATACGAGATATCGCCCGTGATTCCAGCTCGAGCTCCCGGAGCTCAGGAGGTCGAGTCGGAGGTTAAGGAGAGACCACCAAAGAGGAGGACACTAGCACCACCAGTCCAGCTACCACTTTAGGCTCAGCCGGAGCCGCTAGACATTCAGGCAACCTTGCGGGAGATACTATCCGGTAAGGCAGGCAGAAATCCAGGCAGAGCTGTGCCTCATCAGGAGGCATTTGCGGATACCATCATCACTTGCTCGGGGAGATGAGGGTGCGGTCCCATCTAGGACGCACCATGGCGATGAGGATGAGTGATAGTACTTGTTTTTATGTTCTTTTTTGAAAATTTGTCTATAAACATTTACATTTTAGTTGTTTGTTTTTTTATTTTAATATGTTTGTTTTTAAAGTTTTGTTTGTTGCAAGCCAATTGTGGAATCGACTAAGGAGTTGCATAACGCAAGTGTGGGGTCACTGTACCCTGCACTTGTGTTATGCTGACGTGTTCATTGCTGTGCCCCGACTCCCTGAAAAATTTACAGACAGTTTTCGGAGGTGACAGGGGTGGTACGGATGACGAGGCCGGGAGTATACGAGATGACAAGGTGACAGTTCACTGCTGTGCCCCGACTCCCTGAAAAATTTACCAAGACAAAGGAACGTGTTACTTACGATCCCTACAGTCAACCAATTCATCGTTCATAAGGGTTACTCTTTTCTCCCTTGTTTTGATTTCTCTTTCTTGTACAACGGGGACGTTGTACGGTTTCAAGTGTTGGGTGGGGGGGTCGAAAAGAGTTTTTGAATTTTTGTGGAAAAATCATTATTCTTCAAATTTTCAAAATTTTTGAGAAATTATAGCACAGAAACGAATATGTTTTGAATGTTGATAGCATTTTGGTATTTTTCAAGAAATATTGTTTAATTGCCAGCATGCTAATTTTAGTTAAAATAAGTTTAGTGTTTAGAAGTTAGAAAAATTCTGGACTTGGAGTATCTGAAGATTGGGATTCAAGAGGGAAGTCAATCAGTGGCATTTGTTGTATGAGCCGGTAGGATCGAAAAGGGTGGCCCGTAGGATATTTATGCACCTCACTACCTAAGATCGTATGGTATGGGATAGTGTTTTCGAAAGCTCATTACATGAACAACATCGAAAGTCATTGATAATTCGTTAACGGCCTTTAGAATCTGAATGAGTAAGTTTGCACAATTGTGAACTGAAAATTTGTAATCAAGGGTTCTTTAGAAAATCGTTATTCCCAAATGGTATTTTAGTCAAATTTTCCCCAAAAAAATCATTTTCTTCTAACTTTTTGAATGCAATAAACTTTGAAACTAAAGATATTCAAAAATGTTGTGGGTCTTTGTTAGAATTTGTTAAAAAAACTCTACTTGCTTGGGGACAAGCAAGGCACAACTGTGGGATGTTTGATAACGCCTAGTGATGTCAAGCACTATAGTCGTTATTGAGCTGAGTGATGTTCGTATTTATCATTTTTATCGTTTTTTTGGTTTTCGTTGGTACGTGTGATCAAGGGTTCTGGATTGCAGAACACCGTTGAACCTATGGATCTGGATTGGTTCCTGTTTCAGAAGCATTCGGCTCTGATTTGGGTTTGGTTTAATGCAAGTTATAGTTGATTACATTTTGATGCAAGTTATGATTTCGGAATTTTTTATTGTTCTTCGTTTCATCGTTTTTGGTTTGTTTTTATTCTGATTTTCTGAGTTGATCTTGATATCAGAATAGTGTGGTTAGTTTGATTGTGATCTATCACTTCGGTGTGGATTATTGGATTAGTCCAAGTTCATATTTTTGAGTTCTTTCGAGAACGAGTGTATTAATGGAAACCGTCTATAGAGTGACATTATAAATTTGTCATATTTTGACACAAAGTGGCAACCATAAACTCCTTGGTTCGACCCTTACTTACCGCTACTAGTGCACTATAAGATTTTACTTTGTATTTTTTACTGCATCAACGACTACAAAGCATGTCAGATCTTTATTTTAACACTGAAGTAAATCGATGAAATTTGTTGCTAATTTAGCATCTACATTTGTTAATGTAATATTATTTGTTGTAAAGGTTTTATTTAATCATCGATTTTTAATGAAAAAGGTCTACATTCATTCCATTGCTCTGTCTTTCCCTTGATACCAAGCATGATGGATTCATGACTCATTTCATTTATCTTTTGTAGTTTTGTAATTATTATATGTAGCTTGTCTATATGGGAAAAAAACTACAGTGGTCGAACGAGCAAGTGAATTTTTTTAGAAACATGTATCGAAGAGGTCAGAGTTGGTAGAAAGGGGGTAGCATGCATAAGGAATCGTGCGTTAGGTTAGGGAAAGCTTTAAAAGATAAGTTCAACATGGATGTAACACAAAAAAAAATTAAAAAAATGCGTTTGATAATTTGAAAGAAAAATGTGTGGGATGGACTTATTTGACGTACAAGACAGAGAATTTATATAATCCTGAAACAAATTCATTCGCCTTAGAGAACGCAGAATGGACGAATTTAAAAAGGTGCGTCTATATAAATCTCTTTAAGTTTATGTCCAATTTTAGTAACGATGTCAAAATACTAAAACTTATTAATTTGGGTTTTGGGTCATCCAGGGGCTTGATCATTAAGGACACACCCATTGTTTTATCCCAGTCTTTGTGCATCTTTATTTGATGGAAGAAATGCCACGGTAGTAACAAATGGACCTCTACCCAAATGACATTTGCGAGTGCATCATCTTCTTCTCTTTGGGCCCAAACACTTCAAATTAAGGGAACTCCTTTTGATAACCTAGAAGATGATAATGACACATCCAACCAAAGTAGTGAACCAGCTCCCGGTGCTTCTACTGATCCCGCTCCTAGTGCTTATGCTGATAAGCCTAGTAAAAAGGCTAAAACCTCTAAAAGCTATGTTACTCTTGATGAGTTGGCTCTTGATATGCAGAAGGCGTTACAACATTTATTTAAAAACAAGGAGGGACCAACAGTATATGAGTGCTATGAGAAGTTGAAGCTAGTTGGATTAGATCCAACAGATCCCTTATTATTATTTTTGCAGCATTTTACATTTTTGGATAGTCCATGAATATGAGAGAGGTATGAATGACTTTGCCACGTCTTAAAGGGATGGATTAAGATGACTGATACCCCATTGGGGTTCTTTAAGTAGTCTTAATGCTTATTTTTTTCTTTCATTCAAATAATTATGTGTTTCTTGAACTTATGTTAAACGTTATGTTTTTTGCTATCATTTGAACAGTTGCGCACTTACTTGAAATGAATATTGCTAGTACTAGTATTGTATGTTTATTTGGAACAAAATGTGTGCTTCTTAGAATATGATACAAATGTTTATGTTTTTTGAACTTACGTTTGACGTTATATTTTTTACCGTATTGAGATTTAACAAGTCTTGATGTTTTTTGAACTTACGTTTCACGTTTTACACTTTTAATTATTTTTTTATGTAGAATCATAGAATCACGATCTTATGATCCGATCTTGTAAAATTGAAAACAATCCTAGGTAGGATCCAAACCTTAACGTTATGATACTTTTATTTTTAACACAATCCTAGGCAGGATCTGATTTTGCGAGGTACAAAATGAATCACCCAAAAACCAAATAACTCATAATAAAAGAAAACTAATAATGAAAAGAAAACTAATTGTCGAACATTTCTTTCCACAGCCCCTTTCCCCCCACCCCAGCACCTCACCGCATTGCGCGGGTACACCACTAGTGTGTGTGTGTGTCTATATATATATATATATATATATATATATATATATATATATATATATATATATATATATATATATATATATATATATATATATATATATATATATATATATATATATATATATATATATATATATGGTCAGGATCTTGTGGGATCTCAAATATTCGTGAGATCTTGAAATCTCTTAAACAAATTTTTATTTTTCAAAAAAAAAGACTTAATGCACTAAGTCGCTTATATTTAAGACCTTTTTTTTAAAAAAAATTGGAAAAATGTGTATACATGTCTTATATGCACATTTTTGAAAAAATAAACTTTTCTTAAAAAAAAAATTGGTAGGAAGGTAAAAAGTTTTTTATTTATAAATTTTTTCGGCGAAACAACAAAATGAATCAATAGATGATGCAAAAATAACATGATTCACAAAAATAATTCTCGAAAAAAGAACTTGATGATTCATTTTTACGATAATTTTGTTGTTATTCACTAAAATTGTCTGTAACATGAATAAAAAACTTGATTTACTAAAAAATGATTCATCAATATGTTTTTTTAGAAAAAAAATTCAATGATTCATGTTATTTTTGATTCATCTAGTGATTCATTTTGGTGATTCGTCAAAAAACCAAGTAATAAAAAACTTCTTACCATCTTACCATAATTTTACTTCTTATTTGATCCTTTTTCTATATATATATATATATATATATATATATATATATATATATATATATATATATATATATATATATATATATATATATATATATATATATATATATATATATATATATATATATATATATATATTGATGCGAACTCAGGCTTCTATCTTGCTTCTATCTTGCTCCGGCCAGGTTCAGATGGTTGCTCAGTGAGGCCTGCGATCACAATCACAAGGAAAAAGACGGCTTCAACCATTCTCTGGGAGGGTGTCCCGGGAGAACGCTCCGATGTCTAAGTTAGATGTTCGACGACGGTAGTATGTGAGTATAGAGTGAGAGGGAGCGATCCCCTTACCTGATACCCTGTGAGGGTATTTATACATGTATCAGGTCTCGCTGTGCCTACAAGATCTCTTCTGTGACAAGTGGGGATCAGGTCGTTGATTGGATGCATGATCCTCGTCCTTTGCCACGTCTCGCATTGGTCCAGATGGGTCGTATGGGAGGCGCACGATCTTTGTCAGGTATGGACGTCATGCGCAACGGAATGGGCATGGCGCCAAGTCTGATCCAAGCCAGACATTCCAACAGGGCGCTGCTTGCGAACCAGGCTGGAATTCTTCTAGCGCGAGTCTTCCAGCCCGGGGGTGATAGAGTTGTGGGCTCCAGGGCGTTCTCCGAGAGTGCGCTGGCGGGTGCCGGATGGCACGCTATCATATATATATATATATATATATATATATATATATATATATATATATATATATATATATATATATATATATATATATATATATATATATATATATATATATATATATATATATATATATAGGGTCCGGTTCCGGTGATAACTCTTTTTTCGGTGAGGACTCGTAAGGACACCTTAAAAAAATTCAAAAAAATATAAAAAAAATACAAATCATAAAATCGAGAATAGTACTATATCATTATCCAAAAAAAATTTAGATCACTGAAAAAAGTAATGATCCAAATTTTTTCTTTTTATTTTGGATCATTATTTCATTATAAGAAAAATAATGATCCAAAAGTTTTGTTTCGGATCTTTTTTTCTCCAATATAGTACTATGATCCATTTTATTATTTATATTTTTTATTTTTTTCAATTTTTATAAGGTTTACTCACGAGTCCTTACCGAAAAAAGTCGTCATTTGATCCTGATTATATTTATATATATATATATATATATATATATATATATATATATATATATATATATATATATATATATATATAGTTAGGATCTTTTGAGAACTCAAAAAATCCTGAGATCTTGAGAACTAAATCTGTAACGTTAGATCAAAATTTTTAATGGCCTAGATTGAAAATAGTAGATTTGTAATTATCAACTTCTTCAATGTCATCTTAGACTTTTTAAAAACGGTATGAGGGTTATATTGGGAATGAAAAATGTTATTCCCTGATAATTAAATCAGCTAATTTAAGAAATCGATTCTCTCTCTGTTCGTTACCGGATTTATCTCCCTTTCTCCCCCTCTCTCAAAAACACAAACACGTATTCATAAGATCCAAATCTCACATCTTTCTCTCTCACGTTCATCACAATATGCCCTAGAATGTACTGCCAAAAACTCTGTTGAAAGGGTCTTAGGATCCACCACCGTTGCTATCATCGGCCATCCAATTGTCATTTGTAGAAGCACCACCAAGGAACCTGCTATCACGCATTCGATTATGGTCGATTGATTTACCATGGGTGGAGCCTGTTACCATATTCACGCATCTGACAACCTCTAATTGAACCATAACCTTAAACCTCCGCCACCGTGCATCTGACCTCTATCTAACCGGCTACCACTTAACCCGATTCAAGAGACTCCATCATCACCATCACAACACCTCCATCGGATAATCCCAACCGGATGTCAGATCCCTTAATCGGCGTGATCGACTTGGATGTCAATTCCGTTAATCGAGTTGATTGGCTTGATTTCTTGGGATCAGATTTTATCTCGCTGTAATCGCGTCATTCTCGACTTAATCAATTCGATTGCAAGGTACTCTCTCTCTCCTTGCGGTATATAGTTTGACCTAAAAGTGTCGGCTAATTTGTTATAACGATTGCCAGCCATATATTAGAATAATGTAATCAAATAAACACAGTGGAAGCCCTCGATATTAAGTATGCAACAAACTGCTTTGTGTTATTGGATTTTGCACCGCATTGAACTATTTTGTCTACACCGTCCTTTGTCTAGTCCCAAACACCAATCAATATTATAAATTATAGGTGATGAAATTGCATTTTTAAATACTCGTATTCAAGCTACGTATTGAATATTTTAAAAATCAACTGAGATGAAGCCCTCGATTTAGTAGTTTGTTTTTTAACTTCATTTTATTTCACTTTCCCATGCATGTTTAGAATTTTTTAAAAATCTTACGGAGATACAATGGATGTAGTTTTGAAAAATGGATGTAGTGGAATTCAGAGGTGTATTGCATAGTTTTGTGTTTGTGCGTTTGTGTATAAAAATAAAAAAACCATACCCGTAAGTATTCTCCTTATAGTTAACATGTTTTAAAAATTATTAATTTTGATGTATTCTCTTGATAATTAACATGTGATAAATAGTAGTGCATACATATGTATATACATGCATATATGTATGTGCATATATGCATATATATATGTGCATAACTAGTGCATATATGCATGTGCATATATTGATATACATATGTGCATAATTAGTGCATATGTGTATGTGCATATGTGGATATTTCGCATATGTGCACATAGAAATACACATGCACATATATGCATATATGCAGATGTGCCTAAATACATATATGCACAGATATATGCATATGTACATATATCCATATTTTCCTAAACACGTATATCCATGTTTGTGCATATGTTCGTTAAAAAGCAAATACATGTGCATAAAATATATGCACATTTGTATATGCATCTATGTTTATTGTTTAAATGTGAATACATGTGTACAAAGGTATGTAGACATGTGCATAAATGCATATGTGCATATGTACATAAATGCATATGTGCATATGTACATAAATGCATATGTGCATATGTGCAAAAACGTGTGAGTATGTGTATACATGTGCATATGTCTATTCAAATGTGAGTATATATGCAAAAACGTACATGCATATATGTATTAAACGTATGTGCACATATGCATATGTATATCAATGGTTCATATACACATGTATGCATATTTGCATATATATATATACATAAATAGATGTGCATTTGTTTATATCTGTATATGCATGTATTTATTTATTTTAATGTTTTTGAATATATATATTTATATTAATTTTTATTAACGTTCGTACAGATTTTGAAGAATTTATCGAGCAAATTGAAGGAGTGAAAACTGAAAAATGAAGATATCATGAATTTTCATTGTATTTTGTATATTTTTTGTATGTAACGTTCAAAACAGTTGTATATTATTGTTTCTAATAAATTGGTAGTATGATATCCGAATATTATGAAATTCGAATATTATGTATGCATCCCTGGAAAATATAATGTAAAAAGTTAAATATGCATTTATGCATTCTATTTAAAACATGCACAACTCAGAAATCTAATTATGCATATATGCATTCTATTAAAAAAAACCTGCGAACATGTATATATGCACATGCAAATAAAAAAAATTATATGTCTTTTAAATTCCAAAAATCTAATTAAAATAAATTAAATTTTAGTTTTTTTCAAATTTCAAAAAAACCTGATTTAAAAAAAACAAAAATTTGATTTTTTTTTTTAATTTGAAAATTCAAATTTAATAGGCTTGATTTTAGAAATTGTTGTTATTGTTGCCAAAAATTAAAAAAAATCAGAATTAAATGAGATTTGTTAAATGACTATCATGTCCTTTTATGGTCTAATCAATCAGAATGAGTTCTCAAGATCTTATGGTTTTTTGGGTTCTCACAAGAACCCAAAAAATATTTGGAAACCGTAAATATATATATATATATATATATATATATATATATATATATATATATATATATATATATATATATATATGTAGGTTCAAATACATTTTCTAAATATTGTGTGATTGTAGGACTAATTCTGGACCAATCATTTGATAGGGGCAAATTAGTCCTTTTATATAATATAAATATTAATTTCATTAATTAATTAATTAATTAGCCCTAATTAAATGCCTATATTTATGGAATGTATCTTACCTAACCCTATTCATCCGTCTCCCTCTCTCATTGCCGTCGTCGACTTGTTCTCATCACGCCGTCGGCTTGCTCAATCAACAACCGGAACACGAAATTCAGAATCCACTTATGCTGCTCCAAGAATATCGACAAGCCTAATTCTTGATTACATACGGTATTTCAATTCCACTATATAGTTTGTCGCTGATTTTATGTTTCTTTTTGTTAATTATTAGGGTTCGTAGTTGGATCCTCAATTTGGTATTGAGGCGATACATCATGACGGGTAAGAAGGTTTAACAAATTAAAACAAAGGCTAAAGCGGTGTTCATGAAGAGATAAAATCTTGTTATAACTTATTTTAATTAAATTTTTCTAACTTTTCTTTATTGAATTCCCACCACGTAGCAATAGTAAATTTATTAGTGATATTGTTTAAGAGATTAATGTGTGTGTTATGATATTATATTAATAGGCAATACAGACTTCGAGATTTATATGTCAAAGTCAGGTTGAAGGTTCATAAATATCACATATTATACAATAAAATTCTCTTTATTATTGAAGTATTAATATTATTGTAAATTTAATTTGATGCATAGAATTGAGAGATTTTGACATGTGACATGGAAGAAAATGGAAACCATGTTATGGAGGATGGTTTAAGAAGATAAAGGTGATGTTCATATTTGCGACCAATCGCCTATTAGGTTATGCCATTTTGGCCGGAGTTTGCAGAAAAAATAGGTACGAATTTCTTTTCTTTTATTAAACTCGAGTTTGAGCATCAAGAATTAAAGATGATGAACCGATTTCTGTTTTATAAATCGTTTTTAATATTTGATGCTTATAATCGTTTTTTTCTTCTGATTTTGAGTCGCTTCCTTAGCGATAAACGATGCCTTATGAACTCGTTTTTAACTCTTTTTTTTATTTTATGTCGTTTTTAATATCATCTGTTATTGCTTGATTGATTGCAATCAACTTTGGGAGCTTGGAATGGAAATCGAGAATTACATTCTTCAAGAATTCTCGAAGAATACTTACATTCTTTAAGAATACTCGAATTTTATGCTGTTGTTGCTACCAAGAATACTCGAATTCTCGGAGAATGTACAAGAAGTAAAGATGCATTCTTGGAGAATGAACGTGAAAAACAAGAAGTAAAGATGCATTCTCGGAGAATGAACGTGTAAAATTCATTATTCAAGAATGTTTTTCTGGGTTAGGAGTTTGCCACATTGTTCATGAGGAAATTTTGACAGTATTCTCGTAGAATTGTGTATTTGTAAACATTTTTTGTAACATAAAAATAGTTATCACTAAATAAGTCAATTAGCCATTGTTTTATGTATTTAATTGAGTGCTAATAATGTGTTCCCAGAGAATTGATTAACATATTACTAAATTGAGGATTTCATTCTCGGAGAATGAATGTATAATCACACCAAACTTCATAGACTATTTTGTAAAAAAAATGTACAAAATATACTACATTCTCGAAGAATATGAAAAAAAGGTACAATGTTAACTACATTCTTCAAGAATAAGTGTGTCAAAAAGCCAACGTAAAATACGTAAACTGTACATTCTTTTCTGCTCAGCATTCTTGGAGAATATGAAAAAATAACATCATGAGATAAAATGTGTTCATCAGAATTCGAGAAAGAAATCCCACCAAATTAGGAGATAAATACGGGATTCCTTTTTTAAAATTTGATTAATAGACTAAAATACCCTTTTTAGGGGTTTAATTGTAAAATATGATTAATTAATTGTTATAAATTTACAATTAGGCCCTTGAATCTAACACCGTTGATTGTTCCGATCGGACGCTCCACATTTGGTCCTACATTCACACAATAATTACCAAATGTATTTAATACTAACTATATATATATATATATATATATATATATATATATATATATATATATATATATATATATATATATATATATATATATATATATATATATATATATATATATCCCACTTATAGTAAAAATATTTGGAAACCGTAACGAACATTTAATTGTCTTCAAACTTATTTACCTATTAATTGAAATTTTATTTAAATAAATGATGAAAAGTCTATTATAGTTGCGTGTTTTCTCCCTATCCCTAACATTTAATTGTCTTCAAACTTATTTACTTATTAATTGAAACTTTATTTAAATAAATAATGAAAAGTCTATTATAGTTGGGTGTTTTGTCCCTATCCCTACAATTTCTCCTACATCCTCGGTGGTCCATTTTCCCCGCCAGCAGTATTTTATAGGGATATAAACGAAAAAAGCTTTTATGACTTTTTTATGTTTTTTAATTGAATTTTAGAAAATTTCTCTGTTTTTGTGTATCTATAGAATATGGATTTTCTTTTCGATAGAATTTCTCTTTTAATTTGGTTTTTATGATGAAATAGTTTTGTTGTTTGCAGAATATGTTTAATTAAATTGGTCTTTTATATAGATTTGTGCATTATTTATTAAATTTAACGTTTCTTAGTTTCTTTACATGTTTTTTTAGGATTCATAAAAATTCCTAGTTTTTGAGCTTTTTTATTAAATTTTTTGTAGATTCTATGCTATCAACGTGGAAAAGTTTCTGATGAAGGAGAACTGTTTTTTGGTTTCTTTACATGTTTTTGTAGTATTAATTAAAATTCCTAGTCTTTGAGTTTTTTATTATTTTTTTGTAGATTTTATGGTATCGTGGAAAAGTTTGTGATGAATGAGAACTTATTACTCATAACAAAGTAACAAACCCTTGACCAAAGCTACGAAGGTTCATGTAAATGACTAGGTCAACCAAATCTAGAACGTAGATCGATAAGGTTGTGTGTCCTGTTGAGGTGGCCAAAGGACGCTAGCTGTTGGAATGCAGCCAAACACCGCCCTCAATTCCATTCCCTTACATTCCTGTTCTCACATGTTCCTGAGAGCATGTATCGGGACGTGATTCCTCTCACCATATTGGCTGCTCGCCCTCGATGGATAGAGACTATGATTCCTGTTAAGGTCAATGCTGACTATGTTGAAAAAAAAAAAAAAGACAATGATTATTTCATAAAGACCAAATGTGACAACACTGCAAAAGCACTTGGACTGAAAAATGGAGTCATAACGGTAATATTTTGGTACGCAACATGTGAGGAATACCAAACAAATGCATGTAATACACCAAAGATTGCATGAGGTACCAAAAATAGCATGAATACCAGAAGAATGAGAGAGTACCGAAGATTAGTGAGCGATATACCGATGAATAGAGAAATAGTGTACCAAAGAAGAGGTAGTGTACAGTAATATAAAAAGAAAGAGATATATATCGACCATGGCAGAGTGTTGTGCGATCAAGAAACTAATACCGAGGATGCATGGTCGGTAGAATGACAAACAAACCGAGTACCAAGAAAGAAAGAAAAAAAAAAAAAAAAAAAAAAACGTGCGTTCCGAAAAAAAAGTAAACGACGTCCTTAAACAAATCACCGAAACAAACTAATTCTCCTCCACTGCATTGTACGGGTACTATGCTAGTATTTATTAATATGTTTATAAATGATGTTGATAAAATTAACACTTTTTTAGAATTAATAAAGTTTAATCTTTTGAAGAAGAATATAATCATATTTGACCAAACGGACTACGGTCAAAAACTAGTACTGGTCTTCATGGGTTTTGTGTTCCAAAACGTTTGTTTTTTTCTAAAACCTCTTTTGGATGTTGTTTACATTAAAATGGCTTAATTAACTGTAACAGTAACTCAAATGGAAAAGGGGTTGTCGCATGCCGAATTAAGACGGGACTATTGTTTCTCAAATATCTCTATTAGGCCTTGACCACTTGGTTGTGATTTTAATTATGAATCGTCTAATGCAAAACTTCACCTGCAAAAACAACATATTCTCGTTAATGAAATTATTTGGTTTGTTTCTTTCATCAAAATTTTGACTTCTAATACAAAAAGGAGAAACTAACCTCTAAGTTGCAACTTGAGAACCCAAGTGCACACTACTGGATGAGTATCCTGTATAATACATCAAACACTGTTGATATTTATCAATACCATTTACATAAATTCAAAAAACTAATTGTCGTAAAATTAAAATAAATTATATAAGTGAACAGCATAAAAGATTAAAAGTAAAAACTATCGTCATACCTATTTTCCCACAAGCCTTGCGTTTTTCCTCACTCCCAGTAAAAGACATTATTGCCCTTCCCAAATAGATCTTCTCCCCTACTCCCCTATTTTCCAAACGTTAGTTCCAAAAAAGATCAAATCAAGCCAAAAATAGGAAAAACTTTATAAATGGAGTGATATTGGTTGCATATATCCTAATAAATGCATATGTTAAGGAAGTAAAGAGCACATGAAAAATAGAAACTTTAAGAAATTAATGCTAGAAGATTTTATTTTGTAACCTCCTTAATACCTTTTCAATTGCCTTGGTCGAGCCAGGTAGCTTTAAGTTTAACCCCGAGATGATAATATTTGTGAAAACCAAATCAATGTATATATTAATAATTACTTACATGACAACCAAATGTAAAACACCAAAAGAACTTATTCCACATTAACAAACAAAGCTTTTACCTTAAAACGCAATAAAATTGAAAAAAACATTAACATTAGAAATTATAAAACAATTAACTGATAAAGAATACCTCTTATGTAGAGCCAATTATAAGGTCTGAACATAGTTGTACCAATAGTGAACATTGAGAAAGTGAAGGAGCCACAGCAAACAACATTAATTTCATAAGAAGCAAACCCTGCAAAAGAGAAGAAACATCCACAATTTTAGAAACACTAAATCAATAAAACTTGGATAATAATTGAACCTTGTCCTAGAGGTTCAGTGAAGTCTAGAAATATTTTATGCATATGGCAACGATTTAGCTTCTCTATTTCAAGCAATTAGATAGAATATAGCACAACCTTTGCCCGCCTTTCAACTCCCTTTTCCTCAATTGAACCTGCAATTCACATGTAAAGCAATTAGTCAAACAAAAACCATGCCAACACCACTCTACAACAGACAAATACACACACTCAGATCAGAATGATCTACAACACACACACACACCCATCGTTGGATTTCAAAAAAAAGTCAAGGCGTGGTAAACCAACAGAGACGGAATTTGGTGGATCTTTGAAGGCATGGTAGTGCTGAAGTATAATCAAAGAACAGGACCAACAGAGATACACATGGGTTACAACAAAGTGATCGGTGGTGATGCAGTGGTGTATTAGGATTTGATGATGTGGTCGATTAGGGTTACTGGAGCGCAACCTTACCAGTCAATGAAGGATGGGCCTGCAATTTGATTAAATAGACCTAAAGAAAAGAATCTACAAACAGATTTGAGATAGTTGATGGGTTTCAGCTATATGAGAATAATCTAACTTGATGAAAGGGGGAAAGCCCAACCTTTAAATATGAAGGTAAAACAACCAAGCCATATAATCGAAACGGGTTATTGATAATCATGTATCAAAATCCGAAATCAACATCAACTCTTAACCTGAAATAAAAAACTAAGTTAAATAATATATAAATAATTAGGGGAAAAAACCAAATTAAAAAGTATATATCATTGTACCGAAAACTGAAGTTCACCGGGATAAAGCCATCGGAATACTGAATAAACAAACTTCTTGCATAAGTATATGCAGAATTAGATCGAGATTGGAGGAGAGACCGTAAATAAAAGTGGAATTAAACCATAAACATACCAATTGGAAAGGATTCAAATTTTTTCTGATCTTAGAAACAATCGATAGTGCATAGTGATGTCAAGATCCAGATTCATGGAGAGAGAAACAGGGGTGAAGACGGCAGTGCATGTTAGGGTCTGGCAGCAGCGTTACTTGGCGACAGAGGTGGAAGTGGTGATGGTTGGTGGCAGCGGCTGGATTAGGCGTTTGTTGTCCTCTGACGCCTCTGATCTCCTCAAAACTGCAACATAAAATTACAGGGATTAGAGAGGGATGAATGTAGAGAGACCGTGGATAGGAACATGATGGCGTTAGTAGAGTTTGAGAGGGTAGATATAGATCATGAGCAACCACCGGTTGAGGTTGAGATCGTGGAGGCTGAAATAAGGGGGTAGTGGGGAAAAGGGGATGGTGGCCGGTGAAGAGGAAACGTGGGGAAGTTATCGGACAATTGAAAACCGATTTTGATGAGCAACCGTGTTTAAGAGTTTGTGCAAGAGGTAGTTGTACCTTTAATGTTGAATGCTTTAGGAGTGGTATAATTAAGCATATGTATTATAGTATAGATACATCTATTACTACTTATAAAGCAAACTTTTTAAATTTTTACTTATAAAGCAAACTTGCTGAATTTTTAAGACGTTCCAAAGTTTAAGCACAATATACAGCTATAAAGCATGTACTTACAACTTTTTATGCACTATTTACAACTATCTACTGCTGTTATCTTCTTAAATTTTTAAGAGGTCTAAAATAATAAACATAAAGTACCAATTTCAAAGCATACATGCACCATCCGTTTTGGATTATATGAAGTCGTCAAATTATAAACTGAAATCCCTTATTCTCGGTTTCAATCTCTTTCTATCTCATTCGACTACCCTCTCTTCATGTTTCACAATCTCTCTATATATCTATTTCTCTATAAGTGTATGTATCTTTGTGTATAAAATGGTAGTATATACCCTAAACCTAGCCGTCACCCCATCTGGTCTGTCTTTCTTCCTCTTCCAACTTATCATAACCATATATTCCTCATAACCTCTATCATTGGGCATTCGCCGCCCCACAACAACACCATTTACCAGCCACTACCACAAGCATAAGCCACTACTGCCAAGACCACCATCAACAACCTCGCACTATCTCTCCTCTGTAAGTGTGTATCTATGTATTTGTATTATTTGTATTTCTCTGAATATGGATCAATCCTACGACACCCAATTTCAAAATCGCATTTTATGCCTCTAGCACTACCGCGACACACCACCACTTCCCAATGGAAATTTCAATTTCCAGTCACTAGGAATATATCAGAAGGCGGGGGAAGATTGAAGATCATAAATCGAACAACTGATAATTCTTCCTGGATGATGGATTGTGTTGTTAGTGTTGATTGCAACAGGTAGTTCTTTGTTTTCTTCTTTTTGTTAATCTTTTGTTCAAAAACATGAGCAAGTTTCTTAACTCAACTGATCTCTTATTTTGTGCAGAAAGCAAATATCAAGAATTGCTTCAATATTGGCAACCACCTCAGTTCTCTTCAACATATGCAGGTTGTCCCAATTTTCCCTTTTTATTTGTATGATATCAGTTTAAGTATGGATTTTAGTCATAACTCTCTTGATACAAGCATCCAAATTGATTGTGTGTATGAATAAACTATTTTCGGTGGGAAAATGATGAATACCTCCCTGAATCAACCAACTAAAGAGAAACAAGTTTTATTTTTTGATTTTGTTTGCAACCAGGACTGAAATCACAAAAAACAAAAAAAAATCTATTTCTTTTAAATGAAACAGATGATAAGTCTACTTGCTTACTGTTGCAACGTTAAGTCTACCTGCTTACCGTTTACTTTAATGTTTTCTGTTTTAATTCCCTTATCAGGTTATTTAGCTGCTTTATGGATTGTGTATGGATCCATTCTCCTATGGCCCTACCATTAATCTACTTGATAAAAAAACTATCATTTTTGTGAAGGTACACATTCTTGAAAATGCTTATTTTGAAAGCTTAAATATTTATGTTCCTATTTGAATTCTATGGGCAGTTACTGAACATGCACCCTAGGTGCTCGACAAAATGCCTTAGAAAATTTTTCCATGTTATAGGAGAATGAATATGTTATTAATATGTGAGTAAAGCTCAAGGGTCTTTAAATTTAATCGTTAAAAGTAAATATCATTTGATTATTAACCAAGTTTATCAAAATACAAAATATGTGATAGTTGATTGTTATTCGGAGCTATTAATTTGCAATGTTATAATACTGTCGGTAAGTGAATTTGAGTTATTCTTACTGTAATTAAGATTTTACTAGGTTTTTATATGAGTTAGGATGGTTAGAAACCCATTTAGAAGAAATTTGAACCTTAAAAATACCAACAGAAGTTCACACAGGTTGTGTGGAGTTCACACGGGTCGTGTAAGGGATGCAGATTCAAGCAATAGCCTCACACGGGTCGTGTGAAGCTACACAGGTCGTGTATGACCTACAGAAGCAAACAGTAAGCAAGTTGTGGATCCACACGGGTCGTGTGGATCCATACGGGTCGTGTGTCATGACAGACTTATGTCTTTAAAGAGACTTTTTACCTCATTTCGAGCAAAAACCTATCCAAGTCGAATTTCAGAGGTATGATGTGATTTTCGGTCAAATTGAACAAGGTTTTTCCATAGAGAAGCTTGAGGAAGTCGAATGTAACACTCGTAACGTGTTCTCGATTGCTAAATCAACAAGGTTAGTTGGTTGGGGTTTGAGGGTTATAAACCCTGGATTTTCAAATTTGAAAATATACTATAAATTTCTTTATGTGTTGTTAGTAGGTTGTTAATATATGTTGTATTGAGTCTATGTTGCGATTATTATGATGTTTAGACGGTTGAATAAATAAAACCACGGGATTTGCATTTCTTGATTCTTTGAGTAAATGTTATTGAGTTAAATGATATTGAGATCTAATATGTGATGATATTCACAGCTGATATCAATAGGAGGGAAGGAGAAGCCCGAGGCACCAGTGGAACACGAGTTGATCAAACTCCAGGTAAGTAGTTCAAATTCGTTATTTATAGTTGAACTATGATGTAATTTGGCTACTTGTAAATTCTAATCGGCCGAGATAACCAATTAGCATGAGTTATACAAGGTTGAGAATCCATTATTGTATATGAGTACTTGGTGTGAATAAGCAAATTAATTGACTGAGATAATCAAAGAGTTGAGGTTAATGACTTATATACTAGTAGTTGTTGAGTACTACGGTATTTGTTGCGAAATTATTGAATGATCACTAAAATTTGAGTATTTTCTCACTGAGCTTTAATAGCTCATAGACTTTGTTTGTGTTGTATGTATTATAGGTGACAGAGGAATGAAAGTTGCAGAAGGGTAGATGATTTAGACCGGGACTTAAACTTTTTGGGACTTTGATGATCCAAAGAAACTTTCTTTTGAAACTTATGTACAGTTTTGTAAAAATTGGCTTTTGTAACCAAGTTTTTGGGACATGTTTGTATTAAGAACTTGTTCTTTTGATTATTGTCTGTACTTATGTTGCTTAGCTTTGATTACACCATACCCTTGTGGTAATTTGAGTAATTATTGGTGTAATTCGGAGATAAGAAACTGGGTGTTACATAATCCTTTTATTGACTTGGATGATAAAGGAATCATGTAGTGGTGTTGCCTGCAGTTTAGCACATCAAAAGATCTGCTAATGTCTAAAATTTTATTCTTTTCAGTAGCTGAAATGTTTTTATCTTTCATTGTCGCATGGTTTTAGTTATTAACTGATGATCTTTTTTCCTAACGTTAGGTTGTCAAAGCAAGCCTACTCCAGGAAGTCGGATTATTTTAGATGATGGAAGTGGAGACATCAGATGATTTTACTAATGGCTTACTAAAATTTACAGTGATATATGTTTTTGTATGCTGGTTTGAGGGGTGAGGAGTGTAGTACAAGTAGTAGCATGAACTGATTTAAGAACGAACAAGTCAGGAGAAAGGTAAAGATCCTAAGGTAGACTGAAACAAAATTAGTAACACACTTTCTTTTAATTATGCGTGTTGCCATCTTTCCTTGGGTTTGACCTTTGCTATGTGGTTCTTATAGTTTGATTATTGAATAAAATTGATGGAAGTTTTTTTAGTTTAAAACTTAAATTTGTTTTGAAAATGATCATTTTTACCGTCAAATATAATTAGCTTCCATAATATGGTTCTTCTTCTTTTTGTGTGTCATTTTCTTTTTTTTTCTTTCTTTCTCCAGTGAACATATCAAGAAAATCCGGCTCCAATAAGAAAAAAGGTTTTCGTATTTTTATAATATATAACATACAAATTCGCAGAATATGGTGTTACTTAGTCCTTTTTTATTACTGAAAAAAGAACGACCTTCCAAAGAAACGTTACAAATTATAACTTAAGAACATTAGAAGATGGTTGAGTACTTTGTCTATAGATGTATAAACCTAACTTAAGCAACAAAAAAAAAAGAATTGGAAACTTGACAATCTGTTATTAAATAGCAGGGCTTGAAGTGAACTCTTTAGAAGGCATTGGATGTCATGTTCCTAAAAATGTAAATAATTTTTTTTGCTTAAGTTAGCTCTGCTTTGAATGCAGGCGTAGAATGTGGTAATTACTACATTTATTTAATCCATTTCTTTCTATTCTAACATTGTACTTTCTGATTTTATTTCTTTCAAAATAAGATTGTGTACTTTAAAGATGAGGTAATTACTTTACTTTAAAATAAAAAGGAAAATAACAGTTTTTTCGATGATTCTGAATTGGGTAGTATTTGCATACTTATTAGTTCTCTTCCATTCAAAAAATTTAGTTTCATATCTATATTTTAATGCTTTGATGACTTGAGTGACCAAATTTATAGCAAGAATGGTTTAATTTTTTAGTTATTTTTATTATCTCCTCTTTGGTTTCTTCCATTGACTAGATCAGTGTATGTATTTTTCCTGGTAATTTGGGTATGTTATTGGCTATCTTTGAGGCTTGTATTAACTAAATATTAAAATTTCAATTAGTGCCTATCCTTTTCAACCAACAATTACCATATGTAGTTTATTGCCATAGAAACTAATATTGTGCAATCTGTTATGATTGATATGGAAATTAAAAATTAAAATCACCAATTTGTTATTATTTTTTTAATATTTATCATAAATTAAATTTGATAAATAAATGAACGTATAATGATTTTAATTTTAAGTGTAGATATATTTACCATTGTGATATTAAACTTTTATATTATAAGGTTATCACATAATACTCTTTTTTACATGCATAAAAGAAGGTTTACTAAAATGCATCGAAAAAACAGGTTAACCGGCTTTTTCGTTTTAAGTTTAGGTTAAATAAGTTAGTGAACGTATAATTCAGATAAATTTCTAATTGCTATTAAGGTTGAATTAACCATCAATGAACACCCCTACGTATTGGTTCACTTTAGATGCGCATTTCTATAAAGAACTTCCAAATTACTATGTCGAGTCTCATAGAAAACTTGGCTGATAGATAATTGCTATTATTTAAGTTTAAATAAGTTAGTGAACTTATAGTTCAGATTAAAATTTCTAACTGCTATTAGGGTTGGATTAACCATCAATGAACACCCATACATATGAATGCATGGGTACCAAAGATCAAGAAGGGTACAGAAGATCAAGAGGGGTATAGAAGGTCAGCATTAATACTGAAGAATGCTTGGTAACAGCAGAATATGGTCAGGAGCATGCGACTGAAACACATAACATCAGAAGATTAGAAGAAGCATTCTTCCCCACTTCCTCCTCACAATGAGAACTTCCTCACACACCACACCACTATCACTCTAATGTAGTCTAAAGGAATTAGAGAAGTGGCTGGAGATTCCTCTCCAGACACATAAACATCAAAGTTGTATCATATCTCTTTTTTCTTTTAAGAGTGTGTGTGTATCCCCATGTAATTCTTCATAGATTAGAAAGAGTGTTTGTTAGCCAAATGTTAAATTTGTAACACATTTTTATATCAATGAAATATCTAAATTACAATATATCGTTTAAATTATAGTCGTTTAATTTCCGCACTCGTCTTTAAAATTTATTTAATACTCTACAACTTTACATTTCAAGTCATTTATATTTGTCGCATACCGTTCCTTTACATTTGAGCACTTCAATTTTATATCTTCGTTTATTGTTGAGCAAAATATCATTATATAATGATTCTTGAGCATATAAATCCAACATGCATCCCGAGCATCCTACGGAGGGTGTAGATAGGATGTGGACAAAAACGACCGGAAGTGGATGTTGGTCATCTCCTCCTAAGTGTAAATGTCAATCCTTCGTGCGACCTTGTGGAGGGTGCACTCGCAGCTCACCCATCCAAGGCAAAAGTTGAGTGCATTTAGGTCGTGTCCCTACTGGTGGCGTCGAAGCTACATGTTAAGAAAAACTCGAGTATGATCACCTGGTAGCACGACTCACCGGTAGGGATGAGTCCCTCCTAACCACGACAGGTGAAGATGTAAGCATCGTCCGGGCTGATCCATGTGCAGACCAGGTGTGGCTCTAGTAGCAGAAGTAAGCCAACCTCTAAGGAAAACCGGCGGTCCTAGGTGCTACCTCGACGTCTCTGGCTGCTAACCTTGCCAGTTTACTACTATAGCCCCGACTCTCCTCCAAAAACCTCGGGGAACTAAAAGAACGCATGTCTTAGTAAATCCTCGCATGCAACAATGGGTCTCGCTCTCTTTGGCGCCATCAATTAAACAACATCACGAACAACAACCCTGGTAATAAGTTAAAATATTATTGCACTTTGGACCCTGCATGCCATAACAACACTATCCCACAAAGGGAACCATCACTAAGTATTTTTGGTCATGGTGTCGCTGTGGAGTCTAGCTAGGCATCACTAAGGATGAATATTCATCAATAGTGGCGTGTTAGTTCAACCATAACAACATTATGGTTGACTGTTCGCACACATATCACAATTTACCATGTTTCAAACCAGACTGAATGCACCTATGGGTTCGTATAGTCCAAATTAAGCATCTAAAGCAATTTATTTCTCAGATAACACACGAATTGACTCGGCATTGGGGTTTCCGCCTTCGGGTTCCCGAAACCTTAAATACCAACTTTTTACCCTTTGATTCCTAATCCTACTGGATATATGGATGTTCGATCGAGCTCTTCGGTGGCATCACGAATGGTGTCTGTGGTGAAATGTGAAAAGTGTTTACGGTTAACTTTTTACTTCATTTTTTATATCGAGATGTTGAATTTCTTTGGAATTAACCTAGTCGGGGATGATGAATTTTCTACCAGCATATTATCATTTTTCACCAATCAGTGTTCAAGTCCCTTGAGGAATTGATGGAGCTGAAAAAACACACTACACACTCTTGGTTTTGTTATTGTCACTTTAAGGTCAAAGGCGTATGTAAACGACTTCGTACCTAAATTCATACTTATGTATAATCGAGTTGGGGAATATAAATCTAGTGATACAAGTAGAGCTTTTGGAAGCAAAAAAGAATAACTGTAAATTTCAACTTGAAGGAAAGTATTCTAGACAATATGATCTACAGAGCATAACATGATTGGGACTTTTTTAAGTCGATGTGGAAGTTACTATTTGATTCTCCAACATGGTAGCATACATGGAAAATTAAATAGGACTTTAGTTTGTGTTGGTAAAATATACAGGTATTTGAGATTATTAACTATATTTCTAAATCATAACATTTATATATACTTTTATTTGTGTAGTTATTTATTTATTTATTTTACTTTTTAAGTGTTTTGAAGTACGTAGAACAGACTTGGTTAAGCAAATACAAAGAAATAATTTGTGTTTGTATTAGTTGATCAATCTTTTAACTTAAGATATCACATAACCAAAACAATTAATAGTCAATATGCCAAGTTAAAGAAATACTTGGACTCCGCAAATTCTAATCTAAATAAATTTGTGAAAGCGATTAATCAAATCGTTGGGTCACAACTAACATCAATCAACAAAAGCCTTGAAAAAGTAGAATCTTTCCATTATAATGAACATAATTTGTTGTCTTTCAAATTACTATGGGGTTTTGTTTCAAATGAAGCTTTGGATATAATTGCCAGAGAGCTCCAAATGTCGAATACATTAACGCTAAACTCCTCGAATTATGATAGTTTTGGGTTAACATTTGTTTGCATGCTTTCTGTTTATTCGAATTTCAATTAGTATATTGAACTACAACTTATAAATTATTTTTCAAATATTTGGAAAATAATTAATTTATGTTTTAATGCAGGCGAGTGTATACCCTTGGATTCAATCGATATCTTTTGAAGGAAGTTTGATCTTTTACTGATGAAATTTGTAGAAACTGATGATATTTGTTGTAATGATAAATTAGAAAATTTTAAAGAAATTTTCAACAAGCAGTCAACAATAGATAAAAAGTGTTTAAAGAAAGCTGAAAGATATATTTCAACTGGGTACAAGTATAATTGAAGAACCTGTGAGTTAATAAAAACACCCGTGGACAAACAGCTTTAAGAAAAAACAAAAAGAGAATGTTGATTTTACAAATCAAGCTCATTGTAGATACAACTACTAAACTACATCAGAGAGAGAGAGAGAGAGAGAGAAAGAGAGAGAGAGAGAGAGAGAGAGAGAGAGAGAGAGTGTGTGTGTGTGTGTGTGTGTGTGTGTGTGTGGTTGGATTTTCATAAAGAACCTATAAAACATAGTATTTCGATAGACTTACAGGATGTAACCAGGAGCCATAGTTCATTCCTAATGTAAATTATTCTAAATGTATTTCGTCCTTACATCACATGTATTAAAAAAGGTAATCGACGATGGAAGTTGTGGATTTCAAGCGGTAGCTATTTGTCTAAGGTACGGTGAAGATTAGTGGCTCTACATTCAAGAGAAGTTGCTAGAAGAGTTATACAATAAATATTACACATACTACAATGTTTTTACTATGAGGTCCAATGAGCTACATGAGTCATTGCATATCTCAAAATTGTGTGAACCTCAAAAACACTAGATGATTATGCCTTTCACAGGTTGATGATTGCCAATAAGTTTGGTGTAATCATTCATTATTTAAGCCATGAACAATCTATGGCATGCTTCTCTCTTTGGAGAGGGCCTGAATAGTTTCAACACAACCGAACCATTACAATGGCAAATGTAAATCACAACCATTATGTGTCGGTATTTTTGCAATGAGATTACCTGATGCCTCTTGTCTTGGAATATCATAAGGCCCACAAAATCCAATATGCATATATATTGCAAACTATGTATAAATCATACTTTGAATTATTTAATCAAAACATCTTTTATCCATATAAATGATTAAGTATGAATATATATTTTTTTCGTATTTATCCATTATTAATATTGTAAATGTGTACATCAATTATATATAAATAATTTATATTACATTTATAGAAATATTAAGTGTATATTGTAACAACCTAATTTTCTAAAATAATAACTCATTTAAAAATAATAACCCGGTTTACAAAAACATTTCAAAGTAACTAAATAAACTATATTAGAACTCTAGGTGTTACTATATATAAAATTTATAAAAACATTTAAAAGCGGAAGACTTAAACTTTAAACAACTAGACGGAGCTCAAACAATCACATCGCGCTCTTTACCAAAAATACCCCTTTAAAACCTAAAAATGTTAAACAACGAGTAAGCTAGAAGACTATTGAGCACACAATCTACAGAAACAATCATACGACATGTCGCACATAACATGCAATGTTACTCACGAATAGGCTTGTAAAAATATCCCCACGAAGGTTCAGATTAGGTATCCCCATAAATGGTCATTTAAACTATCCACACAAAGGGTCGGGTAGCATAACATACATAACTCACAAGCATATACACACTTAAACATATAATGGCATGTATAAAAACTGAAACTCGTCTAATGTGAAGTGGTCTTAACCACAACAAGCAGTGAATAAACTAGAGAGAAACCTTCTTTGAGAAAACTACAAACCATATAATCATCATTACATGAATCATAATCCAAACCTCTACATAAAACATACTTATGTAATATTTATTTTAGTTATACTTACGGCGTAGCAGTTGGTTCTTGGACCAATCTACCCCTCTTACACATATTCTTTCAGTGTTATTATTGAATATTATTAAAGTACAAATATAAAGCGCATACCCATACGACCTCCAATTGATTTATTAGGGATTTTATAAGTAGACATTTAGAATCAGCCAATTTTCTAGACCAAAGTATAAAGATTTAAACTTTCAACCTCTAAGGAATAAGAGTGGGGTCTTCAGTAAAATATGACATCAATTAGACATCAATGCTAAACTACAGGCTCTCACCTTATATCATTAGGAATTTCCTATAATTATTAATGAATTTTACAAGTTGACAATTGCAATCTATTAAACTTGTTGGACCAGCTTGGGAAAAGGATTCCTAGCTCCTTATGGGTTAGAACTGGGTACTAACTTTTAATAGGATAAACTAGACTTCAATCCCGAACTAATGGCACTGGTTTCACTTAAAAGAGGATTTCTCTAGATTTAGTTATAGATTTAATAAGTTAAAGTGACACAATTTTCAGTTCAGTAGACAGCCCACACAAAAGCCAGAGTTTGGCCACTTTTGGTTGGAACAACCCTAACACTCTAAAGATAAAGGAAATATACACTTATAGCTTTCCAAAGGTAGTAATTAGGGGTGAGTGTGGTCCTGGAACCGACCCGACCAGGACCGAACCCAAGCCGGACCAAGACCGAGGGAAGACATTCAATGGAACCGAGGACCGACCAAACTATGGGACTTAGTCTTGGGTTAGGGTATGGGTTTGCTCGGGTTTGGTCGGGTTTTACCCGAGCAGGACCAAGCGTAAAAATTTCAAAGGCCTACAATATAATCTTAATGTCTTTTTAATTTTCGGTCGGTTCCGTACCCGAGTACCGACAATACCGAAGGACCAAGACCAAGAAGGACCAAGACCGAGAAGGACCAAGACCGAATTAAGCCACATATATGGACCGAGTACCGACCAAGTAACATGGTCGGTTCCTTATCTCGGGTCCGGTTCCTCGGTTCTAGGGCTTGGGTTCGGTTCTGAGGACCAAATGCTCACCCCTAGTAGTAACCTCATCCCTAATGATCTTTGGCTGATTTAATATGATTTTTAGAAATTTTGTGCTAACTACAAGGAAATTCATAGCAACATTCTATTTCATGTTCCCTTTTAATCATCCATTAAAACCTTAGCCAAAAATATTAGCCATTAAATTCTTTACATTTTAGGCTATCAAAACTTGCTAGACCGGCTCGAGAAAAGGATTCTTAGATCCTAACGGGTTAAGAACTAGTATCTAATTTTTATTAGAGATAAACCAACCTCTAATCCCAAACTAATGCCTAAGGTCTCACTTCAAAATTATTTCTCTAGATTTTGTTATAGATTTAACAAGTTAAAATGACATAGTTTTCAGTTCGGTGGACAACCAACACAAAAGCCATAGTTTAGCCACTTTCTGGTTGGAACAGCCCTAGAACTCTAACGATAAAAGGTAATCAATACTTATATCTTTCTAGACGTAGTAACCTCATCCCCTAATGATATTTGGTTGATCTAATATGATTTTAGAATTTTTGGACAGATTACAAAGAAATTCACAACAACATTCTATTTCATGTTCCTTTTTAATCATCTATTAAGTCCTTAGCCAAAAATACATTTACCCATTAAGTTCTTAATGTTTTAAGCTCTGAATAAGAGTATTAGGTTGTGCCTTGAAATCTTGTTGATTGGTTATTATATGAGCTTGAAAACAATGACTTCAATGTTGGATTTTTCACATAAAATCATGATTTTTACTAGGGTTATGCCTTCATCTAAGCCCATAATTATGCATCATTCATATACATCCACTAGCTTTTTAAAACATTTATTTCATGTCAGAATATCTGATTTATCATGTCTTTATGTTAAGGACTTAAAAGGGCAACTTCATGAATTTTTCTTAAAAGGACTTAAAAGGGTAACTTCATGAATTTTTCTTGATTAAGTCATTTGGAGGGAGACTCAATCTTGTTAAAGCGGTTCTCGGGAGCCTCCCTTTGTATTATCTCTCGGCTTTCAAAGCTCCAAAGAAAGTTATTTAACCTTTGGAAAAAATGAGGTGGCACTTTCGGTGGAGAGGTGTGTCAGAAAAGAAAAGAAAGGTATTAATTGGGTCGATTGGGAAAAGTCGAAAATGTGACAACCCCTAAGGCTGTGGGGTGTGCTTGACTGGAAAGAACGCGTAGAAGAAGTTGAGGTGGGAGAGAGAGAACGGGAACAGCCAATAGGAAACGAGAACGGCGCGTTCCTGGGTTGTCTCCCCAGGAACGTGTGAGAACGTAGGACGCGGGGACGCGGAGGAGGGGCGGTGTTCATGGCGTTCTCGGGTGTCATATCAGTAGAACGCGGGTGGTACGTCTAGCACACCCCATAGCCTAAAGAGTTAGAGTTAGGAGGGCTAGGGGGTTAGATGCTTAAACACGTTTAACTTAAGCCTTTTACCAAAATAGTGGTGGAAGTTCATAACTGTGGTCAAATGTGATTAAAAGCATTCACAATTATAAGACCATGATGATGGTGCCCTTGCAAAAAGATTCTACAAAGGTTTATGGCAAAATGTTGCCGAAATTGAAGAGGATCTTCTGGAGTTGGGTATAAGCATTAGGGACTTGTTTGAAATTAAGAAGGGTTGGGGTGGGAGATAGAACTCGATTCCGGAAAGACTGCTGGATTACTTGTATTCCTCTAAAAATAAAATTCCCAAATGCTTACTGTTTAGAGGCAGAAAAGAATTGTTTAGTCAAAGACCGTATTAAAGTGCTAGACAACTTAGCAATTGAAAGAAAATTGGAATTGGAAAAGGATAGGGAGACCAGATCGGAAGAGTGAGAATGTCGGGAGATATCGGTATTGTTACGCGGGTATAATTTCTCAAAAGAGAGTGATAAATGGGATTGGATAATCGAGTCAAATGGGCGCTTCACGGTCAATCCTTAAGAATGGCTGTTGAAACTACAAATAAAGATCAGATTCCGAAATTGATTAATTGGTACCGATTCGAATCAACTGTTTCTCTTGGCGGTTGGCTCAAAACAGAATCCCATCGAAATCCAATCTTGCTAAAAGAGGTAAACCCATATCAGATATCAACTACCCTCTATGCTCTTAACAGGAAGACTCGATTGAACACCTGTTTGCTAGATGTGATTACGCTAAAATCGATTGGGAATGGATTCTAAAATGGGTTGGGATACAATATACATAGGGATGGACAAGAGAGCTTGAATGACTTCATATACAAATTCAAAACTTCCCCAAAATCGCCAAAACAGGATCATTTGGGGTTCAATTGAGGGTTGGGCGTGGGATCTTGGTGTTTTTTGGTGATGCACTGCCCGTAACATCTCAGTGTTGTGTCTCTTTGGCGTGAGTATTTATTGGTAATAACCCAGAAAAGTTTATTCGGTGATATTTCAAGTTATCAATGTATCATTAACATGCATAGACAATTAACATGGCGTAAACGACAGTTTGTTAGGTTGTATAAACGGTTTTTCTTCTCACAAATTAAAAATACAATTCCGGCATCTAATTCGCTATTCTCCATATAAAATGCATTCATATCTCATATATTTCTACCTAAAGTTCACGAGCTTGAGAATGACTTACAGAGGATTCCTATAATCCTATTCTAGGGAGAGCTATGAAAGGCGTAAAATGTGTTTATCAAAATGCCAAAGAGGAAACGGAATAAATAACCGAAGCAACACCAATTGCTTTTAACGTAGTCATCACGGGCATTTTTCCTTTGTCACTCCTGAACACCATGGCTTCATATATTGGCCAGCTATTAATCACGGCATACCCAGCTATGAATAATTGTGCAAATAATTGTTCAAACCCTCCGTTCTTGAAAACATGGATGGTACCCGTCAAGAAAGCTAATAAGTTCACAACTGCTGCTATGGATACCGTCAAGAATAACGGTGATTCGACTCCAAATTCAAACAAACCTGTCTCATAACGCTTTTTCAGTTCGTCATCCAAAACCTTACTAGTCACATTGAATTCTATCGTTGACAAGCCAAGTGAGTTGAGCACCCAATCGATCATTGAAAACGGGTAACTCGAGCATCCCAAAATCAACCACATTCTTTTGCTATTCCACCATTTTATGAAAACTCCTCCAGACAATATAAATTCAAAAAGATTTTTTGCATATGCTCCAAGGAATAGAAACGCATACAAGGTAAACCAAGAATCTGAAACCTGTATATATCACCAAATTTCCTTTTGTTAGACTCATTGATTAAAAAAGACGTTTACCAAATAGAACAATTAATTAATAAGTTTATGCACCTTAGGGAATATCGAGAAAGAGTTTACAAGAGCTAGTTGAGGCACGAACGCATAGATGACGACTGAAATACCCCAAAAAGGTCGAAAGTTGTAGTGTGCGTAACATAGGGCATGAATAGGGTTCATATGCTTAAACCCATACGTTATCGGGTTGTGTTTAGACGTTACCATTTCAAGAAAACCTACAAACCATCTTTTTGATTGGAGTAGAATATCACTAAGCGACATCGGGGAGTTCCCAAGGAATGATGGTCTTTCTGGATCACAGAAAACAGACGACCATCCTTGACATTGCAGTCTGAAGCTCGTATAAATGTCCTCCACCAACGAACCATACCTAAACCCCATCTGCAAGTCAAGAACTTATTATGAGATTGAGAATCCATTAAAGAACTAAATAAAACCACTAATTTAATCGTACATATATGCAAAAAGCATACCTCCGAACCCCATTTCGTATTTTCCTCATACTGACATCCTGCAACTCGATGTGCTACAGCTAAGATATCATCAGATTTGAGAGAGATATTTCCAAGACGATGTGTTTTTGCGTGTTTAATGTCAGAAGGACCAACAGAAGCTGGGCTTCCAAGGAGAGCTTGTCGTTTGAAGAAGCCACCACTCCCTATAAACATCGTCCCACAAATACCGTCCATCCCCATAGGAATAGTTCGTACCTCCAGCAAATGTTCAGCACCGTAAGTGTCGACCTTGTTGATGTCATGGAAGCATTGAGGAAACTGAACGAGTGCAAGATTTGGGTCAACTTTAGGATCCAAGAAATGACATAATGTGTAAAGTGCTGTTTTTGGATTGTTTGAGTACATGTCACAATCTAGGACTAAGAAGATTGGTGCATCTGTTAAGGCCGCCGACACACGAATCTACAAGAAGATATTATGTTAAATTAATGATCGACGTAAATTGAGATTTTAAAAAGTGTACCAGATGAGTCAAACCTACCATACTGTTTAGGGCCCCTCCCTTAAAATTATGATGCACGGCCTTATTTTTCTCTCGTGAAACGTATATTAGATTTGGCAATGGATGGCCCGTGATGTCTTTGTCTTCATTGCTTTCTAGTAAAACCTGTTTTTTGAGAAAAGAAAATAGTTTTAACAAACCAGTCTTGCTTTTCTTATGATATTGAAATTCTTAAATTGTTTATGTTGCATCTTAGTGTATGCTTTGGGTCCATATACAACCTCAACGACTGTAGGATGATTTTGTGGTGTAAACGTGGGTGTCCATCTACTGAAAGCTTTCATCCATCGTTCATCGGTGATTAGATCATGACTCACAGTCCCGCTATCAACGACCTTCTCTATTTTGGCTTTCATGATCTCGTACATCACCTTCATTGGCAAAATAAAAAAAGAAAATTATTTCTCTACTTTAATTTCCCAATAATCAGTAAAAGACATGTTTCGTGTTGCAATATTGACCACGATATATATTACTTTAATGATTTGAAATTTGTTCAACTAAACCATCTTGAGAGGTTTGGTATAATAATTGTAAAGTAACACTTAATCATATATAAAGGTAATATATATAAACTCAAGCATGTAGTACTTAGAAAAGCTAGCGTACTTTTTTATGATAGTAGGTATTTATGATCGTTGAAAAAATAAATATATGTTTTTTTTAATATATTAATAAATACAGGTTATAGAAAATAGTTTAGTTATTGTTTGTAACTAGGAAATGATAATTATCGTAATAATGTAAAACATTAATATGAAACATCATCGTAATGTTAAACTATATAGTATAGATAAATTTTTTGGAAGTTGGAAAACTTATAATTATAATAATAGTAGTCTACAAAATAAAATTCAAATGATATTACTACTTTTATGTAATTTTAGCTAAATTAATTCTTTATGATGGTTTCAACTATTATTATGGTTAATTAGCAAATAATAATAATAATAATAATAATAATAATAATAATAATTAGCAAATAATGATGTTTTAACATTTTTAACAACGAACACGATACTCAATGCTGAGACGATGTTGGCATAACTATGAGGTCGATGGTAGTTGAGGGGAAATATTGGATTCAACTAAGAAGGTTAATCAAGAAAGTCCAGGTTTCAACTTGGTTTAGATATTTAAATATGGACGGAGAAGGACGGCGATGGTGGTGGTAGTAGGTGGTGGATTTAAGCGACAAGCGGACGGGATGCAACTTAATATTTAAGATAGAGTAAATTGCAGTTTTGGTCCCTGTGATTTGTACGAAATTTCATAATCCTAGTTTTGAGAATCCTACAATCTTGTCCATATGGTTTTAATTTCCTTATAGTTGTAGTCCCTAGAGTCGTTATTTAGTCTTTTGTTAATTATCTGTTTTCAAATTTGTTGATTTCGTTTTCTGGAATTTTCCATAGAACCCTAACTGCCTATGTAGATTTTGAAATGTTAAATTATGATGTAGCTTGCAGTAATTTGATCTCTCCCTAAATTTTTGGACACATAATCTGATTTTCATGATTCGGTTATCATGGTGTTTTCTAAATCGGACGTCCACCTTACCATGGTGGCCACCATTATCTGTATTAAAGTTTGTCCCTTTCTTGTTCAACCATCTATGACGATTTTCCAAACTCGGGTCTGATCCTTACGTTTATCTATAGCAGTCAGCTTTTGTCGCCAGTGGTAATTACAGTTGTGCCTCAAAACCCTAGAGAACTTTACATTTGTATATATACATATAGACCTCTTGATCGATATATATGTATCATACTATTTTTCAGGTTGGAAACTGTGAACATAAAATCAAATGTAGGAAGAGGCAAAGTGATAGGCACAATAGTCTACTAAGGAGTTGGCATGTTACTACACTCTACAAAGGAATGCCACTATTCAACCACCATTGTCACCTGCAACTACAACCCACAAACAAGTCCATCCATGCACAATTGATCAAAGGTTAAGCTCATTTTTAGCTACAAGGAAAGCGAGATGGGCTTCAAGTTCGTTTGCTTTGGTTACAGGTACATTTTGTGGTCTTCATGGTGATTAGGATTGTGTCACCGTCTCCCCTACAGTGATTAGGATCATTGGTGGATGACCCAAGCGAGGTTTTCAACTGTAACTTCATTGAAAGATTATGGAAACTATTTGCATATTGACGTTGAAGAGTTGAGGAAGAAGAGGGAGGTTGAAATATGAGCGATGTTTATTGCTCAAGTGGTGTTGAGACGGAGAGAAAAAGAGGTTTTTAAAGGTTTAGATGCAAGCTTAAGTTACAACAATGGCTTCCAGAACACCTTCATATCCCATGTGTGTGTATATATAATTTTTAAAACAAATTAATTAAAAAATAAAATTAGGGGTATATTGATCATTTTACTGTCCAATAAACAAAAAAAGCTATGTCTAACGGAGTGAGAGACCAAACTGTTGGTAAAAGCATACCACATTGACAAATATGTGGATTTTGAAAACTGAGACCAATACGAAAAATAGTGGAAACCATAGAGACCAAAACTATAATTTACTCTTTAAGATATAGTAAATAATATAATGAAAAAGTCAACAAGGATAAATTTGTCATTTTAGATATGGTTAACGACAATTGAGTGGTGGTAACAATCAAAAGGACCAACTGTGTAATGTATTGAAACCACGATGACTAACCACATCAATTCTTAAAACTTGGATCAATATTTTAAATTAGTGGCAACCATAGGGACCAAAAACCTGTAATTTACAAATTTACACTTATACTAATTTGTACAAGTTACTAAATAATTAAATGGAATTAATGTGCTCACGATAAATAGTTCATCTTAAAACTATTCAGTTTAATTAAGTATATGATGATCGAGATCCTATGTTCCATAATCGAGATCCTATGTTCCATAGGAGCGTGTAAAACTACAAGATTTACACCAGACATTTCGATCACCTAAATCCGTACGTTCCGAGTCAACATCATTTTTAGCACTAGAAATATCTTTTTTCTCATCCTACTTGTAGTTGATTAAGTCATTAACAAAATACAAAATACATGATTGACGTATTAACAACATACCACCGGGTTACAACAAACACGTACATCACCTATTTAACACAACCACATTGGGTTGCATAAACATTCAGTAAATGCATAACAACAATGAGTTCATGTGTGCTTTGACAACACTAGTAAAAGCATACCGATAAAAGTCATAAACATTATAAGCTGATTGGACTATTCTTAATATCTCAAGCATACCGGTAAAAGTCATAATACATTATATTTTGAATTGCTAAAGAGAGAACTTAGTAACAATGTGATGTTCATTTCTCAGATTTTGCCATCGATTTTTTTAAGGGTATCATACTATGGTTTGTCTAGCTTGTGAAGTGTTGAAACTTTGAAGGAGAAAAGCAATTATAGGGTTCTTTTAGTCATTTCCGGTTCTATGCAAAGTCCAAACTAAGGTTATACATATAAAACTAGTTGAAAAGCTAGTTGGTAGCTTATAACCAAAAAATTTGATAAACACTATATAATAAGCTAGCTGGGAAATTAAAATTGTGTAAAAAGATAAATAAAAAATAAGTTTTTTTTATAATAATTAAAGATATATTTGAGAAAATTCTAAAAAAAAAAAAGCTTCATAGAGTTGTTGAAACGCTAGTTTAAAAAGTTTTTTTTAACTAACTTAAAAGTTATTTTTTTACTCGTCAAACATAATAAACCAAAAAACTCAAAAAATAAAACAGTTTATAAATAAATATGACAGTAAACCCAATCTAAAAAAGAGTTTTGACTGACTCGTTGTATATGAAAATAAATACCATCAAATTTAAAAGTGAGTTTTTTTCTACACTCATTCTAGTTTCAAATGACACCCTTGCCCCTGGTCTAGATTTTGACTACTTTCTATTAGTATATTTACCTTCTCTTTAAAAATTATTAGAGTCTAGTTAACTACATTTTATTTTGACTAGTATATAATAGATCCGGTGTATTTAACAAAAGAATCAATAAATAAACACCCCATTTAACAAATACGATAAAATCGATTATGATCCAAATCCCAAATCCAAGGATGTCGTATGGGAACTTGTATCCAAAAATCCTATTGCAATCCGCCATGCTTTTCGGTCGATAGACAATAAAATATTTAAATAATAAAATCATGCAAAGATATTAGACTTTATACTTTATAGTCCACTTAATTTAAATTATGCGAGAGGAAAACAACAGGAATCGAATCAATTTAGGACACGTGATTTATGACAGAACGGAGGATAATAACGCACCTTGATTTGATATGCTTCAGGGAAGAAAAATGAATCGCTTCCGAAGTAAACTTCTGGAGACCTGTCCATTATATCGTACTTCCTGCAATATGGCAACCAATGTTTTGCAAACTTCGCAGCCTCCATGAACGCAAACAGTGTAAGCTGTGACCCTCCGTCGTCCGATACATATACTGACAACTTCTCCGTCGGGTATTCATACGCCATCACAGACAAGGCGGTGTTAACCACCCTGACTGGTGGTTCCCTGAAAGGATCTGCCGTGCAAACCACCACATCCAGCCCTGGATACTCGCTCTCCTTGACCACTTTTGGGAGGTTCTCCGGGAAAACCTTCCGTCGGATCGGATTTAGGAGATAAGCCTGCCATGTTGCCCATACCAACGCTAACACAAGATCGGCTACGAGTAGGAAAATGGTGGTGAAACAAGGAGAGTAGATAAGGTTACAACAATGGCGATATACGAGTGCAAAAATGGCGATTGTGTAAACGAGGGTGTAAGCTCGATTGAACCATCTTTCCGGTGTGGGTTTACGAGTGTTAAGAGGTGCCTCGAGCATGGTGGCTTTTATGGCTTTTTGGTTTGGGATGTACAAGTCCAAAAAGGTGCTTCCAGCATCGGTTTGGGTGATGGATCATTAAATACAGATTTCTTGATTTCAGATTTTTTTTTTAGATTCGTTCATTATAGTGTCCATAGGATTAAAATAATATTTAATCTTTAGTGAGCGTCCACAATGTTATTTACTAATTTTTATTGTTTTTAAAGAATTTTAACATGTTTTATTTCTTATAGTCTCAAAATTATAATTTTTATTCCTATACATCTTAATCGAACTATGTTACTAATAAGATGTTAAATACTGAATAACTTGTCAACGATCATTAAATAGATTCTTGACACGTGCTTTTTTTTTTTGCCCGCTTTCCATTTTCCTTCTTATAAAATATGTTTTACATTTATTACATACATTTTATTACACTTTATTAAAATTTACATAGATTTAGTTACAGTTTTTTAATATGTTTCTACAATTTTAAAAGTAATTAATTACCTTTAAATTAAAATTATAGAAATATGGAACTATTTTTCTTGCGGATCGTCCAAGAGGTAATAAACTAATAATTGTCCAATTTCAACACCAAATCTTGGTGATCCTTCTCGACAATATATATATATATATATATATATATATATATATATATATATATATATATATATATATATATATATATATATATATATATATATATATATATATATATATATATATATATATATATATCCTATCCTAATAAATAAGTAACTAAAAGACACTTGTCAACATTTTAGGCCACTTGTACACATGTCAACTTATTACAATATCAATGCCATGTGTAATCCTATTTGGAAGTATTTTTATACATACGTGTATGTTTATTTCATTCAATTTTTGTCTGTTACATTCAAATTCATTCAAATCCCATTAATATTGGAAACGGTTGAAATAATGTACGCATTCAAATCCAATTATACGTTAATATCATTTTGTTCCTACGATTCTTCAAATCCCTAAGAAACCACACTTTTAGCGCATGAATTCTACTTCTTCTCCGACGATTTCATACTGATTTCTCTCTACTGCTCGATCTCCACCGGCCACCATCCTAGGATCCCTTCCTTCTTTCCCTCTTCATTTTCTTTAACTATAGACACCACACCACAGCCATCAAACCCACAAGAAACCCTAGGCGCTGTCTCCTACCACCTACAGATGCCCTGCCTCATATTGTCATTGACCACAACGAACAGCCACCACTTCTATTCACGTTTATGGGTGCTCACTGGTAAGGTTCGACTATCAATTTGAAATAAGATTTTTTCCACCACCACCACTCAATCGCTTCTCTCCACTCATCCTTTTCTCTTTCCCCGCTTCAAATTAAAAGATGGGTTTCCCAATCGACACCATCACGAATGCTACATCATCATTTTTGTTTTGTTGATTAGCAATGTCTGATGTGATTTGGGCAGCTATTACAGGGCTTGTAATTTTCTTTGTTAGTTTCCTAATAAAAACATATGAGAGGAATGATCGATCCACTCTTCTCACTTGTACGTCGCTGGTTATTGACAGGACCATCTCATCGAGCAGCATCCGACTTGGTCGACTTCAACCCCAGGCACCAGGTCATCACATGAGCTTCCAAATTTTAATTGATCTCAACTTCTAATTTATAGTAAAGTGGTATGATTGACGGATGCACTATAACAAGTCTTCAAGCAGAACCTTTCAATTAATTTGTGTCAGGTCTTCTTTAGTTATGCACTTATGCTTTATATATATCAAGCACATTACGCCTTTCAACGTAATAGCAGTTTGACATAAAAAATAGTAGCCATTTTCTTTAATTATCATGGAACCATAATATTAAGCTTCAACAATGAGAATATAATTAAATCTCATTTTTCTGCAATATGAAGCCGATAGAAGTAAACATATCACGGTTGTCACTTGAAAAAGTCATAGACATATGTTGATTCATATATCTCTAAGCATTAGTCTCTCTATATACATAATAGAGCTCACATCCCAATGTATAGTCTTATCCAATTTACTATACATGTGAATACAGCTAGATGCTTTAACCATTTGGCATTCAAATATGAGAAATTTAGCTATCATCGGTTTGTGCTTTGCTAATTCTATTGTCATGTTATAGTACTTTGATATGATGATATCTAAAGTATAATGTCTTTACAAGAGTAAAAGTTTAAGGTTTAATGCTATCTTTGTTGTTGTTCTTTCCAGGTAAAGATGAAAGTGAGCAGATCACTTAAATTGATGAGGGGTGCTTCAACTCGCACAAGGAAACTACCAAGAGACATGTTCGTGTTTTGGAAGAAAGTAGATAAAGAAATGGTAATTATTTTTTACTCAAAAATTTCTTAGACATAAAGAAGGTCAAAAACGGTTTTTTATTTTTATTAACACCATAGAACTGATGAAATTAAATCAAAAGTACAAAAATTATCTCCAACGTTAAGTGCCAAATGGGGAATATCATCATATTGATTAGGTAAAAGAGTTGTGGGATCTCTTTTTTCAAAATTCCCTTGAATGGCTGCACCACTAAGATCAAGCTGTGGTCTTGAACTTGATCTGTGAATCGAATTTGCAACGGGTGGAACCATTCCATTTCATTTCCTGTATCTTCTTCACCTTCTGAGATACCTTTCTCTGTTATGTTATTGGTATCTTCATTTATATTCATTGCTAAATTCAATGCTATCACTCTCTCCACATAACCACCTCCTATACAGGTCAATATCAAATTGGATTCCTCCATGTGATGTCATTTAACAATTAATCTAATTAAATTCAATATCTATTTTTCAAATTTTAATTATTTGATGGGTATTGAATGTATAGGTTGTTGGCACCCCAAACTACATGTGTCCAGAACTCCAAGCAGACATTCCTTATGGCTATAAATATGATATTTGGTCCCTTGGTAAGAACAAAACAATGTTAAGGAAAAGCCTGAAACATAGACCAACCGTAAGTCAACCTTCTTAACATTTTATAAATCATTTTAATATTTTATTTAGTCGTAGTATTTGTCAAAAAAATAGGCAGGCTCAATTGTTCAGACATCCCCACTTACAATCGTACCTCCTAAAATGTCAAAACCCGTCTTCCGTGTTTCTCCCCTTGAAGCCTCCAAATAGCCCAAAAGACAACAAGACTCCAAAAAAGCATTCACCCATGAAACAAAACGACATAAGTTGAAAGCAAAAATACATGTCACAAACGACAACGTTCACATCCCAGAAGAAGCTTACATAACAACTTGAAAGCAAAAGAGTGGATCCCACAAGCTATTTTAGCGGGGACACAAGTTGTATAACAACCACAATATGTAACGGGGAAGGGACGGAAAAAATCAGCATGAAATCGAGTTCTTTGGATCTTATTTCTAGCAGTGAACAAGAGGAAACGAGCCCTTAAATTATTCAAAAACTTGAGGGTAATTTGGAAACGAGACAAAAGTCGAGATGACATTGAACGCAGGTGAATCGGGTGACGAGAATAAATCGAACCAAACGGCTATTTGTGAGGTGGATACAGTGCAGGCTCAAGGTGTGGAGTTTGTACCGGTTAAGACGGTGGACCGGTGTCTGAGAAGGGTGGTGCACAGATGGACCAGGAGTGACATTGGCTAAACCCGACTCAACAAAGACGGACGCGTTAGAGTCGTTGTTTGAGTTGTGTGCGCGGTTGTTAAAACAAGAGAAACCTGAAGAGCTTGCTGTGGTTTTGAAACCGTTTAATGAAGAGACAGTTTCTTCAAGGGAAACAATGATTTGGTTGACTAAAAGTCTCATGGGTGCATAGAAATTTGCGGGTGGATCTTGAAATATTGGATTTTCTGTTGTTCTATACAGGAACTGGAACTATTGACTTTTTATTTTTATTTTTGGATAGTTTGATAGGGATTAAGTGTAAGTGTGTATCATAACACGACTTTTCTTAAAAAAAGATTCAAGAATAAACAAAAAAAGTATTGAAAATAACGAATATAGCTATAAATCAATAAAGAAAATGGAACTGAGTCTCAATTCCATTCCACTGTATGTATGGTATTATACCCTCTAATCACTACAATCATACAAAGTAAGATTAGGAATATGAGCAAACACAATAGAAAAAGTAGCACTTTCGATTCTTTTCTAATAAGAAATCAAACTTTGAAGATTTTGCCGAATTATAACATTGTACTTTCATTTTTCTCTAACTCATGTAAAGTTAACTACTTTCAGTTCTTTTATTATGGAAATATTGTTTTTTTATAAATATTAATGTTTAAATTTTCATAATTTATATTTTTTATATCATCCCGTGTAATACACGGGTCTTACAACTAGTATATATATATATATATATATATATATATATATATATATATATATATATATATATATATATATATATATATATATATATATATATATATATGGTCCGGTTCCGATGAGGACTTCAATTTGGGTGAGGACTGCGAGGACAATTCTCGTCCACTCATTTCCCTAAGGGCAATAACGTCAAACGTAATTATTGGATTTGACGTAATCCCACGCGGCGCTCGTCCATGGAACGTAATACGGACTCGAGGATATAATCACATATTACTCACGTCCGTACAACATAGGTTTTTTTATTTTTATTTCGTTTTTTATTGTTTTAAATATTATTTTTCGTTTTTTCCAGTTTTTTTCTTTTTTTTACTATTTTCATTTTTTTTCCAGTTTTTTATTTTTTATTTTTATTTTTATTTTTTTTTACTTTTGTCGTTTAAAAATCGTTTTGCATCATATCTCGTTTTGCATCATAACTCGTTTTGGATCTTGGATCATAACTAATTTTGAATCTTGGATCATAAGTTTTTGATCATAAAACACATTTTGGTTTAATATTTTTGGATCATGTATTTTTTTTTTTTTTTTGCTATTTTGATAAGTTTTGATTCATAAAATAATTAGTTTATAACAGTTTGAATCATTAAACATATTTTGGTTCTTAATATTTTTGGATCATGTATGTTTTTTTGCTATTTTTGATGGGTTTTTACTTAAAAATATAAAAACGAACACTTAAAAACATTTTTTTCAAAAAATTCTTTTTGCAAACTTACTAATATAATGTCTACAATGTCCCCTTAAATTTTCATACTTTTTGGAGAATTTTTTTATTTTTTTTGATTTTTTATAAAAATAAAGAATAAAAAATATTTTTTTTCAAATTTTCATGATAGTGATTGTTTTGTAAAGAATTAAATTTTATGAACTTTGGTTTTTTCAAAAAATTTTTACAAAAAAAAAAAGTTATGGCCCAAAAACTAAGTTGGTGGAATAAAAAAACCCAGCAAACGAGATTGTGACAAGTGTCGCAATGGGGGGTGGGGTACTCGATCAGATTACTATATTACCCTTCTTAATTTGTATTTCCCACCCACTAGTTTTAATTTTTAGACAACTAGCCCCCCAAGCTTTTAAGATGTGTCAATTTTTTCACAATGAATCTTAACCACCCATTTTTCAAAATTAGAGGTCCAGATTTGTCCTCACAGTCCTCACCGAAATTGGTGTCCTCACCCGATCCTGATTATATATATATATATATATATATATATATATATATATATATATATATATATATATATATATATATATATATATATATATAATCAGGATCGGGTGAGGACACCAATTTCGGTGAGGACTGTGACGACATATATATATATATATATATATATATATATATATATATATATATATATCTATACTATACTATAAACCATATATAAATTACAACCCCCTAATGCACAATTGTCTTAATGTCTTAAAAATGTACAACCTATTTAAGCATTAATATATCAGATCTGATTATAGCCGTTGATGATTCTTAAATCAATCTGAACCTTTGAAATTTGATGATCCATACAAACAATTTTAAACCAATAGAAATACTTCATTTCAAATTTCAAATTTTAAATCTTTAAAAATCACACTATAAATCAACACTCTCTCCAAACAAATCTTTACACCAATTTTTTTCTGCTCTAAAAATTGTTCATATATGTCTGTTTCTGTTTTATATTTTTCTTCAAGCCATGATTTTGAATAATGGGAATTTAGTTTCTGCACACAGACAAACATTAGGATAATTGTCTTTTTACAAACAGATATTTGATGTTGCTGGTATGGAGATACTAAACTTTGTAGTTTTTGTTGTTTGCAGGTATGAATCGATGTACAGAATGAAAAATACAAGTTATAAATCAGGAAGTGACATACATTCTTCTTTACTCCATTTTTTTGCTCTCCAAAAACCTGCATATACATAAGAAATTGGCAATCATGCCAAATTTGTTATGCTTTTGTTTTACAGAAAGTAATATTGTGAGATCATACATATGTAGTCTTATGTTAGTGTTTTAGATCCGTTTTTGTGTTGTATATCTGTAATTTGCAATCTTCTTTTCATGTTCATCTGCTTCACTACCTGTAAAGATAAGTTTGATTGTCAAGAAACAGTAAATGTGCAAGGTAATATTTTACTTATATAAATATTCTTTTTTTGTACAAGAATTTCAAACATGTTCTTTAAAGAAAAAGAAGAAGCTGCAAAAGTTCTTTTCTAAATCAGTGAATGTTGTAATTATTAGAAGAAAATCAAGTCATACAAAATCAGATCCAACAAAATTACTCAAATAAATAGGAACGTAAGTATCGTCAATTCCTACAAAATCAGATCCAATAAATTATAAAAATGAATTGAACAAAGCAGTGTAATTGTGGGAGGTGGAAAGCGTCGGCAGGCTAAATTGAATGGAGAATGTCGACATATTCCATCTCAATTTTTAATAATAAACAATTTCTCAAACATCTGCATGTAAAGAGATATGACATATGAGTAATTGAGTAGGCTTTATTTGTAGTGGGAATGTGATAAAACTGTAAAGCTGTAAAGGATTTGACCTTATGTCAGATCCAATGCTAAGTAGTGGGTTGCAAGGACCCACTCGATGGTTTGTTTATATGTAAAAGTTACTTTTTTATATAAAATGGTCATCTTTAGAGCTGGATAAGACATCCACTTATAATCCATTTGAAATTGTCGGATGTCTTTTTTTTTACTGAGTAATAAGCCAAGCAGTCAACAGATCTTTTTTTTTTCATATGTTAAACAAATAATAATAGTTTCTTTGATTATATAACATTGAAATGGAAAGATATTTGAAAAGAAAGAATATAACATAGAAATGGAAAGATATTTGAAAAGAAAAATTATCAACTCCCGTGGGTTCTGTGGGTTCGCGGTTTTGAACCCGTGGGTTCTGTTTAGTCCTACTTTCAGCTTCGGTTCCGTGACTCGCTTCCATCTACAAATAAACACACAACATAAATCAAATATCAAAAGGAAAACAACATGATATTAAATCACTAAAATTTCAAAAGAAATACAGTTTCAGAATATCACAATCATATGATTTCTGTGATTTTTGTGTTATCTGTTTAAAGATACCATCTTTTCAATCCATTTTTTATACTGATATCCTCCTTTGTTTCTTTTCTGTTACCGTTAGAATTGAAGGAGTTCATTACTTTTAGAAAAACCAGATCCACAAAGAGATGGCAGAAGCACCAAATATACAAGAGATGGCATACCATCATCAAGTCTAAAAACGGAAGGACGATTATACCAAATAAATCGGAATTTGTAAAGAATCGCCTTATTATTAAAATGGGTGTAGGCTTATTAATATACAAATTAAACACTCTGAACCTCAAATAAACCAGAATTTGATACCTAAAAAGTAGAAACCGGGAAAGCAAAAGGATGAAATTAGCACCGATGTCACTGAAATGGAAAATCGGAACTCGAAAGAATCACTGGTGGGTCGGCGGTGAACTCGTAATCACTGATTCACTGATGGCTGGTTCCTCGTGGGTTGGTAGTCGCCGATGGGAGGACAACGAGGCGGAACGACTTGATCGGGATCGGGAGCAAAGGAACGACTTGATCGGGATCGGCGGCGATTAAAAGATTCTGAACACCGACTGCAGTAGATCGGGAGCTCAGGGTCGGATTGGTGGTGGCGATTTTCTGGTTTTGTCGGATTCATGCTTCGTGTCGGAGGCGTGTTCTGCAGGAAGCGAGGCCGTTGGTCTTCACGGGATCAGTATGATGTTGATCGGTAAGATGTAGCAAGGATCCGACTATAGCGGTGGGAGATGGATGCTTCCCTCATGGTGTTGAACTGTTGATCTATGCAGGTCGGAGGACAAGGAGGCGGTAGTAGCAAGGATCCGACATCAATGGTAGAAACGGATCCGGAAGGGAGGATAAGAGGAGAAGGGTGAGTTCGATAGAGGGAGAGAGAGATGCAGAAGGAGAAAGGGTTCGATAGAGAGATTGAGATCGAGAGATGCAGAGGGAGAGACTAGGAGGGTACATGGGAGGGAGGCGTAGAGGATAAATGGGTAGGAGGAGGCGTCATTTTTCTTAGGGTTAGGTTAATATATGTATTTGTATATATACTTGTTCAAATATTTATTTTAGTCATTAGATCATTTCACAAATAATGTATTTGTTTTATTAATTGGAAATTAAATGTTTATGCATCAAGGCATACATGCGTTGATTATTGTTTGTTTAATTGTTTCTACTAAATTTTATAATTTGTGTTATGCAGCGAGTTTGAGTTGCTTCAAATAAAAATTACAATTATTATTTCTTTTTACTATGATACGACATTGAATTCTTTTTCAATTTAACAACTAAGGTTAATAATAATTCGATTTTTCTACTAAAATTAAATTCAAACTGAAAATTTTCGTTTTTACCTTTGGAAATACTACAATGCCAAGACATATTTATTACTTTAATTACATATAAGAAACAAAACTGAACCATTTTTTTTTCTAAAATACAAAAACCAATTTTCAAAAAAATTTGGTTTTCGTCTTCAAATTTTCAACTTGGGGGGGGGGGGGTTCCGATTTTGATAAGAATGTGTAAAAAAATCCATTTTTCGGTACAAAATCCAACACGTTTTGGAAAACCAATGATTTGGCTTTTGGATTTCAGGAAATTTATTTTTCGGTACAATTTAGTTTATTATATAAAATTGTTTTGCATTTGGATTTAAAAGAAACTATTTTTTTTTTGAAATTTCTCCTAATAAAAAACCCCTTGAATTTGTAAGCACAATTAAGATCTATTGGACAAATTTCGAGTATAATCACACAAAAAAAAAATTCAGAAAGTAAACTCTTGGCAACCCGTCAAAAGGAAATTAATCGTCAAAACAGAAAATTCCACAGCCATCTTCATTCTTTGCCCGCCATTTGCCAAGGAAACCCACATACTAAATAAATTATTTATCGTCTGTTTGCCAACCAAACTATTTGATGAAAGAAACTAATTGACGTCTGCCGCATAACACAATTATTTCTCTTATTACCCAAAATAATCAATTAAATAAGATTAATCGTCATCGGAAACAATTCATCGAAACAAAGTAGTTAACTTCTACCCCCACCCCTGTATGGCAAATCTGAAACCCAAAACCTAACTCGTAATTACTGAAACGAAAAAATATGCTACCGCCGCATTGCGCGGGTACGCAGCTAGTATATATATATATATATATATATATATATATATATATATATATATATGTTTCACTGAGAATTTTAAAAAAGTAGAGATCTCGAGAATAATCCTAGGCTACATATTTTTTCTTGTCGTTTAACACTCCAGCGCCGCCAGCGTTTTGACGTTTTAGCGGCGAGATAAGTATATCATTATTCATATATGATTAATAGGGGCGGATAATCTACATGACCACTACCAAAATCATCGCTATAGCCTTGATCACCATCTCCCCCACCTCCACCGCTTTAACACTCCCTCACCACCTCCACCACATTGATCACCGTCTCCCCCACCTCCGCCACATTTACCATCTCTAACCCCCCCCCCCCCCCCCGGCCACCACCACCACCACTACTTCGCCACGAACCGTCACCACCGTTAATGTCACCTCCACCACCAACGTCATCGTCGCCACTTCCACCACAATCGTCACTGTGTCTGTCACATCTACCACCATCTCCACCCCCTCTACCCATGCTACCACCACCTCCTCCATCATTGCCAGCGTCACAGCCAGCACCACCTTCTTCACCACCCAACTCTACCACCATAGGCAAATGTAACATCTGATTTTTAGGGCTAAATTTAAGTATTTAAATTAAATAAAGGGCTAATAACATAAAAAACACTGTAATTTGGCCAAAATCCGGTTTAAGCATTATATTATTTTTTGTTCTAAAAAAGCACTCGTACTTTCAAAAAAATTCGTAAAAACACTCATATTTTCAAAAATATACATTGCAACCACTATAACAAATAAAAGTCATAATTTTATGCCTCTAACTCGAAACAATTCTTACCCACGTCGCATTCAAAATTTAGTATATTCACTTGGACACCCTATGCATTCACAACGTGGCCGAAGAGATGCACTTACGAAGACAAAAATCACATGTAGTCAACTTTATGTATCATTTTCACTGCAATCGATTTCCAGTATTTGCTTCAAATGTTGATATGAAACTTTTCGCATAATATTTCGATGAAAATAATCCTTAAAAGTTATAAAATAAAATGAATAGTGGTCAATATGGAAATTTTTGAAAGTACGAGTGGTTTTTATGGAACAAAATAAAATATAGTGGTTAAACCGAAATTTTGGCCAAACTACAGTGGTTTTTATGCTATTAACCCTTAAATAAATGTTGATAATAAAAAATAAGTAAAAATAAAAAGTTAAAGGAGATAAATAAATTAATTCATAAACTATTTGAAGATTGAGAATTTGAAATCTATTTAAGGATTTAACAATTTTAACAATAGGGGTCAAAATTGTCAATTCAGGGAAACTTGAACTAGGAGGTGACCATTTGGGACTTAGATGTCATATGGGAAGTATTCTTGGACTAAAAGCTTTAAAACCCCAAAGCTACTTTTTTACCTAGCAAGTTTTACCCTTTAGAGAAAGTAATGTAATTTAGAGGGACCAATGGTGTTATTTCCTGAAAGTTAGAGTTTTTAAGTGGGCCTTAAGCCCCATTTTAGCTGGAGAACAATTTAGAGAAGAGAGGGGGAAGTTAGGGTTCTTCATCTTTCATATTTTGAAGGGTTTTTGGGAGGAAGTTCAACCCCCAGCCATTGGATTTGAGTTCTTGGTCGAATTTTGGTAAGATTTCTTCCTTATCAACTTGAAAATCTCACTTTAGGCTTTGGGGTGTAGTCAAATCCAAGATTTCAAGATGGGGGAGGTCAATCCTATGATCCCAAGTGATTGAATCTTGATTCTAACCACGAAACGATAACTATACAACCCATGGATGGTTCAACATCATTATTGATGAAGTTTTGTTGATATAGATCTTAGATTCCATACTTAAGGGTTGGAATCCCATGGATGGAATGGAATCCTCATCTTGGGTGACAATGAGAAGTTGATATGGGGATTAAGAGGTTCTATTAAGTCCATTTCCCCACTTGAATGACAAGTTTGAGGGTTAGAATCCATTTGAGAACAATTACACCCCTTGTATTTTAAATACCAGTGGTGAGGGGTGTCACTGAAAAATCATATATATATATATATATATATATATATATATATATATATATATATATATATATATATATATATATATATATATATATATATATATATATATATATATATATTGTTGAAAATAAAATGACTGATCACCACAAATAAAGGCTTTGAAACCGTTTACTGTGTGACAGATATATAAATTAACTATAATATGCGGAATAAATAATAAAAGTTGCGGAATAAAAATAAACTCGAAAGCTATAAACGACTAAAAGCTATAAATAATATAAATAACTGTATTTAAATGACTTAAAGCTATAAAGAATGTAAATAACTGTAATTAAATGACATAAAGCGATAAAGAATGTAAATTGTAGTAATTAAATGACTTAGAACGATGAATAATATAAATAACTATAATTATATAAATATATATATCAAGTAGGTTCGTCAAATGAATTGACTGAACTGGTTTGTAACTGGACTGATGGAACGACTGGTCTATCAAGTAGGTTCGTCAAATGAATTGACTGAACTGGCTTAGGGTTGGACTGGATCTTAATAGACTGTGTTCTAGGTGTTCTTGGTGTTCTTGGTGATCTTGGTGTTCTTGGTGTTCTTGATGTTCTTGGTGTTCTTCGTGTTCTTGGTGTTCTTGGTGTTCTTGGTGTTGATCTTGGTGTTCTTGGTGTTTTTGGTGTTTTTGGAGAGTGTTTGGAAGTTGAAAATAAGATGGTGGAAGTTGGAGAGGTTTTTGGGAGAGTTTTTGGTTTATTTTTTAAGTGTTGTAATGAAAAAATGGTGTATAAATGGTTATAAAGGGTGTAAAATGAGTTTTGGGTGGATTTTGGATGAATTTCGGAAGTTTAGGGGGTGAAAATGTAACAATTCCATCAGAACACGCGGGCTATGGGTCGGGTCGGAAATGGGTCGGATAACGGGTTGACACGCGGGCCGTGTTGTGAGTGTAAGTGGGTCGGCAATGGGTCGTTTCGGATCAGGTTAGGTCCGCGTGTGAGATGTGAGTGAGGCGGGTTGACGAAACGGTTCGACGGGTCGGTTGGTGGGTTGCGTATCCGGGTCGATGCGCGGATCTTCATGTGAGAGGAAGTGGATCAGGAGCGGGGCGGGTCGGTTTCCGGATCTGGAGCGTGGGTCTGGACGCGAGAAGTGGGCTGGAGCAGTTGGGCTTGGCCGGAGCTGGCTTTTGGTACTGTAGCGGCCTGAATTGTTTTCTTTTTAATTTTAAATCATTTTAAAATTCCAAAATAAATCAAAATAAATTACAAAAATTTATTTTTAATTTATAAAATTAATTAAGTCTAATAAAATAAATTATTTAGAAACTATATTTCCAAACATTCATTTTAAATAGATTTAATTTAATTTTCTTTTATAATTTTCTTTGTTTTGGCTTTAAAATTCTTTTTCTTATTTTTCTCGTTTTTAATATCGAATCCACGCAACCTGAAATAAACTGATAATATTTGTTAGATAATATAAAAACAGTTCGTCTTATTTCAGTGATGGTCACATACAAAAATATTTTCAACATATATATATATATATATATATATATATATATATATATATATATATATATATATATATATATATATATATATATATATATATATATATATATATATATATATATATATATATATATATATAAAATAACAATACCTCTTGACACATGTCGACATTTGTACTTGTGTCAAGGGACACTTCACTTTTGAAGTAGCTTCTCCTTTTTACCAACATCTCGAATCTACACATTTGATCCTATATAAGGATCTACTACAAAGCCTTGGACCGGAGCGAAGGCTGCTCCTCGGTCCGGATGATGTCTTCCTGCGGAAGATCTTAAAGAAGAGTAAGACAATGGGGAACACCCCAGACTCGTGATACCATATTTACAACTGATCGATCTTCGCTTCGCATCGCATGATCATCCGAAGCGGAGCTCACAATCTTGGTCAAAGAAACTGATCTTAGACGAAGCACCACCTTCAACCGTACTAGCATTCCTTGCCTCGATTTGGTTGCTTCGGACAACTAATCTTCTTCGGTCGTAGTGATTCCTCAGTTTGGATTAGGCTCTACATACTCAAAAATTATTGTTTCATCTAGGCGAGACTTGGCATGTAATCACTGTTACATCTCGGTGAGACTTGGCATGTAATTGTTGCAACATCTCGGTGAGATACGACATGTAATTATTGCTTCGTCTCAGTAAGACTTGGCATGCAATTGTTGTTACAACTCGATACGATCCAAGTTGTAGTCATAGTTACTCCCTGATGATATACGGCTTGTAGTCGCAGCTACTCCTCAGTGAGATACGAGTTCTAGTGATAGCTACTCCTCGGTGAACATCGAGTTGTAGTCGCTGCTACTTCTCAGTGAATATCAAGTTGTAGTCGCTACTTTTAGGTGAACATCGAGTTATTGTCGTTGCTACTTCTCGCTAATGACCATTGTTTAAGGCATTTTTTGAAGTTGTCAATTTTTGTCCCTGAACATTGAGTATTAGCAACTTTCACCCAATATCTTGAAGTTTGAGCAGATTTACACTTTAAGGGCCTTCTTGAAAAGATCTTTTCATAGTTTCACTTTTAGTCCTTGCAATATTTTCAATTTTCATCACTTTTGAAATTTTGGTCTTTTGTTGATATCCTTTCTACCTAAAATACCTTATAATATTTGTAAGATAATCTAAATGCAATTCATCTTATTCCAGTGACCATCACATAAAAATATCCAACAACAACTAGTAGGTAACTACATCAATCAACCTAATTACAAACCCCATTTTACCCTTTATGTTTAAACCAGACAAACGTCGCTAAAATTATACAATTTGCAGCCTTAGTAGGGGAACAATTAAATATATTGAATACCTTGTTGTTTCTCTCCTTCCATAAACACCATAATATTCCATAAACAATAGTCGAGAGAAGTTTTTTTCGGGAAATTACCCCAAGCTGCTACAAAGTTCAAGATTCGTCAACGCTAGAGAATGCCTGTTGAGGAATGTTGCACCACTTGAAAATCCAATCCCTCACCTCAATTACGAATTGACATACCATCAATATATGATCCGTTGTTTCACATCCACCTATACCTAAAGAACATGAAATCAATGTAATATTTACACCTCTATCCATGAGTTCAATGGTAGACGGGATCGTACCAAGTCAAGCTCTTCAAATGAAACATGGCACCTTCCATAGAACGCATCCAATCTATTTGATAAGGGAACCTCTGATTTAGTTATTTTGGAATCCACTAGTCTTCACATTACCTATATTGTATAACATTTATTGATTTGCGTTAACTACAAGACCTCGATGGGTCTGCTGGGAGTATTTTTCAGGCTCATTAAGGCCCAACAGAGGAACATTTTTTCAGATAAGAGACAGTTTTTGAGCTTTTCAATTTCTCGTTTGATATTCTTTTCTTTTTTTTTCCTTTTCGTTTCTATTTTTTGAAAGGCAGGCAATTTTATTCCACTAACCACGATTACACAGGGTACAAGCTTTTAACAAAACTCAGGCTACCTGAGTACCAGAATAAGCTTGCGAGCTACAAGCAAAGATAAGGGTAAATGAGACAATTTCCTATATGATCAGATCTTTCTAGATCAGTACAACAACACACCGACTCAACTATTTCCAACTAACTATACACTAAACAAATCGTGCGGATCAATTCACCAAAGCAACCAGTTCCAACTAACCTTTTTACTTTTCGTTTCTATTTTCATTTTCATGGTTTTATTCATCAAATATTACTTTTAGTGCGTAATTTTCTAAAACATAATATTCGATTATGTCAAACACATTATTATTATTTTACTTTTCAATAGAAATCGTAAATACATAATAATTTTTTTACTTTTTAACACATTTAATCAAATAAACAGATAAATAAAATGACATATTATTTTTGATACTTTGGTTTGGTTCACAATTTTTTGGTTGTTATATATAAGAAACGAAAGTAAACTGAAAAAATCGAGATTGGACCAAAAACTAAAGATGAAGTTTGTGGTTAATAAGAGTACGAAAAAACTGAAACCGTACCAAAATAAAAATAAAAAAACAAAATACGAAAACCCAAACTTTTTTGAAACACCAACTGTTTAGTTTTTGGCTATTAGAAAAACCGTTTTATTTTTATTTTGTTTCAATATATATATATATATATATATATATATATATATATATATATATATATATATATATATATATATATATATATATATATATATATATATATATATATATATAGTTGGGATCCAGTAAGAAGTAATATTTTGGTAGGAATGTAAGAAATCAGTAATTAATGTATCAATGGTTATAATTAATGTAAGAATGATATATTTTTGTAACTGATTTCAGTTCATTTAATCTTACATATATATACACCAAAAATATGGTTGCATCTTAAAAGACATTATTATGATTTGATGAGTGATGAGATTCCTTCCTACCTTCCTACCAAAATATTACTTCTTACTGAATCCCAATTATATATATATATATATATATATATATATATATATATATATATATATATATATATATATATATATGTGTGTGTGTGTGTGTGTGTGTGTGTGTGTGTGATATGGAAAAAACAGAACCAAAATACCAGAAAAATATGTATATGTTTAGTTGATTAGGTGTGTTAAAAGATAAATTAATTAGTATGTATTTAGTATCTTTATTGAAACTAAAATAATAAACATTCGTTAAACTCGTCTTTTATAATGTTTTAAGAAATTATGTATTAACATATTGTCGATAAATAAATCCATGAAAATAGAAAAAAAATAAAGAAAAACTAATGGTTTGGTATTTATATACCAAAAAACAACGGCTTGGTTTTGATTTAAATCATAATCAGTCCATTCTCATCTGTTAAAAATATGAAAAATATTTCTAACAGTTTTGTTCAATCTGAGAGAAATGCTATTTGGTTTTTTATATTATTAACTTGGTTTGTTTGTAGTGCAGAATGTGGGCTAAACTAAGTCTAAAGTGGGTTGGATAGTGCTGGTCGTGGGCTTAACGGCTGATGGGTCAAGATGTTAAATTGGGTTGCTGTCAATTCCGGGTTGATGGGGCTTATCTGCGGGTTATACCGGGTCAAGTTAACCTGGCGGTATATAATGGTTAAAGTGAGAGATTTGGTCAGATTTTTTCATCTTACACAATAGAGCTCTCTCTCTCTCTCTCTCTCGGCCCTTACACTCTCTCAACCTCTCTCTCTCTCTCGTCCTTTCACAGTCCATCGTGACCTTCATCTTCTTTCTTTTTCTGTCAAAGTTTCTTGCTAGATTAATGGTAGGATTAGCTAGGTTAGATTAGGTTTGAGTGTTGAGTGTTAATGTAGTGATTTTTGTGTTGTATTTGTACAAAATCTGGTTCTTCATAAATAAAAGGACTGATTTAGTTTGATTTGGAGATTGTTTCGTTTTCTGATTTGGTATCAGAGCAAGAATCCCCTGCGTGACCGTTTTTCTCTCAGATCTGGTGAAGTTTTGTTCAATTTTTGACGACTGAGCATCAGATCTGATACTAATCGCGAATCTGGTATCAATCGCGTGACTCAATCGGTTGCTTGCTCGCGAGTTCTTGGTTTTCTCGAGAGCTGGATCTGACGTTTTGGCTTGGGTTCTTGGCGCCATTAGTCGACCTACATATGTTCGTCAGATCATTGTGCCGTTAATAAAGGCGGTACACTCTTTCTTTTTGATTGTTTTGTCTGTGAAGCTCTGGATCCGAGTGGAGACTTATCGTTTCTTTTATTCTAGAAGCTTATTTCTGGTTATAGCTGATCAGTGAAACTCAGTCTGAGTTGAGATCGTCTGTTCTTATTTTTTTTTAATAATTGTTCCTATGAGACAGTAGAACATGGTTGTTGCATTAAACCGTTGGGTTTATTTGCTTTTCTATATCAGTTCCTGTTGAGGACACCGTATGGTTGTTCTTTACTGCATTTTTTTAGATCTGGTCCTTGTTTCCTTAGATCTGGTTCGGATATAAATTTTTAACTAATTTGCTGCTCAGATCTGGTCCTTGTTTCCTTAGATCTGGACCTGATATAATAATTGTTAACTGGACTATAGTTCAGATCTGGTCAATTCCTTAGATCTGACTTTGTTATCATTACTGTTAAATTGAACTTTTCCTCAGATCTGGTCAATTCCTTAGATCTGGTCCTGTTCTTAATATCTGATAAATTGAACTACTCCACAGATCTGGTCAAATTCCTTAGATCTGGTCCTGTTATAATACTTGTTAATCAAATTGCTCACAGATCTTGTCCAATCCAGATCTGGTCATCATGTTATGTTACAGATCTCAATCTAGTTCATCTCTTGCTATATCTTGTTTTTAGCTAACCTTTTTTTTAACCTTGTGGTTTTTTGTTTGGGCTACGGTCTTATTATAAACCGGCTGGTGCTCATTTGCTGCTTCCGCTCACTGTAAGTTTTTCTTACGCCTTGTTATAGCAAGGACATTGTTCAGCTCTCACATCCTTGGCCTATAGCAAGGTGCTCTGTTCTTCATTATATTTTGTTTGTTATTCAAAATGTCTGTTGCTACTGAATCTGAAACGAGTAGTTCTGGTCATAGTGACCATGTTGTTAATCTTGATGATCCTTTGTTTTTGCATGCAAATGATATCTGTTCTGTTACTATAATTAGTTTTAAATTGGTTGGGACTAGTAACTATAAGAATTGGCCTACTGCTATTGTACGTGGTCTTACTATTAGAAATAAACTAGGTTTTATAAATGGTAAATGTTCACGTCCCACAGAAGATGAAACAAAAGCTGAAAAATGGGATCGTGCAAATGTTGTTGTAGTTTCTTGGTTGCTTGCTTCTATGACTGAAAATATATATGCTGTGTATAGCTTATCTGAAAATTCCTATGAATTGTGGATTGAGTTAAGACAAACATATGAAAAAATTAATGGGTCTGTTGTTTTTAATGCTTTTCAAAAAATAAACATGCATACTCAGGGTTCTGAAAATGTTTCTGATTATTTTAACAGTTTAAATGGTCTTTGGAAGGAGTTTGATTCCTTGTCTAAAATAAGTGAGTGTACTTGTGATGCATCTAAGGATCGACAGTCTTTTTCTAATCAACTTAAACTGTTTCAATTTTTAATGGGTTTAAATGAAAGTTATAGTTCAATCAGAAGTAATATTTTAATGCAAGAACAATTACCTAGTGTGGAGTCTGCTTTTGCTACCATTTCTAGAGAAGAGTCACTTAAAAGTAGTTCTTCTATTAGTAATTCTAGCAAAAGTCAGAGTTATGTTTTTGTTGCTAAAGGACCTGATGTTAAAAAGAAATTTGGAAGTAAAAACGTAAACTTGGTTTGTAAACATTGTAATATGAAAGGTCATACTATTGAAAGATGCTACAAACTCATTGGTTTTCCTAAAGATTTTAAACCAAAAAGTGATGATAGTTCACAAAACAAGTCTACTGTTAATGTTGTTACTTCTGATAAGTCTATCTCTTCTATTGATGATAATAAGATGTCTTTGCAATTCACACATGAGCAAGTATCTAAGATCTTAGGATTGATCAAAGAAAAGTCTTCCTTTGAGGATGTATCTGCTAATATGGCAGGTATATCTAATATGACAAATAAGTTTTTTGCGTATAATTGTGTCAGTTATGCTTTGGGATATCGTGAGTGGGTTGTAGATTCTGGAGCAACACAACATATGACTGGAAGTTTTACAAATTTTGAAAATTTTGTTGATGTTTCTGACTTAGAAATGAGTGTAGATCATCCAAATGGAACAAAAGCTAAAATTTCTAAAATTGGAGATTTGAAAGTTTTTCCATCACTTGTTTTAAAAGATGTTTTATTTGTTCCAGAATTTAAAGTCCACTTGCTTTCAGTCCACAAACTTGCTCATGATAGTAGGGTAGGAGTTTACTTTGATGAAAATAATTGTTACATCTGTAATACTCAGGATTTACAAGCCAATCCCATTGTGACGACTGGTAAAGTCTCTGGAGGCTTATATTTTTTAGATAATAAAAAGGTTAGTTGTAATAATATTTCCTCTTTGTCTGTTTGTTATGTTTCTAAAATGACATGGCACCATAGACTTGGTGATCCTTCTGATAAAGTTCTTGGTGTTCTAAAAACCAAGTTAAGTCTTGGTAATGACCGGCTTTCTGTGTGTGAAGTGTGTCATAGGGCTAAACAAACACGTGAGCCGTTTCCGTTAAGTTCTCATAAGTCATCTAGTTTAGGAGATCTTGTTCATCTTGATGTATGGGGCCCCTATCGTGTATCAACTAGAGATGGGTTCAAATATTTTCTAACTGTTGTTGATGACTATTCTCGGGCTGTTTGGGTCTATTTGTTGAGAACTAAGGACGAAGTGTTTGAAAAAATTGTTGTCTTTTTTAACATGCTAAAACTGCAGTTTTCTAAGACTGTAAAAATTTTTAGATCCGATAACGGAACTGAATTTGTAAATTCAAAGGTTAAATGTTTTTTTGAAAAAGAGGGTGTCTTGCATCAAACAACATGTGTCTATACACCTCAACAAAATGGAATTGTAGAAAGAAAACATAGGCACTTGATGAATGTTGCAAGGTCTCTACTTTTTTAATCTGGATTGCCTTTGAATTTATGGGGGGAAACTATCTTAACTGTAACTTTTTTAATAAATAGAACTCCCACTTTAGTTTTAAATGGTAAGTCACCTTTTGAAATGGTATATAAAGTTGAACCAAATTTTGAATTTTTAAGAGTTTTTGGGTGTTTGTGTTTTGCAACCAAATTAAATAATTCAGACAAGTTTGCTTCTAGGTCTGACAAATGTGTTTTGATTGGTTATTCAAATGAAAAAAAGGGCTATAAGTTGTTAAGTCTTGATGACAAATCTATTTTCTTTTCCAGAGATGTGCGGTTCTATGAGTCGGTTTTTCCTCTTAAACTGACAACCTCAAAAGGCGAATCTGATTTGTCCAACTCTGAAATAAATCATTCAAACTTTTTTGATTGTTTATACCAAAGTGTTCCTAGTTGTTCTAGTCCCGAGAATCCCGATGATGGTTGTGTTCAAGGTAGTACTGAAAATATCATCTCTCCTTCGGTTCAGGATGGTGAAAGAGCTCTCGCAACCGAGTCGGAGGATAGAAATGAACAGTATGTTGAAGGTTCTAATTTTTCTGAGGGAACGTCAACACTTGAAAATTCTGAACCTGCTCGATTTAATGATGCCTTAGGAACTCATGCCTTAGGATTTAGGAGATCTAGTAGAAACAGCAGAATTCCTTCTAAATATGATGATTTTCTTGTAGAAGGAAAGTATAGTTTGGTATAGAAAAATCTATTGGTTATGCTCATCTTGATTCTACTTCTGCTTGTTTTACTGCTACTTTAAATAAGTCTTATGAGCCTAACAGTTTTGATGAAGCTGTTAAGGACCCAAATTGGGTTAGAGCAATGAATGATGAAATGGAAGCCTTAAATAGAAATGGAACTTGGGTAATAACTGATTTACCAAAGGGGCGCAAACCCATTGGTTGTAGGTGGGTGTTTAAAATTAAATACAAATCTACTGGTGAAATAGAACGTTTTAAAGCTAGACTTGTTGCTAAAGGTTACAGTCAAAGAGAAGGTCTTGATTTTGATGAGACGTTTTCTCCTGTTGCTAAACTTACAACTGTTAGGTGTGTTATTGCAATGGCTGTTCAATTTAATTGGAATCTTTATCAAATGGATGTTAATAACGCATTTTTGTATGGTACACTTGAAGAAGAAGTTTATATGGTTTTACCACCTGGATATTTTTCAAAAAATGATAAACAGATGTGTAAACTTGTTAAGTCTTTATATGGTTTAAAACAGGCTCCTAGAAAGTGGAATGAAAAACTTACGTCCTCCTTGCTAAAATTTGGCTTTGTGCAAAGTAAAAATGATTTTTCGTTATATATAAAACAAGATAAAGATGTGTTTGTTGTACTTTTAGTGTATGTTGATGATATTGTGTTAACTGGGAATAATGAGCAGGAAATAGAATCTGTTAAAGTTTTTTTGAAGTCTCAGTTTTTTATTAAAGATTTAGGTGTTTTAAGATATTTCCTTGGAATTGAAATTGTGAGAACTAATAATGGGTTGTGTTTGTCACAACGTAAATACTGTTTAGAGTTGCTGTATGAATTTGGACTTTTAGCTTCAAAACCCATTAAAACTCCTTTAGATGTAAATGTTACTGTTTCTAGTAGTGGTTCTGATGGAGATGATGATTTGCTTGAAAATGTCACAGAATATCAAAAGTTAGTTGGAAAATTGATTTATTTGACTAATACTAGACCTGATATTTCTTTTACTGTTCAAACTTTAAGTCAGTTTATGCATGCTCCAAGAAAGTCACATTTGAAAGTTGCAATTCGTGTGTTGAGGTATTTAAAACTTTGTCCAGGTAAAGGTATTTTGATATAAAAAAGTAGTGATTTATTGTTAACTGCTTGGGCAGGTTCTGATTGGGCTAAATGTGTAAATTCGCGACGTTCTATAACTGGATATTGTTTGTTTTTGGGTAATAGTTTGGTTTCTTGGAAAAGCAAAAAACAGTCAACTGTTTCAAGGTCTTCTACTGAGTCTGAATATAGAGCTCTTGCAACAGTGACTTGTGAAGTTTTGTGGTTGCTTAAATTAATGAAAGATCTAGGTATTAAGTACAAGGTTCCAGTTAGTTTATATTGTGATAATCAATCTTCTATTCTTTTATCTGTAAATCCAGTGCTACATGAAAGGACGAAGCATATAGAAATCGATATTCATTTGGTAAGGGATAAAGTTTCTGAAGGTGTAATAAAGGTGGTAAAGGTTAACTCTTCAGAACAAATTGCTGATATTCTCACCAAGCCACTTGGTGTTAGTCAGCATAATGTTTTGTCAGAAAAACTCGGTTTGTATAATGCATTTCCGGCTCAGATTGAGGGAGGGTGTTAAAATATGAAAAATATTTCTAACAGTTTTGTTCAATCTGAGAGAAATGCTATTTGGTTTTTTATATTATTAACTTGGTTTGTTTGTAGTGCAGAATGTGGGCTAAACTAAGTCTAAAGTGGGTTGGATAGTGCTGGTCGTGGGCTTAAGGGCTGATGGGTCAAGATGCTATTGGGTTGCTGTCAATTCCGGGTTGATGGGGCTTATCCGCGGGTTATACCGGGTCAAGTTAACCTAGCGGTATATAATGGTTAAAGTGAGAGATTTGGTCAGATTTTTTCATCTTACACAATAGAGCTCTCTCTCTCGGCCCTTACACTCTCTCAACCTCTCTCTCTCTCTCTCGTCCTTTCACAGTCCATCGTGACCTTCATCTTCTTTCTTTTTCTGTCAAAGTTTCTTGCTAGATTAATGGTAGGATTAGCTAGGTTAGATTAGGTTTGAGTGTTGAGTGTTAATGTAGTGAGTTTTGTGTTGTATTTGTACAAAATCTGGTTCTTCATAAATAAAAGGACTGATTTAGTTTGATTTGGAGATTGTTTCGTTTTCATCTCTAATAGAAAAAAAATTTGAATAATGTTTTTGAAAAGTATTTTATATATAATGATTGTTTAGAAAATTTTAGTTGTATCAATTAATTTAAAAAAAAATAGAATACTTATTTTTTATATATAAAGTTGAAAACTTAATGGTTTTATGAATATTGATGAAAAAAACAGTAAATTGATGTTCTAACAAAAAAGTGGAGCAGTAAACATTTATTTCAGATTCAGTTTATTCATAAAAACCATCCAAATCGAGAGCATTATATTAGCATGTAAGAGATGAGACTTTTAATACCACGATTAACCAGGATGAGAACTCTTGACGTAGACTTGTTGCCTTCAAATGATAATCAAGTTTAGTTTCGGAGTAATTAATTTTGTTAGGTAAATGACAATACTCACGAATCGGTAGGGAATTCAAACTCTTCTCTGTAGTTTTCTAGGAAGAGTTTTAAAGAACCCCTTGGGCCTCAAGTGAACCCCACAAGCACAGTCAAACAAACTACGCTGCCTTGTAATGTTTACCGAAGTCAAACAAACTACGCTACCTCATGCAGTGTAACTAGGGGTTTACGTCCATGCGTTGTCGCCGAAAGTTTTTATACGCACATGCATAAAGCAAAAGATCACAGTCTATAAAAATATATCTTCATAGTTTATTTATACATGTAGACAAAATATTATATATATTCATGTTATAACAAGAAATATCCTAATATGGTTGCAACGTAGGGTTAAACAGTACCATGACAAAACTTATGGTCAATTCCCTCATGCGGTTGGGTAAGCAGAAATAGTCATATTTTTTTCTTTTGTGCGGCCATCTTTGTACTCTGATTCAAAGGAGGAAAAAAAGACGACTATACGCGATGCTAAGGAAATTCTTCGCGCATAGGAAATTCATGTGTGTACAATATGCAAGATATAATTTATAATATGACTAGGTTTGTGATAACTCAAATTTAAAATATATTTACATATATTAATTCTGACTAGTTTATAAACCCGTGTGATACACGGATTGATAGCTTCAAATATACGAAAAATAAATGGTAAAGCATATACTATAAGTAATAAAAACATTAAACTTTTTAAAATAATATATTGTTCATATTGATTTGGAATCAAAATCGAAATATTAGTTTTAACATGCTCATTTAAATTACAACTTGTATAAGAGAATAGCAACTTATTTTCCTAGTATTTTAAACTTTTCTTGAACACCTCAACACCAATGACTGTTATTTTTTTTCTAACCTTACAAATATAAACATTAATAATAAGTATCGTTCATAACACAAACTTATTATTTAAACACATGGATCTAAGGAACCACAATTCATAACTTTAATCAATTTTTACCTTTAAGTTTCGATCAGGCAATATACAACTGATCATGAGTAAAATTTGGTTCTTTCGGACACAAATAATGGTTATCATTCCTATATTTATCGTTATAACAAAACACACGGTAAATGAAAATTGTCTTTTTGAAAATTTGAAAGAAATGATTTTATCTTAAGGTGTCAAACACAATTTGGAGTAAACGTCGGGTTTTCGATATTATTTCTAGATATGATATATGTTTCTATAACACTAATATAATTAAATGGATGTATCTTTTCTTTCTTATCTGTTTTGGTTCACCGAAAACAAATTAGTCAAATTATCAAACACTATTATGGGCGATTTTTAAATCTAAACATAGTAAAATTATGCTTATTTACTATCTTTTTATAATGTATAAGATTACAAATTAGATATAAAAATGGATTTTCGATCGACATCAACTTTTGCAGATTAGGTTATTTTTTAATTAATAATTGAGAATTTATATTGTTAACATATTACCTGATAAGATAACCATTTACATAAAATAGAAATTTATGTTTAGCGAACACATCTCATATCTAATTATATAATTATAGTATATCTTTTAAATATTGTTTTTGAGAATAAAAATCATGATATAAAATAGTCTCTTAAATTACTTTACTTCATATGCAATTTGCTCTTTATGATTAAGTGATCATTGCATACAATTATTCATGAAAATATAAATCTAACTATTACTATATGCAACGTTTATCAAATACTCATAACACCACTTTCAATAAACTTTGCGTCCCACCATGTTGTTTAGTTGTTCGTAAAAGAAATTTATCACAGACCATTGTACTCTACAATAGCATAATATCTTTTTTAAAACACATTAAATCTGAACTAAATGTAATCACCTAACCAGATAACCATTTGGAAGTTTTGAATATGAATGTTTTTTTTTCCTACAAATCAAGAATCAGTGAAGTTAGTTTTTTAATCATTCACAATAACGAATTTCATAACATTTCCATAAGTATACGTACCTTCATATAGGAAGCATTAATGTACCCTCCACTGTTAAACATAGCAGCTACATTCAAAGCTTGAGGCAAATAGCCATTGGAGAAGAATGAAAAGAAAAGTTGATTGCTGTCTCTAGATGCTTAATTTCCCAAAACCACCTGAATCAAACATAAAATAATCAATAAATCTCAAAGTTTCTTTGAAAAAGTAGCAGATCCTACTCAAGACTTGTGATTTTCAATTTAAATGGGTGATTTTAAAACCTAAACGATTAAGGTTAGGTTTGGATACAACAAAATACAAAAAAAAAAAACCCTGGATTAGTCGATTATTTAATGTAAAGCTTTCAATCAGCCACCATGCTTCAGAGATAAACACATAACACTATATACTCAAATTGACTAAAAACAAATTGGTTATTATCAAACAAAAACAAAAAAGAAAAAGGTATTGAATTTGGAACAACAAAATTACAAAGACCTCTTCCCTTATCAAAACAAAATAAACTCAACCATGGGGATCGTACAAAAGTCATTTTTGTTTCTGGTTAGGGATTTTTTTAGAGAGAGTGTCACCAAAGCAATATTTGGGATCTAGGCAATACATAATCTTGAAGTGGAAAAATATAAATGATGGTGAAGATCACCAAATAGACTTACCAGAAAACCAACAATTATCAAAAAGAGATATGTCCTCCTCTTTTCACCTTTCCATAATTGATAATATTATACATTGCAATGGAGTATCCCTTTTCTTCATTACCATCATAACATTAACAAAATCATTAATCACTTACTCTATTTATGTAAATATTAAAGTAAGAATTAGTGAAATCGGTTATATAATTACAACACAATGCATGAAAAACAATAAAGAACTTTTAAATGTACAATGACCAAATACGAAATATGAAAATAATTGTCATAAGAGGAACAATTTACCTCTTCAAACATTGTCTCTCAGCCTCAAAAGATTTTAAAAGTACAATGACCAAAATACCCACATTGTAGTTTTATCCCTGCAGATGCAAGCCCTTGTTCTGCCTTTTACCAAATTTTGATCATGAATCTGTAACAATGAAAAACCGATAACTAATTTGTTTCAAAATTTCGAAATAACCAAAACCCTAGCTTCCAAAGTTCTTCTATAAGCATCCAAATGGAATGATTTAAGCATACCATCCAAATAAGTATGACATACCTATTTGAGTTTAGAAGTCATCCAATGTAAATAATAGAAACTTGGTGCCGGTAAGGCTATCCTTCATCAGAAATTCAAAAACAATGATTGAAAAACTTTTTTTTTTTTTTGCTAAAAAGCAATAATGAAAAAAGGTTAATGTACGGAACATGAAAATCAAATACTTACAATGAACATGAAACCAGGATTTATATGCCTTTTTAGCGTTAAAAGCATGCTTTAAGAATATTTATGATCAATATTCCGAGATGTAAGCAAGTATGTGTATACGAAGAGATGATTTATGTGAGTATTTTCTTCTATCTCTTCACAAGTTATCTAGAAAGTGATGTGAGAGAAGATCAACAGACACAAATTTTTACACATGTTCGGAATAACTTCTATCAACCCTTGTTATCAGAGCAACAACTGATATGAAGAACTACATGACATATAACCTTTGATTTGAGGTTGTAGTGAGGAATCCCCTAATTTAATTTCTGGTTAATTGATGCCTTTAACCGAACAAAATCCACAAAAGAACATACGGAAAAATAAATAACCCAGTTAAATACCTTAAAATAAAGGAATAAAAGTTCTTGATTCATCTTCTTGAGCGCTTAAATACAAACACATGTGATTTCAATTCCTTCAACTTCATCACGATACACTTAGGAATTAATACAAACACGTTGTGTGCATACCAACCTTCCAGAGAACTCCACATATAAATCATGAAATTTGCCAAAAAAAACTAGTGAATTTTGAACTCAATTTTGTGTGTGTGTGTGTGTGTGTGTGTGTATATATATATATATATATATATATATATATATATATATATATATATATATATATATATATATATATATAAGAAACTAAAAAGAAACAGAGTAAATTTAATTGACTGCTTTCACCTTCTTACCTTAATACCAAATATCTACGACTCCACGTATTTCCTTCTTTCTTGCATCTAAATACATCTAAACTCTTTAAAGCCTGAAACTAAATCAAAGTTGAATTGCATTCCTTAAAATCATTCGGATAAAGATTACTAATGGTATTAAACGCATCAAAATTGACAGAAAAAAGAAATGGTCGTTGGTGGTGAGGTTTGGAGTGGTAGTGGTTGTTAGGGTTTCAGAGAGCAAGAATGGTGGTGAAGTTGGAGGCCGACGACTGGAAGTACTCAATAGAGGGTGGTACACGATGGTGAGCATAAGCAACGGCTGGAACCGTAATGGTTGTTATGATTCTGGTACAATTTTTGTACCAATACTACAAAATTCAAGAGAAAGGATAAGGAAAATATGGAGGGCAAGCCTGATTTTTGAGAGAAAAATAAACATTGTTTACCTTCCAATGTTGGTTAAGAGATTGTGAAGAATGGCGTAAAGAAAAAGTATAGTTGTTTAAGATAAGCAGGAGGTGGAAAAGGAGATGCTGGAAAACAAATTTCATACCTTAAATATCTTTGAAATCGGAGGAGATGATTGTTAGCTAATTTCTAGGGTTCAAATTGGAAACACGTATCAATTTCCTCATATTTTGCAATCTAAGTTTGAAATTCAAAAGATAGAATCCTTAGTAATCGGATTGTCAGTTTTAATTAGGGGAAATCTAAAGAGCGGGAAAACAAAATGAAGCAAAACCATAAGCTGACACGTGGCATATTAATAGTCTAAAAAATTGACAAATGGCAAAAATGCTTTGCTTTATTAGAAGAGATAGATTATATTTCTTATATGAATGATTAAGAATATTAATTAGGAGTAATTAGGTTTAAAGGAGAGGAAATTAAGGGGATTTAAGTTAAAAACCGTCACCTTTAATTCCTAATCAATTCGGGCGAATCAGGAGGATGTAACGTATGTAACTTTGGGCATTATATAGAGCTAGAAAAATAGAGTAGAATGCACTCAGGAATCGCGTGAAAAGGTGAAGAATCGAGGGAGAAATCGGAGAAGAAAACTTGTTAAGTATTTTTCGGAATTCTAGCAATTAAGGTATGATACTCCGATTTAAGCTCGTAATAATCGTCTAGGAAGGTTTTTTATATGTGTCATATGCATTTTGGTTCAACCTTAAGTCTCTGTTCGGCCAATAGGTGTTCGAAATTTGTGAAATCGATATGTTAATTTTCGGAAAAAAAAAAAAAAAAGAAGGTTTAGTTCATCTATTTTGGGGCTGTTTTTTTTAATTATTTATGGATATATGTTAGTAGGAGGTGGAGACGATTAATGGTGGAATTTATAGGTTAAATCGATATTTTTCTGAGTAAAATTGAAGCTATCAACTCCACAAAAATGGCAGAAATTTCGGGTAAAGAATGAAGAAAATATGGGTCTTGTTAACCCATGGTTAAACAGACTCGAAACTTTTTAAAAATAAAAAGAATGGATTTTTAAACACAAAACGGTTGTTGGTGTAGCGGGTGAGACGCGTAGGAGAAGGAATAGAGGTCTCTAATTCTAGTCTTTTTCTCCACAAAAATTGCTACGTACAAGTCTTTTTCAGCAAAACTGTTGCTACGTATACATATTGAGATGGGAACAAAATATTGCAAAATTGCCCTTATGGTTCTAGAAACATGTTGTTTTTAATTCAATATTTGACAATTTGTCATTTCAACCCTTGAACTTTCTAATAACTAATACATTTTCCATTTTAATACCATATAGTTAATTGGTTAATTCTTTGGATATTATAAATATAGCCTTAATAAGGTTACTGTGGAAATCCTATATAGTTGGGTAGCATTTGTCGTTTGGCCGAATGAGACATACACGCGATTCAACCAAAATAGGCATGTATGATGTTTTCTAGGATTTTAGTCTTAGAACAACTTCTTGGCGACTTGTAGGGTTCGAGTAGCGCAACGAGATTCGGTTTAGAACTTAACGCTTACGAGGTGAGTTGTTCGTGTTCTGTGGTTGCTTACACAAAATGTTTGTTCATGTAAAATGTGGTTATTATACGTTTATTTTATGATCCGTTGATAGTACGCATGAAAACGTATTTGTGTTTTCTTATTTACGTTGTGTCGCATTTAGTGGGAACGGGGTGTTTATTAGTCGTGAGCATGACGCATGTATTGCAAACGGCGGGGATGGGAATTGAAAATATTTACTCACTTCCTTGGATATTTATAATGTTTGAGCATAAAAGTGTTTTGTGCCAAGTGGGAAGAGAAATGGGCATTTGGTTCTTTCTCTGGATAACTATGTTCCCCTAAATTGTGACTTTGGGTGTTATCCGTTTAAATATGATTTGTTGATAAAACTATTTGTTTTTTTTACATTGATGGACATCTGTGTGCAACACGAACTCACTAGGCCCTAGGCTTACCCAGTTAGAATTTTAAATGTGCGCAACCCAGGAAATAACTTAGCGAGTAGCAGTGGAAAAAGGAAGGAGAAGGCTTAGACGGTATGAAAACTTAGAAGTTTCACGAAGACGTAACACTCGATGCTCACCAATCAAGAAGTTTATCTTATTTTATCGCTTCCGCTATTGCTAGACGATATTAGAAGTTTTTTTTGTTATTAGTATTAACTTGGGGTTGAATTCGTTTATTTATTATATTATGGAAAACTTGGGGTGTTACAAGGTTTAATTATATATAAACATGCATTTTTGAGTTTTGAAAACAATATATAAGACAACGTTTTTTTTTTATGTTTTTAACAACCCTACATATATGAAAACAAATATGGTAAACGAACTTTTAAATCTAATTTATAAAAACCGATAAAAATTGACCGAATTCTGTATTTTGGTGCTATTTTGTATTGAAATAAACTACGAATATTTTTCGTGCAACTTGGTGGTCTATATTGATTATAACGTTGAAATTGGTTTCAAAATCAAATAATATTTAAAGTACCAGGTTGAATGAAAAATAACATGTAGTTGATTTGATTTATGTGACTTCGGATATCCATAAAACATCATATTTCAGCTGTATGAAGTACATACACGTATAACGATACAAAGAGAAATGGATTTTGAGACAAAAAATTTGTCACGTATAATATCTTTGATTAACTAAGACAATTTCATATTATTATGTAAATAAAAACTAAACGCTTTCGATGATATTTTGAACTTGCGGTTAATAACATAAAAGTCATTGTAGTTTGACCAAAATTTCGATATAACCACTAATATGGGCCTTCCCATGTTGGCCCAAGTTTACCTCGCGGTTCAGCGTGGCTTGCTTCGTTTTTTCGGAGGACCAAGTCGCCTACCCCAAAACGTTTTTCTCGAACTCGCGCGTTGTAGTATTTCTCTGTTGCCGCCTTGTAGCATGCCTGTCGTATATTAGCTAATTCTCGCTTCTCCTCCAGGATATCCAAAATGGAGGCGGAGATCCTGGTTGTTGTTGTCTTCCGTGAATTTCGTGGTGCGCAGGCTGCCTATGAAGATTTCCGGTGGCAGGACGGCTTCCGTGCCGTACGTCAGTCTGAATGGGGTTTCCTTTGTGGACGTTCGTGGGGTGGTACGATATGACCAAAGTACCGTGGGTAATTCTTCCACCCAGCGACCTTTCGCTTTCCCCAGTCTTTTCTTTAGTCCCGCCACCAATGTTCTGTTGGACACTTCAGTTTGACCGTTGGCTTGGGGGTGTGCAACGGATGTGAACTTTTGTTTGATTAGTCTCTCGGCACACCATGTGCGGAATGGGTCTTCCGCAAATTGTAAGCCGTTGACACTAACTAGGACTTTTGGGGTGCCAAATCTGGTTAGGATGTTCTTCCACATAAACTTAATCATGTTCCTCCCCGTTATTGATGCGACGGCCTCTACCTCAATCCATTTGGTGAAGTAATCTACTGCTAGGATGAGAAACTTCACTCGGCCAGGTGCTTCCGGGAACGGGCCGACTATATCAATTCCCCATTGGTAAAAAGGCCATGGACTTGAAATGCTGGTCATGGGGACCGCTGGTAAGTGGTGGAGCGGTGAAAAAGTTTGGCAGGTGCACATTTCTTTGTTACTTCTGTTGCGTCTGCATGGATGTCTGGCCAGTATACTCCCGCTCTGAGGGTTTTTCCGGTGAGTGCTCTGGCTCCCTCGTGCGCTCCGGCTTCGCCCGCGTGTATTTCTTTCAATACAGTCTTTCCTTCCTCCGGGGTAATGCATTTTAGCCAAGGCTCTAAATATCCTCGTCTGTATAATGTGTCGTTTCGCATTGCATATTGGGGGGCTCTCACTTTAACCTTTCGTGCCTCAGCGTTGTCAGTTGGAAGGAGGCCTTGCGTCAAGTAGCCGATTAAAGGTGTCATCCACGTGGTGGTGGTTGTGCTAATTGGTGCTATTTTCTGGCCGTCAATGCTTCTTTCTTTTAGGACTTCTACTAGGACCTCTTTGGATAGATGGTCGAATGCCGCAGAGGCTAATTTGCTCAGCGCATCGGCTTTTCTGTTAGCTGCACGTGGGATTTGCTTGATTGTGAAAAATTCCATCGTGGCTGCTATTCTGTTCACTTCTTCTACGTATTTCTTCATTCGCTGGTCTTTTAGTTCGTAGGCCCCATTGATTTGGTTGGTCACTAACAAAGAATCACTATGCGCCAGGAGGTGTTTCACTCCGTTCTCCTTTGCGAGTCGCATTCCGGCGAGCAGTGCTTCGTATTCTGCTTCATTGTTCGTCGTTTGGAAGTCGAATCTGAGTGCGTAGGTTATTTCTTCGCCTTCTGGGGTTGTTAACACTAGGCCCGCCCCCGAGCCTTCTTTGCTTGCTGCCCCATCCGTGTGGAGCATCCATGTTTCCGGAGGCGTGTCTGATTCTTGCTTTGTGCGTTGACTTGTGGCTGCTTCGCCTTCCTCTGGCATTTCTGCCATAAAATCTGCTAGTGCTTGGCCCTTGATGCTTGTTCTTGGCTTGTAGTCGATATCATGTTCCCCTAGCTCGATGGCCCACTTGGCTAGGCGACCGGATTTCTCTGGTTTCAATAGGATTTGGCGGATTGGTTGGCTTGTCAGCACTTCAATATGGTGAGCTTGGAAGTAACGCCTCAGTCGGCGTGCTGCATAGATTAAAGCTATGACTAACTTTTCTAATTGCGGGTAACGTAGTTCTGTCCCTTGAAGCGCCCGGCTAACGAAATAGACTGGTCTTTGTTGGTGTTCCCTTTCCACAGTTAGAACTGCGCTTATTGCGTCTGGTGACGCCGCTAGGTACATGGATAACTTCTCTCCTGGGACTGGGCATGCTAGTGTGGGCAACGATTTCATTGCTTCTTTTAAATGTGTCAGAGCGGTTTCTGCCTCGTCTGTCCATCGAAAATTGTTTTTGTCAACGCAGCCTTTCAGCGTGTTGAACAGCGGAAGGGCTTTTTCTGCTGACTTTGCTACGAAGCGTCCCAGGGCTGTGAGTTTTCCGCTGAGTCCTTGTATTTCTCGCAGGCATGCTGGTGATTCTATCTCGACGAAGTCTTTTATCTTTTCCGGGTTTGGTTGGATACCTTCTCGCGTGACGTAATATCCCAGAAACTTTCATTCTTCTACACCGAAGGTGCATTTGGCCAGGTTGAGTTTCATTTGGATTTTGGAAAGTGTTTTAAGGGTTTCTTCAATGTCTTGTAGCAAGGATTGTTCTGCGCGGCTTTTTATGACCATGTCATCGACATATACTTCGACGTTTCTTCCGATCTGGTCTTTGAACGCCTTGTCGACGAGTCTTTGGTATGTTGCCCCAGCGTTTTTTAGACCGAACGGCATTTTTTGGTAACAAAAGGTGCCGTGATCCGTGTAAAAGGCTGTTTTGTCTTCGTCTTCTTTCCGCATGAGAATTTGGTGGTAACCCTTATAGGCGTCTAGGAAACACTTCCACTTAAATCCCTCCAGCGATTCTACTTTCTGGTCTATCTCGGGGAGTGGATAACAATCTTTCGGGCATGCTTTGTTTAAATCGGTGTAGTCAATGCACATTCTCCAGCTGCCATCGCTTTTCTTTACCATGACTGGGTTGGCTATCCATGTTGGGAAGAAAGCTTCGCGGACGATACCTGCTTGTACTAACTTGGTGACTTCTGCATTGATGACATTGTTGCGTTCTCCTGCTTGGCCACGACGTTTTTGTTTGACCACATTGCTTCCTGGTATGATGTTAAGATTGTGTTCAATGATTGTTCTTTCTACTCCCACCATGTCCGCTGGCTCCCAGGCGAATACTTGTTTATATTTTCTGAGTAGGGATATCACCTTTTTTCGTAACTCGGTCGGTAATGTGCTTCCGACTTGTATTTTTTGGTCTGGATAATCGTGGTGAATTATTTCTCTGCTTTCCTCAGGTTCGTCTCTTGGGCGTTTTCGTTTTCCGTCGATATCTGCGGGCAGCATTATCTGGTAGCATTTAAGTGTCCTTTGTGGCGTTGCCAGGACGGTGGCCACGCCAGCATCCGTTGGGAACTTGATTATACCATGTAGTGTCGATGCCACAATGCCAAAGTATAGCGCTGCTGGTCTTCCCAGGATGATGTTGTGTTCTGATGGTGCCCGTACTACTGTGAATTCGAGTGTAACTGTTTTCTTTCGCTGACCGTCATCTATCGTGATGGGCAGGTAGATCATTCCTGTGGGTATGATGCTGTGCCCTGTGAAGCCGGTTAGATATCCCACTGGGGACGCAGATCTGCCCTCCATTCCCGCGGCAGCTGGCGGAAGCAATGTTCGAACATGATATCCGCTGCACTACCACTATCGATATGCACGCGGTGGATGATGATGTCTCGTATTCTGGCTTGGATAATGAGTGGGTCGTCGCCGCTCCACCCTTCTGGCTTCTTGTCTCTGCTGGAAAATGATATATGTTGTTCATCGACATCTGGTGTTTGTTCTCGTGCTCTGCGATGGTGTTTGTGTATTACTAGAATCTCTGGCCCCTTCTTTGGCGCGTCCATGGTTTTTGCTAGCGTGTCGTTTCTACCGTTTTTCGGGCGAATTGATTTGGCGATGTCATTTAAGTTTCCTCGTTGTATTCTTTGGTCAAGCTCCTTCTTTAGCACGGCGCATTCTGCCGTGTCATGCCCGTAGCATTTATGGAATTCGCAGTACTTAGATTGATCTCTCGGACGTTCTGATGTTCTTTTCGCCTGCTTGCTTTTGTCAGACACAGCCAGAATGTCTATTCGCTTGTATCTCCTGTCATCTCTGTAGTGGTTGTTGTAGGGGTTTTGGGGTTTACCTCTTCTGAAAGGTTGCCGTCTTTCACCAAGGTATTGTGAGTGGTTTTCTCTGGCTTTTGATGAGGAAGTGGCTGCAGCTTTTAGGTACGCTTCTTTGGCAGCCGTGCCTTCTTCCTGGCGTAGGAAACGTTCTACTCGCTCCTTCATTTCTTGCCGAGTGGCTGGTGGTTTTCCTAAGAATTACGTTGATAACGGGCCTGGCAATAAACCATGTGTGAAAGCTCCGGTTACCAGGTTGTCGTTTTGTCCTGGTACATTTAGCGTTGCTTCATTGAATCGTTTGAAATATGCTCTAATCGGTTCACCCTCCAGTTGCTTACACCCAATGATCTCTCGGATGTCTCCTCTATATTTACGTAGTTGCATGAAGTTTGAGAGGAATTGTTCTTTGAGCGCCGTAAAGTTTCTGATGCTGCTTGGCGCGAGGCTTTTGAACCATGCGACGGCGTTCCCATCAAGCATCGTCGGGAAGTGTGTACACCAGAAGCGTTCGTCTAACTTCAGTGATTGCATATGCCATTTGTAAGTGTCGATATGGCTATCTGGGCAGGTTGTTCCATTATAGGTTTTTAGGTGTGGTAGCTTGGCCGTGTTAGGCATGTCGTAGTCGTGTATTTCTTTAATGAACGGGGATTTATATGCTACAGGGGAAGCGGGTTTGTGTTGTTTGTTGTTTGGATGGGAGGTATGATGGGTTGGTATATCGGCGGTTGGGTGTAGAACAGAGGGAGTGCACTGGTCGGTATGCCTCCTAAGGATGAGACAGGTGTGTTTACTGGCGCTTGTGTAAAGCTTGTGAATAATGGTGCTACCGCTGGTTGAGGTGGCTGGAAGAAAGAGGTGGGTGAAGGGGTGAACATTGGTGGTCCCGTTGAGGGTTGGAATGGTGTGAAAGGGTAGCTAAACGGTATATACGGCGGCGGTGTACTGAAGGGTACGGGTGTTATAGTCTGTTGGAATGGCGATGAAGGAACTGGTGTTTGGGGGATCAAGGGAGGTGCCGGTGGGCTAGTTCTTGGTGGTGATGGTGTTGTTGGTAACGTTTCTATCGATATTGGGCCTAATGGTAACATTGAACGTATGGGGCTTCTGGGGTTGTTACCGCCGCTGGTTTGTCCTTCAGTCGTCATTGCCGGAGATTAAAGTGGTGGTTTCTTGTTGCTCGTCACAACACGGATGGCGCCAATGATGCGATGTCAGCTCTTCGATCGTCTGGTTCTCACTTCACGGGTGATTCTGGTCGTCCTGGGCTTGACCTGCGACCACAATCACAAAAGGAATGGCAACGTTAACCGTTCTCCGGGAGGAGGTCCCGGGAAAACGCTCCGATGCCTAAGTCAGATCTCCGGCAGGGTTAAGTGTATAATGAGGGTTTAGAGTATATTGGTTTCGATCCCCTTACCGGATGCCCTCTAGGGGCTTTTATACGTCTTTCCCTGTCTGGCTATAGCCGACAAGATCTTGGCTGTGGCAGGAGGGGACCAAGCCATCCGTTGGTAGTACGATCTTCGTCCTTTGCCGCGCCCCTATTGGCTCAGACCGGCTGGAATGGGGCGCGCACGATCTGTGTCAGGCGTGGGCACTACGCATAAGTCGAGGAGTGTGGCGCCGAGTACAGTTAATGCTGATCGTTCCAGCGGATACATTATTAGTGAGCTGGAGTGTGTTTCTCCAGGGGGGTCTCGCCAGGGCGATTTCTCCATTGGCTGGAAGGTTCTTCCTGGCGAGGACCTTCCAGCGGTTGGCGAGTTTGGAATGCACACGGGTGTTCTGGAAGACGCGCTAGCGGTTGCCAGATGGCACGCTATCATATATATATATATATATATATATATATATATATATATATATATATATATATATATATATATATATATATTTGTTCCATAAATATCACTCATACTTTCAAAAAATTTCATAGCGACCACTATTTGTTTTATTTTATTAATTTTAAGAATTATTATTATCGAGAGATTATGTAAAAAGTTTCATATCGACATTTGAAGCAAATATTGGAACTCTATTGCAGTGAAAATTATATATAAAGTTGTTTACGTATAAATTTTGTCTTTGTAAGTGCAACTTTTCGGCCACGTTGTGAGTGTATAGGGTGTCCAAGTGAACTCACTAAATTTTAAATGTGACAGGGGTAAGGAGTTTTTCGAGTTTGACATACAATCATGACTTTTATTTGTTATAATAGCCGTAATAGATCTTTTTGAAATATTTGTGGTTTTAATGAATTTATTTTGAAATATGAATGATTTTTATAAAACAAAAAATATATATATAATGCTTTAACCGAATTTTGACTTAATTATAATGATTATTATGATATTAACCTTTCAACTTGTACCCAGTATCACTTAACAAAAGAACAAATATTCAAAATAAACTCCATAAATTAATTTAAAAGAAATTTTGAATAATCTATTCAACCAATTGGAGAGTTTCAATATAAAATGAAAGAGCCACGTGAATAAACAATAGAAGAAAGCAAATGAAAACCTATTGTGATTATAAAATGAAGGATTGCGATGGATGAATTTAGTGTTTATAGATATGTTGGTAATAGCAGGACTAATACAATATGATTTTGTCCACCTGCCTTTATTTAAATATCTTAAATCAACTTTCGAGTATTTACTTTATTAGTTTATAACCATATGAAAATTTTGATTATGAATAATACCCAAAGTTCACTTCAAATAGTATCAACTCTAAGGCCCTCCGGTGTGCCTGTGCGAGCCCGAGCCCGACGAGCACGGCGAGCGCGGTGAACACCGCCCCGCCTGTGCGACGCCCATGCGATCCAACCCCGCGCGAGCTTAGAACATCGTGCGACGAATTCGATTTCAAATTTTTTGACCGTTTTCAAACGGTTAGTTTAGGTTTAAAAAAAAATTAATTTTTCAAAAACCCCTATAAATACATCCACATCTCACACTTTTTTTCAAATACACATCAATACACACATTTCTCATATACACATCAATACACACACATTTTCAAATGGCTGATGTGGGAAACGGAAACGGTGCGGGAAATGAAAACGGTGGTCGGCACTGGACTCAACAAGAAGAGGCGGCGTTAGCGAGGGCCTGGCTCATCCAAAGTGAAGACCCCGATGTGAGGAGTCACGCTCACGGTTTCTGGCAACGGGTTGCGGATTCGTTTCACACAATATTGGCCGTAAATGAATATAGGAGTAAAGATTATATTTGCTTCAAATGGAGGAATTTGTCATTCAAAGTGTATAACTTTGAACAAGTTATGAAGGCGAACCGGCACGAGGGGGTCACCAACGAGCAGATCGTTGCCCAATCCTTGGAAGAGTATCGGGCGATGTACAACAACGATTTCACGCATATGGATGCGTGGAATGTGTTGAAAAATAAAACTCGATTTCACGGATATCGTGTCTAGGATTTTAAGTTTCGTATTTTGTGTTTTAATTATCGTATTTTGTGTTTGAATTATCGTGTCTAGGATTTTAATTATCGTATTTTGTGTTTTAATTATCGTATTTTGTATTTTAATTTATCATATTTTGTGTTAATGAAGTATTTTATTTTGAAGAAGTATTTTATATTTTAGTTTATGAAATTATTTGTTGTGTTTTTATTTTATTTTTAATATAGTTTTTAAATTAAAAAGTGAGAGAAAGTGAGAGGTGACTATTTCCAGGGGTAAGGCGAGGAGAGAGAAATGCTGACTGGATGCTAAGGTGGCAGACAAAAAGTGAAAGTATGAGAAAGGGCATACCTGATGGACTAAAGAGGACATCCAAGCTTCTTTATTTTTTTGGTTTAAGCATAGGTCCTCGCATAGTAACGTTAATTGGAATGTTTGGTGTATTTCTCATTTTCACTATATTACTTAACATTGTATTATTTTCTAGCACCTTGTTACTGTTCTTAATGTTATTGCCGCCGTTCTAAAAAAAATCAACTCTAAACATAGGATGTCTTCGGTGACAATTTATTATATAAAAAATTTACGATTTACATAACATTTTGTTATTAAAATGTAAAGCTTTTTTAAGAATAGACTCTATAATCAATTCCAACCCTAACATTATAATTATATTATTTTTGTATGAAATATACATTAATTTTCCGTTCACTAAAAATTAAGACGAAGTGTATATTTTAATACTATAAATTCCAATAAAATAGTTATAATAATTATAAAATTTTAAAAACCAATTAAAATAACAACATTCAAATGGGGTTTTAGTGTAGTGTTACACCAAATATAAAGACAACTATTTATTCACACAAAAATAATATAACTTTCAACGATGGGTTGGACTATATTTGATGTATCTCACTATTTTAATGGTCATTTGGAGATGGTCTTCATTTATTAACTTCAACATCTAATTGTAGGTTTTCTCAACTTCATATCTACATTTAATATTTAACTAGTATCCACCCGTGCTCCGCACGGGTTTGGTGACACATTTTAGGGATTTTTTTTAGTTATTAATTTGTCTTTTTACCTTTGCTTTGGCTTGTTCTTTTATGCGATTAACTTTTTCTTCAAAAATTCTTTCCAAGATTCTTAATACCAGGCTCTTTCAACGGCTCGGCAAGCCTTAAAAAAAAAGATGATATATAATAAGATATTTTCCAATTATATAATGAAATATCTATAAAAAATAGCAACATACTTACCATAACTTTGCTTCAATTTGGCGTTCTCACATTTTCCATGTATATATTATGGCATGTCATAGTAATGGATTAATCTGAAATGTATAAACTATAGATGTAGTTCAAAATATGAAAATATCAGAAGAAGATTTATATGAGACTGTAAACAAACAATAAAATCTTGATTTTTCTGATACATAATGAAAATTTGGGAGTAAGAATATGACCTGTATTATTGAGTATTGTGACTGACTTGAGCCTTCTCTTGTCGCTTAAACTCTATCCATTAGTCAGGATTGAGAGCTAAAAATATACAAAATTATTTTTGAGCTAAAAAAATGCTACCAACTTGGTTAAAAATATCATTATCTGTTCCAGAAAAGAAAAAACTCACCGATTTTAGGACCCGTTTCTTCATTAGTTTGATTAAGATGGGCCTGTTAGTGGAAAGAACTATAATTGATCAGTGATCTTTATACTGGATTCACTATCAACATTGTATTATTATGAAGTAGTGAGAGAAATACCTGAATGAACTTACCAAAGCAAATTAGGCCAAACTTTCTTTGAGACATTTTGTCAAACACTTGGGCTGCTTGTTTTGTAAACTCGTAACAAACTGTAAAACCGCATTCTATATGTAAAACCGCATTTTGTTTATCCTTTTCTACTTACTTTATCAATTCATGCATCACAAAAACAGAACACTGTTGGGATTAGAAATGTGAAGAAGAATAAATCAGGTCGAATTTGATCAAACCAATCAAATAACATATAGAGCTTATGAATGATATTCTGCTCCCTGCCCCCCTTTTCACAGAAAATGGAGAGAGGTTCAAGGCTATGAAAAAAAAGGAAGAATTGGAACACAAGTCGGGGGAATTACACATTCCATTCCTGGTTTTTGATTTTATGTTTCTTCATCTTCTTCGGTTTCTTGAATTGCAAGTTCTTGTGATCATAACCAAAAGATTTTCACCATAATCGTTCGATTAAGTCCGTCTTTTGATCAGAAAGTCCAATCTTTAAACTTTTAAAGCACTCCATCTTTAATTATCTTTTTCTATTTACAAATCAAGTTACTTTAATCAATAAGTCAATTCCTCCAACTTCATTGGAGCTGATTCCAGTCAGCTTGCTAGCAAGTCTAGTGCTTCTCTCATCCAAGCATATACACATAACTCTTTAGCTTTAGATGCATTCAACCGAAGAATAATTACAAGATTTGTGATTGTCAGTACAAATTGTTGTGTGATTAAATTCAAAAATGCAATCTTTTTGCAATATAAAACCTACCCAAAATCTTTGGCGAATGTCTTTCTCAGGCCATGATTCAAGTTGCTCCTTCACAAGAAAAGGAAACATGTGCCCTTCATAAAATGCATCATTTCCTTTGCTCTTAAAACACCATTTGCCCAATTCACTCTACAATAAATTCAAAAAATTAAATTAAATAATTGTTTTAATTTTCTTGATGATTGAGGCGTTTTTTCAAGAATTATAAGCAACCAACCTCGACGGTTCCCAATACTCCAGGTTCTTCAATTGTTTCTCTTAGGGCTGCAGCTTGGATCGATTCATCCAATTCCCAACCTCCTTGTTAAAAATTTGACTATGTGTTAAGAGACAAATTATATTACAAGATTCATATGTAAAATTCAATGAAAGTACGTTTAGCCAAGGGCTTTGCGGTTGACAAAAACTGTTCACCCGGGGGCAAAATCGTCATTTCACCACCAGCACCATCTTCCTCCACCCCCTCAGCTTCCCCTTCACTCTCCGCCTTCCCATCAAGATTAGCATCTTCTTCTTCGCGTGAACACTCGTCGGCTGCTGAGTCACTGCCTGACATGTCAGCGCCCTCCGAGACATTGGCTTTCATTAAAGGCAAAGCGGTGGGAATTCTCATGCGGTCCTCGTCATCGCCCTCACAGCCACCTGTCCTGTAGTGTGCAGGGTCCAGGTGGTTTTTGGTTTCTCCGTATGTGGGCGCAATTGACCTCGTAAAAATCGTTGTTTGGGGATAATTCGCCCTCTTCTTTTTCAATGTTGGAGGGTATTTCGGTAAAACTTCCGTTAAAAATCTCCACCTGTGTATACCGAAACTACATTCACACAAACCAAAAAGGCTGGTAGTTTCATTAGCATAAGAACTTTGTGAATCTTCAACAGCTATGGGACAATCACTGCTACCTTACAGCAAAGCATATTTTCCATCATTTGTTATTTGCAGTGTTTATAGAACAGTTATATATGCACATTTTCCGTTAACAATGACTCAGGCACCATGATCATTTATAACTTGAAGTAGTCAAGACCGGATTTGTCAATGAGTCTTGTAAAGAAATTGTTCATGTATTCACTTACCAAGAAATCTTTGTATACAGGTGGATTCTCTTCAGATTTTAAGGTCAACTCCTTGATGGGTCCATAAATTTTTGGAGGAACAGCAACACCAGTGAAGAAACATACCGCAGAAACCCGTGGTCCATTGTGGTTAGCCAACACTCTATGATCAACACTTTTAAACTTGTCGTTCGATGCAATCTACACATGAAAAAAACGATGTTATTATGATAATCCAAAATACTAATATTCTATATATATATATATATATATATATATATATATATATATATATATATATATATGACATCCCTTGCATCCTACCGACCCGTCCTACAACAATGGTAATTTTTTTAAGATAACCCCAACTTTTTGCAAGCTTACCATACCACACGTTAACACCACTATCAATCTTCAAACGAACAGACGGAAATCTAAACACTTTCACAATCTTACCATTTTTTTGTTGTATTAATAATTCAGAAATGTTAGTTATGGTTCAAAAACCAAATTGAAAATGAACTCTAATTGCTAGAAACCGATGAGAAAATTGAATCGTTACAAGTTTGCTAGAAAAACAATTACATTTAAAAAATACTAAAATTTGAATTATCATCCAAGTTGATCCATCTAAGTATTATCCAATTGATCAAATCCCATTACTATCCAATAATTATCCAAGTTTAGTTAATATAAAATTATTAAATCTTTAACAAAATTTAGATGAAAAAAAAATAAGTTTAAACTTTGACCTTTAACTTTGAAATCCACGTGTTTTTAAAAACTATCATATTCCATAAGATAAACCGATCGGAAAGTTTGAAGAAACCTTTAAAAAATCACCGATATTGACCACCAAACCTCCGGTTAACGATGGAACATCAGCCCATTGGTCATGATAGGGGACTTGAAGTCCCCCAATATGATCTTGAAGAAGAAGAGTGAGAAAGGAGGGATCAGTATGCTTGCTAGCTCCGGCTCCGGGCATGGTGGATAGTATTGGCCCACAAAAGTGCGGCCATGGCAACACTCCAAGTTTTGGAGGTGATCGGGTCGAAGTCCAAGGGCTTCGGATAATAGCTCCAATAAAGCACCACCAAACTTTGTTACGTGTTTTATATATTCAACCATTGTTTCTCTGAAATAAAACCATACAATAAGTAACACATTATTTTTTTATATTTTACTGATAAATGGTTAAACGGATCGATAATTATCTAAATTCTATTGTATTTTCAAATGTTTGCAACATTTATAATCATTTTATTTTATAAAATAGATTATTTGTTTGGCAATACAGATTTAGTAAGTATATTAAGTATTTGTAAATTTCAAATTAATTTAGAAGATTGCACGCATTGGGTACATGATTTCTAACGATCATTTGAGATAATATGCAAGCCAAAACTTTTTAAGAAAATAAATAAAAAGTGTGACCTGTGATCTCATTTGGATCAAAACCATGAAATCAAAACTACACAGAAATAATATTCTTAACATAATTTCGACAGCACGAGTATGAGGTTAATCAAAAAATTGATCTATTTTCAACCAAAATCAATAACTTTTATAACTATAAACTTTATCTTAATTTCTAATTTTGTCACGTGGCAGTAAAAAAGAAAGTCTGAAACTTTGCAAAATGTTTTCATTTAAAAAAAAAAGTTTGAAACACCTTGCCTGCAAACTGCGGGAACTTCTTCAGGATCAAGATCATCAGAAATAAACATCGACAAAGTCAACGTATCCCTCCAATTAGCAGCTCGAGATCGATACAGTTCAAGATTGCTATCAAATCTCACTTTGTGCATTCGATCTCGTGAATAAAGCTTCATCTTGATTCCACTCTATTGTTCATGAAACATATGAATACAATCGATCGTTTCATCCAACAAACTTTTAGGGATTTCATGGTTAATCACTTGAAAGAATCCCCAGGTTTCTGATGCCACTCGAATCTGTTCAACGATCTCCGTTCGTCTTTCACCTATATCACTGCTAGTTAAATCGATTACAGGAATTTGTAAGCCAACCTTACTGAAAAATGGCTATCAACTCCTTCAGCAATTCTAGACTCGTTTAGGATTGGTTCTGTTTCTGAAGAGCCTTCTGTTGGACTATCGTATTTATCAGGTTTTTTTCAATCCTCGATAACTTTCCAACAGTAAAACCAAATCAATGTATCACCATAAACAAATTGACAAATCAAACTAAGCACATAAATACACAGGGAATCTAATGGCGTACCTCAAGAGCAAGCCTGTGACGACCATAGTTTCTCATTTCATTAACAATTCTCCAGAATTTGAGGTACAATCATGTGAAATTAAGTGGATTTATTAAATATTAATAAATTGCACCTGTTCTTTTGTTTTTTTGGACCCTACATGCTTCTCTTTCACTGAAGTTGTTCCTTCATTCTTCATCTCCATCACCATGGTATTGCTTTCCTATAAAAAATCAAAAACCGTCAAGGAATTTGGGAATTTCACAAAGGTTTATACTTGGAGATGGCGTTACGATTCTTCTCAGGGATAATCTAAACATAGCAAAAAGGAAAAGAATATAAAATATGAAATCGTTGTAAGAATTGTTTCGTAACGATAATTACAGATGCCGTCACGATGAAGAAGAAGAACAGAAGTTACCATGGTTGCTGCTTGGAAAGGCGTAAGAGATCAGAGGAGATGCAGGAAGCTTTTTTTCCGTTCACAACCGCTGGTCACTTGGTTGCTTCAACTTTTGTGCGAGGCCAGGCAACATGATTTAGGGTTTGAAGAGGGTTTGAAGAGTTTGTGAAATTTGGGATGGGAAAGAACGATCGAGAGTCTGATCCGTGATGGTGGTGTGAACGGATTGGGTAGAATCGTCAAGGAGGAGGAAAGAGGGAAAGGTTGGGTGACGACAGAGGAATGTTGTTTCACGCAGGACATTACACCTGTTGGTAACGTATCGGAATCCTATTGGTAAAAGAAACCTTCAAACCCTCACCCCTCTAAACCTTCTAGAAACCCGACGCTTTTTAATATATTGAGTAATGACAATTCATTTTATAACTTAGTTATATTTAGATATTAGATATTTTTTATTTTTTATAATTAAGCTATTTATTTAAACATACGAAATGAAAATAGAATGTATAGTTTAAAAGTAATTTTCAAAACATTCAAAATAAAATAAATACCAAAATATTATAAAATATTACAATAACATATTATTTTGTCCTTTTATTATTTATGCAACTGCATATATAAAATCTTTATAATCTTTTATATTTTCGAAAAAGAAGACCCCAATACGTAAAAGATATAATCAATTATATGAAGTAGCTTTCTAAAGCATTTATGATAAATAAAAGAAAATTTTGTTAATTTTTAAAAATTGAAAATTTTAGCCATTGAGAATGTTTCTATAAAATGTTTTGTTAGCATAGATTAGTGAAAAGCTATATGACAAAAGTAATAAGTCTAAAGTAATAAGTCTTTAAAAGTTTAATCGCTAAAAGAAAATCTTCATTTAAGTTTTTGGTTTATTTCATATCTCCTTTACATTAACTTTATCAAATAAAAAGCTATTAACTTAAGATTTAATACATTTTTTAAAATTAACTAATTTACTTTTATCTATGTTAAAAATTATATAAAGTCGGCTTATCTAATGTGTTATTCTTTAAGAATATGTAATATTTATAAAATAAAAAAATACTAAACAATAACATTAAACAAAACCAATAAATTATAATACACGAAATTAAAATAAATACTTTTAAATTCAAATAAAAAGTAAATAAACTTTGAAGGTTGAGTATAATTAGGAAGTAAATTTGGAAATGATTAAATAAATTAGTATATTGTAATATCAGAAAACTCAAAAAATATCCGGTAGTATAAAGTTGTTGAACATAATTGACTTAAAAACCTATCAACTTTAATAATAACAACATATTCTATAATATTGACTCGACGATTCAAAAAACATCTCATTGAAGATGCTTGTGTAACATAAAATTTAAAATGTTGGTTTTCAAAGTATGTTTTACAAAGTATAAATCTACCAACGTATCAATCCTATTATGTGTACTTCTGTATTGACCTTCGAGAGTTCGAGTTTTGGAAAATGGCAAATATCATAAACTTCTTATTTAATCTCTAAAACCCCGTTTGATTTGAGATTTCAGTAGAATTCAAAAAATTAAGAGGTTATCTATTTTACCTATTAACCATTCTATTAAGAGGCCCTTTAACCATTCAACCTCTAAATGGTGAAATGGCATCTAAGCCAATCAACATATTACCTACATCTTAATATTCAGTTTTGAAAAAAAAAAAAAAAAAAAACTCACATTTTCCCTTAAACATTAAAAGGAAAAAGTGCATATGAACTCCTTTCCTCTTCCATCGACCCCAATCCAGCCACTGACGCCACCTTTGTCAGCATCCTCTCTCAGTTATTTGCTTCGTCTCTCTATCTCTCAATATATTTCTCTTGCACAAGCGTCACCCTCACTGACATCCTCCTTCGTCACCACTAGTGCCAACCTCGCCAACATCCTCCTTGGCATCTGATTACATCGCAACTGCGTATTAATTTTGGAATCAGATTTTGAAAACCGATTTTTTTCTCTTTAGGTGGTTGTTCCAACTTTGTGGTTATGGAAATTCTAGGACATATTGTTTGCTTGATTTGATGCATTTGCTGAATTTTACATCGAAACACATTTGTTTCCAAGTGTTCATTCGATTTATTTTTGTTAGATTTCTACAAGTTTTGTAGTTATTTCCAAAACATGAAGATAATATCAAGGTGAATAGAATGTTCATATAGATAGATCGTGTATTCTAATTAAGTCATCGTTGATGTGTCAAAAAGTTGTATTATATGTATTTTTTTTTTTTTTTTAACTTTAGAACGATGGAATTTTGAAAAAAAAAAGTATTACATAGAGACGTTGGGCAAACGGGCAACAAGCTGCGCCGCTAGCCCTTTTTGAATGGCAAAGCTGATACGCTTAAAAACAAAATCCAAAGATCTAAGGGACGTTGGGCAAACAGGCAAAAAGTTGTATTATATGTATTTGAAATTGTTTTTGTTAGAAGGTAAAATGGCAATTTGTCTATTCAATAGTTTCGTTTAACAACCTTATCACAGAATCATTCAATATTCATATATCTTAATGGCAACATTGAATCATTGTTTCTACCAAAATAACTGCTAACAATAAGATGTGCTTATGTGATGCATTTCTGTTGAAGATTGAAAATAAAATAATATTAATCCATCAACTTACTTAGTCTAAATGAGTAAAAAAATAAAAGTACTTTTATGATTAAAAGGCAAAAAGAACCATTATTACGAAAAAACTATAATACTTTTTGGCAATTTACCATATACATAACAACTATTTATTCAACAAGTTAAGTCTAAATATTTCCGTTATGTATGTATTCATTATTCGTTTTAAGAAGGGAAAGAAAATATGAACAATCGGATATTTATTATTTCAAGTATTTATTTATTTATTATTTCTGTTATTTATAGGATCATTAAAAAATTGTGGTGATCGTCTAATTGGATAACCAAGTTGGGTCGAAATTTGATTCTAATTACAAAATAATAATAATAATAATAATAATGAAAAAAAATTATGAAGCCGGTTCTGTCCAAAGTGATCTAATTAGATTAAACTAGGTCACCTTCTAGTTGTTGGAAATACGAACCAGTTCACATATTTGTATCCCAAAAGTGGTTAAGGACCAAATTGGTTTGGGGAGATACTGGTATAACAGTTCACCCTAGAGAACTAAAATGGTTTGAAATTTGATTTTCTAAATCTTTAAGAGGAAGTTATAGTGGCCAGTGTTGTGAAACAAAAACCTACGTACCTAGATTGAGATAATGGGAAGAATGTTTTTAATTCATCATTCAAAGACAAATACAAGATCTCTATTTATAGAGAAATTAACATTCAATAAGGAAAAATGAAAGATAAAAGTTAGTTGAAATAACTCTAACATCAACGCGCAAAACGCAAAGGTTGTGGGAGTCAAGTAGAAGGATAAACACAAAAATAATTTTATTCATAATAGTCCAATCCATTTTGATTTGTTATAGATTTTCTATAAATTGACTTGTTATCGAATGATTCAGAATCAGTTCAACCATTCTATTTTGACTCGTCCTTTGATCTAGTTAACATCACTTTATGGGCTCCCAGCTTTGTTCTATATTTTGAGGTTTTGAATGTTGGTCTAGCCCATCAATGTTAGGCATGGTAACAGTGTTAACAACATAAAAGATCCTACATATGTTGAGTTTTTTTTTTTTTTTTTAGTTAAACTTTAACTTTATTTTTTCATAAGATATTTTACTTTTTTATTTTTTTTAAATTTGATCATTTTAACAAGTTTAATAGTAATATTCTTGTTTTAGACAGCTTTAAAAATTAATAAAAAAAACCTTATTTTTCGTGTTGAAAAAAAACACTCATATTTAATAACTTTAGTCTAAAAGATCCTCACATTTGACAATTATTTTTTAGACTATATTGCACAAAAGTCACTAAGTTTACATAAAATCTTGATTTTGACACTGTGTTTATTTTTTTGACAATTAAGTCATTAAGTTTTTCAATTTGTTGTCATTTTGACCATTTGACCAGTCAAACCGTTTGTCAGCTGATGTAACATGACGATGTGTTAGTCTTTAGTAATGTGACACTGACTTGACGCTGACGAGACCATAGTTTCTTTGAAAAGTAAGATTTAAAACAAGTATAAATGATATTGTATTTTATTTAGTTTTTCAAGGATACAAATACAATATTTTGAAAGTATGATGATATACGGTGATTGTATAGACTATATACTGACAATTATAGAAATAAAATTCAAAGCGAACTTTTAAAAATTGATTTGAAAATAAGATGATATATGATAATTGTATATACTATCTACTGATAATTATGTTAAAAGTGTAAAATATATAATTAGTAGAAGTGGTAATTATAATGTATATATGTGTGTGTATTTGTTAAGTGGGTCATTATTTATCTTAATAGTCTAATACGTAAAAATAAAAGATCTTTTAAGCTAAAATAGAAAATATCATTATGCAACGTCTGTCTCACGTCAACAAATACTGACACATCACTACACCATGTCAGTTGGCAATCAGAATGATCGGTCAAATGGTCAAAATTGCAATAATTTGGAAAACTTAATGACTTAATTGCCATAAAATTAAATACAATGTCAAAATCAAAATTTTATGTAAGCATAGTGACTTTTTTTTGCAATTTTCCCTATTTCTTAAATCTAATTTTAGCATTTACTTTTTTCTAATTAGAAAATATTTCAATCTTAAAAGTGATTTGATACATAATAATGTCATCATGTTCCTTTGAGACGCAATTATTGTTTTTTGTTTAAACAAAACATTTTCTTTTGAATTGGTTTTTTCATTTTGGCTCATAATTCTCATGTTTTTCTTGTTGTTGTTTATGGGGTGTGAAGAACTCTTAAAATTTGGGAATTATTTATTGTATTTTCATTATGAGGCTAAATCCTCCTTTATTTTTTAACTAGGAAACAAGAATAAAGCAACTAAAAAGCATCTAAACCCAATTCTATATATTGTTGGGCTATGATGCTTATAAAAAAATCAGATCAAGATATAAACATTAGAAGCAAAGTAAAGAAATCATCATAATACAAACAGGATTCATGTGTATTCAACTTTATACAACTAAGATTAAACTATAAGTAGGATAAACAATTATACCTTTTGTGATATCAAGAAGAATTCCAAGAACCCAAACTAGAGTTCCTCTATCAAGATCACACCCTTGACTTCAAAAGGCAAGACTTTCTTCCTTGGTGCTCAAGCAAAACTCGGTTGTCTTTTGGTGGAGAGAGGTTGAGTTGCCAATAAGAGGGAGGAAGAAGGAAGGAGGAGAGGATCGAATTAGGTTTTTTTTTTCTTGAGAAACTCTTTGGTTTTGTATGCCTTATATAAGGCAATAAACCTTAGGAGCCTTTATTGGCCTCCAAGTTTGCTAACAATGTCATAATTTAAACTTCATGTATTGAATGCATTAAATCCCTTCTCCATTATATCTAGTTTTTTATTATAAATTAATAAATAACAAATTAATCCCTTTATTTATTTATTCTTGCTTCTCAGTTTCAGCTAAGTTTGTAACTCAATAGGCTCATGCATTTTTTTAATTATGTCACTAACTTGTTGTTCCGGTGTATATATATGCTTTTAGAAGATCTTGAAGAAAACACAAGAGGATCCAAACTAGAATTCCTTTATGAAGTCGCACCCAAAAGCAGGAATCTAAACAAGTAAGGCTTTAATTCTTCTTAGTTCTTAGATAGAAAAACAAGCAAAATCTGAAACCCTAAGGGGTTTGTAGGTCTTGTACCACCAAAGTGGTGAGAATGGAAGGGAAAACAATTTCAAAACTAGGGTTTCCTCTCCCAAGGGTTAGCATGCCTTTTATACTCACACAAACCCTCAGGATTTACTTCCTTTCCAAGCTTCATTTAATTATGCTAATTACCCAATTACATTCCATAACTCAAACCCGTTTCCTTGTTACAATATAAGTCCCTCTCTTTTATTTTCTAATTAATGCATAAAGTGTTGATGAATAAATAACTAGTCCCTGTAATTATTTATTTCATACTTTTGGACTAAATATTATGTATAACCCAACAGGCCTATCTATTTATTCACATGGTTAATAACTTATTGTGTCGACGGTCATATCTCCAATAAACTCTCACTAACACATGTAACACCAACAGTATAGCCATATTCACAAAATTACACAAGTATGGCATATAGGACAAGTATTGAGATCAAAACCCTAAGGTATGATCCAATTCTTAAGAAAGTGATACAATAACCCTTTGTTATCTTGATATCCTTATGAACGTTAGACATGGAATGTTATCAATATCAACATTCATTATTTTGTTTCTCGATAGAGGTTCACGGTGACTTCAGAGGAAGACTGTAGAATTGATCCTATGTTAATCCAACTAAGTATGATATAACTTTATTGTTTGCATTGAATCATTGAGGGGCCCATGATATCACTTGTAATAAACATTGAGTGCATAGACCTCGCTCACTCATCATGACACACCTGACCATTCCATCATTCCATGTATGGCTTCCGGTTATAAACAACATAGGAGAATGTCAAAGTGAAACAAATACAAGTCAAGAATCATATGTATCACCGTTTTAAGGTCAAATTATATTATCATATTAGAATTACTTGTGACGTACTCCATGAAGCAATCTCTAAGTACATGTTACTCTAATACTTGATCTCTATCAAGTACATGTCACGACGGTGCTTCACTACTTCCTTTTTCAAAGGATGACCGACTATGGAAATTCTAAATTTCCAAGTATCTAGGGAAGTAATTAAACATGCAAACGGAACATAATAATAAACTAATGAAAATAACTAGGCTTGGAATCATATTAAATATTTGATGATACATTTCGTACCTTGCAAAAAAACTGATCCTTGTTTATCAACCACACATTGTCTAACCAAATCAAATTCTCTCTCGATACGTTCCTCAAAAGATCCTAGTCATTCCCGATTAGAAATCGTATAGGAATTTTTATAAATGGATTTATTTGATTGGTTCAACAATAGTGTTTGGGACCTAAACATCAAATCTATTAAAATTATATTACTCAAGCTAAGTCATTTGAAAATCTAATGTCTTTAGACCTAATATGAGCATCCTTCTTCATCTGAGGTAGTGGTTTCATAAATAGATCAGCCAAATTCCCATCTAATGTAACTCTAATTACCATAATGTCTCCTTCTTTGACAACCTTCCAGATATAATGATATTTCTTGAGTATATGTCATGTACATTTATATGATACGGGTTCTTTAGCCAAAGTGATTGCATCATTGTTATCACAATAAATTTCTGTGGGATCTTTAATGCTGGGAACAACAAAAAGATCTCAGATGAACTTCTTCAACATCTCTTATCGACTTTATTATATGCAACATACTTAGCCTCCATTGTTAAATCGGATACAGTATCATACTTGGGACTCTTTCAGGTAATCGCTCCTCCAATTAGTAAGGAGTTGAATCCTGACTACAAATAGGATTTGTCTCTATTAGTTTGGAAGATTGCATATGCGTAACCCTTTACTTTGATCTCTTCCTCGCTACAATAGATCAAGAACAAGCCTTTTTTCTTTTAACTTATTTGAGAATGATCTTGACTACCATTCAATAGGCTTCACCAGTATTGGACTGATATTAAATCACCATGCTTAATCCATACGACACATCAATCCTCGTAGATTTCATGGCATACATGATCAATCTCACGACAAAAGCATATGGGACTCGACTTATCCTCTCTAGTTCCTTAGTCAAACTAGGGCATTGCCATTTGTTCAATACCAAACCATGTTACATAGGTATGAACCCCTTCTTAGAGTTTTGCATCTTGAATCTCTTTAAGATATTATACATGTGTGTACTCTAGTTTAGCCTTATGAAATGTCTAGATCTATCTCTATAGATCTTTATGTTAAGTATATACGTTGCATCTCCCATGTCTTTATAGAAAAACACTTTCCAGTCCAAGATTTTAACCTTTTCAAGGTTGAAACATCGTTTTCCATGAGTAGTAGGTCACCAACATATAGTAAAATGAAGACTACAACACTTCCACTGTCCTTGACATATGTAAATGCTTCATATTCACTTTTGATAAACCAAACTCTTTAATTTTATCATCAAAGCAAATATTCCTATTTTGAGATGCTTGCTTTTAGTCCATAATTGTCCCTCTTAAGCTTACACACTTTATTAGGATGCTTAGACTATACAAACCCTTTAGTTGTGTCACAAACACATCGTTGTTAGTTGCTCATTTAGGAAAGCGATATTTACATTCATTTTCAATATTTCATAATCATAAAATGTTGTTATGACAATCAGTATCCTAATAGATTTATCCTTTACATTGGTGAAAAAAGTTTCCTCCTAATAAATTCCTTAAGTCCGAGTATAAGCTGTTGCAAACACTTGTTCTTTGTATGTGTGTACCTAGTCATCCATGTTGGACTTCTTGAATACCTATTTTAACCTAACCATTTTATATTCATGCAATCGATTAACCAAGTTCCATACTTGATTATCATACATAGACATCATCTTGATTTTCATATCCTTGTTCCATCTTACAGACTCTGGTCATGCATGGCTTCCTGATAGCTGGTAGGTTAATTACCATCTACTAATAACTCATCACCATTATATACGAGTAAACCATATATTTGTGGTTAATGACATACTCTACCAGATCGATGGACAAGACTTAAGGGGCGGTACTATTTCAGGTTCCTCAAAAACTCTTTACTTAGGCTTAAAAAGGTCTATAACTGCTTATTGGGAACTAGTTTCAATATCATGTTCTTTATTGCTTGACTCTTGAATTTCTTCGAGATCAATCTGGATCTCACTCACCTTATTAGGTATCATCTCCCTTTCAATGAAGACTACCCTTTGAGTAACAAAGACTTGGTTCTCAGAAGGTTTATTAAATTAATACTCAAAGGATCTGGTGTGATATCCAACAAAGTAACACTTCTTTAATTTGGATTCTAATTTGTCTTGAGTTTCACTAAAACATAAATCTTACAACCACATACCTTTTAAATATGCTACTAATAGTTTATTACCAATCCATATTTTAGAGGGTGTTTTAGAAACCTTCCTTGTTGGTCAAAAGTTTAGGACTATTGTTGAACTTTACAAGGCATAGACATAGAAGCTCATTAGAAGCATAATGTGACTCATTGTGGACCGAACCATATCTAGTATTTTTTTGGTTTCTCCTCTCAATAACACCGTTATGTTGCGATATTCTAAGAGAAATCAATTATGAGATGATGTCATAATTTATCAAATGATTGCTACAATGGTAACTAAGATACTCACCCTACTGTCAGATATGAGAATCTTAATTTTTATATTCAACTGATTCTCTACTTCGTATTAGGATATCTTGAGCACCTCGAAGGTTTCGTATTTATATTTAATTTGATAAACATAAGGAAGTTGACAAAGTATATTTGACCATGTCTAGTGATTTATCTTAATAGTACGGATACATTTGTGTGTACAAGTACTAACAGATCTTTGACATACTCATTGTTTCCTATAAATGGTGCCTTCATCATTTTCCCTAACAAACAATATTCACATTCATTATAAGACTTTTGGTCAAATGATTCCAAAATTTCATCCTCCTAGAATTTAGAAATGTGTTTCTTATTTATAGGTCAATACGACAATGCCATAGAGATGTATATCTAATCCATCTTCGGATGTGGTTGAATCAACACTAAATATTGAACTGTTGTTGCATCTTATGCTTATACTAGTTTCGTAAATGTCATGGCAGGGATTTGCAATAAATTATAGAATATCATTTTTGAAAACTAAAATAGAACAGTTATAGAATATCATTTTTGAAAACTAAAATAGAACAGTTATCCTCAAAACTAAAATCATAATCATTTCGATTTAATGCATCAGATAAAATAATGTTTCTTTAAATTTTAGGAGATGGGCAACAATCAAACAAAACCATAGAAAAACGACTAGAGAGCTTAAGTCAATAATTCATAATCTTATCGATAACAGCAATTTTGTTGTTCCTCATAATCAGGTACAAATCCTCGTGTCCTGGGTTTGTACTTCTCTTTAGTTCATGAACATCAATAAAAAAATGTGAGTATCACATCATGTTTTCAATACCCAGGAGTAAGAAGTAAAATATTGCGTAGTTCAATTGTTTATATACCTGAACTACCAGACCCCTTAGCCTTGAGCTTCTTCAACTCCTTCAAGTATTTTCGACAGCTACGCCTCTAACGTCCAGTATCCTTGTAATGGATACAAATCACCTCCTTAGGATTCTTTGATTGGGGTATCTCATATTGACACGTACCCTTCCTTTTAAATTTGGGGTTGGAGTTGGTTGGACCAAATTTTCCTTTCCCTTTGCCACTTCAGGGGTTTGCCATCTTCCTTTTGATACAACCTTCTCTTTTTTCCAATACGGGAGATGTTGATATGGGTTATTGTTCTTGGAAATGTTAGTCTCAAAGGTCTTCAACATGTAATGCAAATCCATAATAGACTTTTCCGGATTGTTCATATTATAGTTTAGAATGAATAAATTATATAAACTAGTCATTGAGTTAACGATTATATTTGTAGCCAACTACTGACCAATCGAGAAACCTAGACGCTCCAACAGGTCAATGTATGTCTTTACCTTTAAGATGTGAAAACTACAGTTACTTTCCTCATGCAACTTACAACCCATAAGAGCTCTTATAGTATCAAAACATTCTTGGCATGCTCCTTGAACATGTATTTGAGCTGTATAATCATGTCAAGTGACCTAAGGTTCTCAAATTTCTTTTGGAGATTTGGAACCAAGGCTGCTAACATAAGGCAAGCCACCTCATTTGACTCATTGAGACGTGATTCATGATTGTCTTTATTAGCCTTTGTTCCATTGGTTAGAAGAGCATCGGGGGTGGCTCATCAATGGCACGAGTTTTCATCTCGAAGTTGTGCATAATTCTCAAGTTTCGATACCAATCAAGAAAGTTTGAGCCATTCGGCTTATCCTTTAAGAGGAGCGTTAGCAGTGAAAATTTTGTTGCATATAAGTTTGTGTTTGAAGACATCTAAAAAAGTAGGGATTTAGATTTTTATTTTGATATTAATCATTGACAAATTAATTACCATTATAATCGTTTTAACAAGGCTAGGACTATATTTTACTTCTAGTTACAAAAATGTTTGATGTAATCGTGAAAGAAAGCTATTTAGGTATGTAACCATTTTACCAATTTCAATCTCTATGAAACTCTTAAATACTTGCGAGATTCATTGACATTTTGAGGAACATTTTTGGGATAAAGAGAGTTGGTTTAGCAAACATGGTACCTTGACTACCCTTTACACCATGAAGAACAACACCACTTAGGACAAAATGTCCTTCACTCAAGATGGTCAGCATATATAATTAAGGAAGTATAAGTGAAGTATCACTATGCTTTTTCACAAAGAAACCAATCAACATCGAACAAAGGACACTTTGAACGGAACGAATACATGTTTGAAGAAATAAAAGTAGATCTTGGTGAGTTTTTGAAAAATAGGTGGTAGAATTAAATCGGTGAACATGAATCCAGAAATTATGATTTGTCTTGCTTTGACACCACTTTTTAAGTCCTAATATTGTTTAATCAAATTGTGGAAGTGGAATTGTATACAATTATGGATATTTTTTAAGAAAAATAATCTTATTCAAAACACTATAGAAAATAACTAACAACAATTTATCTTTATGGGTTTTTGTTTACATGAAAGGAAAAACATTATGTTTACAAGATGCAGAATGATAAACACTCTCTCTTGTTAATCAACTCGACTTATGAGTGGATTAACTCTAACCTGAACTAAGATAAAATCCTCACATAGAAAAAAAGAACTCTCTAAAATAAAGCTACAATGAACTTACAATTGTTAAGCACTCATTTAAGAACTATGAAATTGACTGATACTTACGAGTTGTATGGCCATTTATATTAGAAGGGATATCAAGGACGTAAAGAACAGTAGCATCCAAGTCGTACCTTTTTGGTGAAAAGTGCTTTTGGTAAGTTAAAATTACTTTTTGTACATTTTTTTCCTAAAAACACAGTTATGTATATAAAAAGTACAACTACTCATGCTCCATACATATAGGAGATCATAGAAATATTATCGCAATTTAATTCACACTTCCATGTTTTTGACAGTTTTTTCTCATTTAGGAATCCTACTTTCCGTAAGGATATTTCATGTCTTCTATGTAGTTTCATGCACCATATAAAGCTTCTAATATCATATCAATATCTATATATAGCATGGACCAATTCGTAAATTTGGTCACTTCAGGTAACTAAACAATGTTCCAATTATCATACCCTGGCCATTCCAAATTAACTTCAACCAATTTATGAAGCTTGTGATATACTATCTATCAAATTGCCCATTCCAAGTGATTAACGTCACAATTTCAACTTATATTGCTTGCAACGATTACTATGAATCCTTTTCAAAATGACTTCATATACATCAAATACATATATTTTTCTGTAACATGAACCTTATGTGGTGTGTGTCAATTCCTTCCTAGCAACTTCTCGACATGGTCCCTATGTCGTGATGGTAGACAATCAATTACTTATCATGCCACACTTAGGTAGCTCAGGTTTCCAACCTCCTTAACTTGTATTTTGCTTATATGACGAGACGTATGTTATCTAAAAGAATTGTACAAGTTTTGAACATCATTTCTATGCCGCGCCGCTTATCTTGTTTACAAATGACGTGCATTTTCCTTTGATGTAATGATGTATGTCATAGTTTGTGTTTCGATATTAGTATCTATTTTGTTCAATCCCCATATTAATACCAAAATTTGGGGATGTAACACAATCTATATGATCTTTATCAACTCCAAAAATAGAGAAAGAAAAATTGTACATTGCTAGAGGAAGAACTAGGAAGTGAGTAGTACACAAGGAACAACAAAGATACACCAAAAAGAAAAAACTAGCAATTTTTTGCCTATTAAAGCAATAAGATATATACAATCACAAGAAAACTAAAAATAACTCCCCATCAGCATCAGCATCAGCATCAGCATTAAAATGTCCAAACACCTCTCTAATATACACATCATATCTTACTACTCCTAATATCCATCCATCCCCTTTTCCTATTCCTTCAAGAGGGTCAAGTCAGTCTTTGTCTAACAAATAAACACCAAATTACCCAACTCCTCTTTTATCCACTTCCATTCTTTTTGTCTTAAAACCCGACACCCAAAACAACTTTAAGAAAAAAAAAAAAAAACAGAAACTAACAAGGGGAACATTATCATGTAACATCACTCCACTCTTGTAAAATCACTCGGATGCTTCATTGTCTATCTGCTTACTACCACCCGCCCTCATTTTCTTCACATCTTGACTCGAACATATCAAGATTCGTTTCACCATGTTACAAAATTCCCTACACATTACACAACCATCAAATAAATGCATTTTAGATTTTTATTTATTTAAGAAACTTACGGCCATGGATCGTCCCCCATCAACATCATGTCACCTTCATCATCGGTGAACACAATTTCCCATTCGTTTCTAGGGCGCAACTCTCCTTTAATCTCAAACATTTCTTCTAATTCATCAATTAATTCATTATACCCTTTTAACACGGTTAAATCCACCGCACGCCCCACTGCTATTCCTTGCATTTGTACCTTTTAAGTTTTAATCAATCAAATTATTAGATATATTCAATGTAATTAAAAAAATATTCAAATTTTGTATACCTTGGTACGAGTACGGGTAGTACTACAAGTGGTTTGTTTGCTTTGAACCTCTTTAGGGGATACATGCAACTGTCCTGGTTCTTTGCAATCTTTTGAAATGTCTGAAATTACAGCTGATAATGTGCTTGCCACCTGTCCTTCAATGGAGGAATGTGGTGGTTTCTCAATGTTATCGCCTTTAGGGAGGATCTTTAAGTCGAATCCAAATATTCTACAACTCGATACATTTTCAGGTTTCTTTTTTTCGATCGAATCGTTTGTTTGTTTTATGGATTCACGAGGTGAGTAAGTTGACCAAGCTGAAAGACCTTTTCTATCTTCTGTTTCATCTCCATACATGTTTCTAGAAGCTTTTACTGGAGATGATGATAGCCAATTAACCTCCATTTGAGTCCTTAACAGACATCCGTTTTTATCACCTCTTTGTCCTTCAGGAGTACAACTTAATTGGGGGGAATCATGCGAGGGATTCCAAACGGTTGATACGGTTGAACATGCAGGCTCTGAAACATCAAAAGTACAAGTTAATATGCGTATTGTACAACCATTTACAACTAAAAATAAAAAGAATCTTTACTCACCAAGATTAGGAACCTCCATTGGAGGTCTAGGCCTCTTGGCTTTTGGTGGTACTGGTTGAGGTAAACTTGTGGGAATAGGAGCTACAAAAGTTTCAATCTCCCATGGAGAAACCCTTTCGGGTCTTAAAATTGATGCGGGTTCATCCCATTGGACCTGGAATAGTCAAGGGTTTGACCTTTTTTAGTTTCTTGATTTCTTTTTGTAAGTTATAAATCAAGACAGAAATTGAATTAAACCTTTAAAGAGCGCCATTTAGAACAGTTCCATTGAGGAGATATGTCTTCAACTCCAACTATTGTGCCTGTAAACCTAATCAAATAAAGAAATCCAAAATTAATGAGCATCCAAATGTAAAAAAGATTCAATACCCAGATAAAAAAAAAAGTTTATAAATTTATGGGTTACCTTCTTTCCGGTGAGTCCTCGCCCTCAAACCGCATCTTGAATCTCATGCCAACACTAAACCCATTGTTTACAGCTTCTATATACTTGTTTAACCCTATGATAAACTGACTTGTCCTGAATAATTTCCAAATAACGTAAAGAAAATACTTCTTTCTATCAAGAATCACAGTCAAGATTCGGTTTTTTTTAACATACCTTGGCTTGTAGTAAACAGCAAAGCGGGTTTGGGTAGAAACAGCATGTGATGCGGTTGCAAGCACTCCAAGATGCATGCTTTGACTTGAAATTACTGAAGAGGGCATGGAGCTTTGTTGGCGAGCTTGACGTCTAACTCCAACACGTAATTCTCCATTTTCTCCCCTAAAACAATATTTTTTTCAAGATCAGGACAAGTTTTTTCTTGAAAATGGAGGTTAGAAGAGGGGTATTAGTATAAGAAAAGAAAGTTGTACCTCAGGAATACAAATGAATCGCCAGCTACTAATCTTTTATTAGTAACAAAAGTACTCCATCCTGTTGTAAGTAGATGTCTTCGTGGTTGACCTCTAAAGATATGCTTGAATCGCCACTCAGTGCCATGGAGATCTGTTGCTGATAACTCTTGAGTAGGAGTCGCTTGAGTCATGTCCTGAAAATATAATATTTTGTGAATTGGATCATCAAAATGGAATTTACTAAAGAGAAGGGTGTAACTTGTAAAGATTATAAAAGAACAAGGAAACTTACCAATGGAGGTAGGCACTCATTTGCATGCTTTCGGAGGACTGAAAATCCACCATGAGTGCTTGTGTCTGAAGCGGTTAAGACTTTGCAGAAAGAGTGAACAGTTGGCCTCACAGGCTCCGCTAGGCATTCATCAGGACTTGTAGGGTCACTTTGCTATATATTGTTAAAAAGATGTGAGAAAATTAGAAGTTTATAAGTAAAATTGTAAGTATATATATGCTTACATCTATCTCGGGTAGTAGAGTGATTTGAGCATAAACTTCATCTGTGTCTTGTTCAGCCTACAAAGACAAGAATTGTATGAAGTTTTTGGAAAATAAGAAAAATTTAAGAAATAAATTGGATATTTTTTATCTAACAAACATACAACATAACAAAACCTAATCTGCTTCCACTTTTGAAGCAAGTAAATATAAGCCAAGTTTTTGAACCTCGATGGATCCAAAAATATAGAAATGTAAGGGTGGGATATTACATACCATTAGCTGAGTATGAACAACACGACAAAGAATCTTTGATTTGAGGTTGAAGAGAGGAATCCTCTGATTTAATTCCTGATTTGTTGATGCCTCTAACTGAACAAAACCCACAAATAGCATATAGAAAAATAAATAAATAACCAATTAAAGAAAATCAAAAGTGTTTACAACCAAGAGATCAAAACGATATACTAAGAAAAACTTTAAAGAAGCAGAGATCTGAAGTTTTCAAGCCAGGAATAAGAAATCTTTCACTTACTTGTTCCATGTGGCCTTGAGGAAAGTAGAAAACTCTCTCTCCATCTCTTGGAACATCCACTAGTGGGCCGGCACATGCCTTCCATAGCTCCTTATACAGCAGATCTTCACAAAATTATGAGCCACATCATAATCAAAATTTAGAAGAAAAAAGAAAGATATTACACAACAATTAGTAGTAACAAAGAAAAACAGGAACAAAGTACTATTGTTAGCATAGATTAACAGAGAAATTGAAGGAAAAAAAAAAAAACTAAATCGATAATTAATTTAATTGGGCGAAACAGTATATGGATATAATTTGTAGTATAGATACAAAATACCAAGGAAATTTGGCCATGTTTCGAGGGAGTTTCACCTTCAGGTGAGAGAAATGATGGCCCTCGATTATCCATGGTTAAACAACGAAATTGAACAGCTCCGGTCGCAAAGAGTCTTCTAAAACACAAATCGCCGCGAAATTAAACCTCCAAAATCATGAAATTCTCCGCATTATATGCATAAAGTGGTGATAACGGCAGCCTTTCAATAAATCTCGCTTTGATGAAGTAATTTAACCAGGTAGATGAAACCCTAAACCGTCGATCTTCGGTTACAAATACACAGATCGGAAAACGGAAGAGATGATGTTGAGCTCCAGAACTATTAGGTTCTCTCTCTAAAAAGACAGCAGTTTTAATCTCCCTCTTCCTCTTTCTCACTCTAGAATCCAGGAAATGTGAAAACGCCGTTACAGAACCCTGAAAACAAGTTAATATACGCCTTGATTTCTTCTCTCTCTAAAGACTTCCACTTTCTCTCTCTATAAGCCTGTGTTTGTCTCCTTTCTTGGTGGTGTGTAGTGCGTGAAGCTAACCTAACTAACCATGGTTGAGTTTTGGCTCTTTTTAGTCTTATGTTGGGTTAACTTTCTTTATTTTCATTTCTTTTCGTAAAATACAACTTTTATTAAAAGATATACATAATTACGATAACTTGTATATCCGAGTTTCTGGCTCTAGAAACTTGTCTTTTTCGATACATTTGTATCATCATATTAACCTATGTGTTTTCCTATCATACGTGATTGCTAAAATTATTCAAGAGTTTATCTTACTAGATATATATAGGATATGAAATATTTTTACCAATACAATATGACAAAATAACATTAATAAGTATTGACCTTATGTAAAATTACAAATATGGCAATGTGTGGCATTTGTCCAAAGAACAAAAGGCATTTTATTACAAAGTTAAATCAACATAAAAACCCAGGCGATCATATTTTTAGGGTTACCATCATGGATAGAATAATAATGGGTTAATGTAGAATTTGGTTACCGAACTTTCTGGATTGTGTTCATTTGGTCATTTAATTTATTAAATTTTGATCCATCTAACTTTCTATATATTTCCGAAACGGTCACTATGATCGACTATAACCAGTCCTAGTGACCATTTCGGAAATAAATAAAAATTTAGATTACATTTTAAAACTTAAGCAAAGTTAATTAACCCAATAAGCACATACCATGAAGTTAAATGATCAAATTCGATCATATTGTATGGATATATATTTTTAATAAAGTTAAGTTTTTTTTTTCTATTTTAGCATCTTCTTTGTCACTCTTTTGGTTATCAACTCTAATTTATCAAATCCAATTAACAAGTCGTTAAAGAGGACAAGTGGTACAAATGAATTTTGCAATTTTAATATTTTTTTAAATCACATAAATTGTGGTAAAAAATATTGCTTTGAAATCACCCCAATCTAATTAATCCCATGTTGCCTTGAGTTATGTTACATTTGGTGTTGTTGCCTATGGAAAACTGAAAAATGTTACTATGTTAGATTGTTTTGATCAGTTCTGAATGATGTAAAAAAAGAGTTTTTGCACAACAGTCTAGACTCACCGGGTTCAAAGCTCGATGATATACTTAGTTGTATGGTGCTCGCTAAGTTGTGGTGCTCTTTTTTAAGTTCAATGTTCAAACCCAATCCTTTTGCCCATCGTAAAATTTTGACTTTACTCTCACTGATACTATTGATTAAAAAAAATTATTTGTTGCCTATAATGGGAATGGACTTGTTGCATATGCTCTAAAATGTCAAAGTTCATTGCATATTATTGATGTTTGTATAATAGGTAAGAACAACAGTGATTTATGGTAGGAACTAACTCAACATGGAGGTTTCTTTTATTCAATTTTGTTCTGGATTTTAAATATTTGGGTGCTAAACTACTGAAAGTTTATTGGTATTTAGTCGTATTGCAAAGTATGAAATAAAGAGTCATCACCATTATGTACAATTTCTTCTATCCTTGTTTTTTGTACATATAAGTCTTTGGGGGTAGTTCTTTACACAATTATGTGGTTTTATTTTGTGATACCATATGTTGAATATGAAGATGGTGATGAAGAGTCAATGATCTTATCAAAAAGAAAAGAATTAAATTAAAATTCATAGAAGGCCACCATTTTGTATTTTCTTTCACTTTTGTTTTCCTCTTCTTTAACTTTAACAACCAAACAACAACTCAATTTGCTCTTATAAAATATGTGAGTCTTTATTTTGTTTCATGCATGTTATTTAATGATTCCAACGGTTTATTAGGGTCTAAAAATGATTTTGAAGACCAGAATACAGAAAATAATTAAATAGATGGTTTACTTTCTTGATTGTGCATTCAAAAAGATATTATGAATTGTAGGATAAATAATCATCGTTTCTATGAGTTTATGACGATTTAGAATCACGTAATAAGACTTGTGAATTGGTTTTGTTTAGAATTCGTAGTCAAATTTTGTTGGCTCCTATAACATCAATGGAGGAAAACATAGAAAATATGTAATTAAGCACACCTTAGATTCATTTGGGACTATTGAAGGACCTGAACTTGGTCATTGTGATTTAAGTAATGGATTTATATGGATCCAATATACAATATAACTCAACGAATAGAAAAACAATAATTTGAATAAAAAATTATCTAGTTGAAGAAGTACCAAATGATATAAAGAATGAAGATATTTTTGAATAGTTGTTTGGCGTTAAATGATTTGGAAAGCAAGAAGATGGTGGTGATTGCTAAGTGGATATTGGAAATGGTGTGCTAAAGAACATTGATAATCAAGAACTTTAAAAGTTTTGTGAACAATTTGTAAATAAAGACATATTTAATTGCTTATACATTTTATTGCCATTGTATTTTCGTGTGTTTTTCTATTATAATATCGTAGTTTAAAAAATCCACTTAATTATAACATTTGTACTTCAAATGTTTTTTTCTTGATAAGGATTGTAGTTTCTTATTAAGTTTCTTTTGATAATTATTTATCTATCATATATATCTACTTCATTTGTGATCGTCTTTAGACGATAGTGAAGGAAATGCCAAAAGTAATCTTCATATTAAGGGCCTTAAAAACTACCTAATTTTTTTATTTATTATGAAATATGAGTATTTGTTGAAAACAATTGGGTTTGTGAGATGTAAAGGAGGGGTTAATTAGTGATGTCACTCTAACGCAGAGAGTGGATGGCAACGGCCCGATTGACAGACGTTATACGGATCCTTTTAATCGTCAAAGTTATAGATTAGAAAGTGATGGGACCATTTGAGATTTAAATTTCAAAAATCAATACAAATATCACTAAATTGAAAGACTAATATAAATTAAAATAGTGTGAATATTTAACATACAGTTAAAGTCGGTTTGTTTAAGTGCAATAAATAAACAAGGCTTGGATATAAAAAGAACACCCTAAACTTTCTAAAATCTTACATTACCAATCAAAATTAAAATATATATTTACACAAAAGTTAAATCTAGATTCTAGAGAGATAACAAAGATTAAACCATAGCCTAGGAAGGGTAACCAAGGCAATATCACGTAGAACTGCATGATGCAGAGAACGGTGATCATGTTAATAATCGAGCTAGAAAATTTCCGAATGATGATAAAATTTGAAAATATTATAAGGATGGTTAGGTCTGTTATCTTTGCTTGTTTGCACTCTTATTAAATATAACGGGGTCAGTTAAATTTTAATGGGCATTTCAAAAGAGACAATAGGGGTGACAAGAGCGAGATCGTGGGGACCAAAATGGTTTTGAGCCTTTGACGGACGTTTAATCAGTCATCCAAATACTCAAAAGAGCGGGGACCATTCCGTCTAAAAGCTATTATTGGTTTAAAGGAAAAATAATATAAATGGTATTTATTATAACACTATTTATAGACCATGGTCCCATTCTATTAAAGTTATTAGTCAAATGGTGTATTTATATATATATATATATATACAATTTGATAGTTTAATTATAAAAAAGCGTATATTTTTAAAAATAATTAAGTAATTATGATTAACTATAAAATAATAATATTTAGATTAAACTAAAAAAATTAATATCAAAGGTGATCGTTATGAAGCATAAGATAAAAGAGACATTTATTACAAATGTGTAAAAGTTGAAAGATTGTAATAGTTATAAGACTAAACTAAAATCTGTAAGTTATAATACCAAATTACTACGGTCGTTTTGGGATGAATAATAGTGAGCATTGTAACTAATTTTGTTTGTTTTTGCAGTTATAATCTAATTTGTTTTGTTGCATCACTCGTTATTTGGTATTATTTTTTGCATAAATAGTTCTTTTGACCAACACCGTTAGAATCACACCGTTAAAAACATGTGAAATTTTGTAAGAACAACGTATGAACACATACACATCTTATGAAAACAATTTTAATGATTTTTTTATTAAATCATGAATGTAAAATAATAGCTATAATACTATTTTCTACAAAGTAAATTTATCTAAATCATTCAAGATGTTTATAAAATCAATATTGCAAATCCAAATTTTATTTTTATTATTTTCAATAACAGAAAAAAAACAAAATTAAAACCAATCAAAATAATTTAAATTTAAGTGATCAAATAAAATAGTAATCTAAGAAATCATGCACAATAGAATAAACTATTTTTAAAATTTAAACCACTCTTAAACACAAATCCAATTAGAATCATATTAACTTAAACCACAAGCCACATAATGTTATTTTTTAACTATCTCAGTTGAATAATTTTTATGATGTTGAAGAATAATAATTATAAATGGGTCATTTGTTCTTTTAAACCGTTCGATTAGGAAATGCGATATGTATGACGGGAGGGGATGCAGGGTTCGACGTTACATTACAATTTTTGCAGTGAACACCACCATCTCCATACGGTGTACCGCATTTCACTCACTGTAAGGGTGTGTTTTTGTCGCACGAGAAAAACTAGTCGTTGGCAAGTAAATGCAAATAAATTTATATTTAATCTTTTTAACTTTTACCTCTAAATAAACAATCATTTATTACATAAGTATGCCACCACAAACAAAATATTTATTTACATTATACACATCGAAATATATTTCTCTTCAATGAATTCAAATTCATTAGGGTCCGTCCAAAGAAAATCAAAGGCTGCGATAAACATTTTGGCGGCGGATGAATCATCAATGCCACCCTATATCCCTAAAATGGAGCATCATCATTTCTCATCATCATAGTTTTATCATCCCGGAATGCAACCAACACTTTATGCTCAACCTGTTCAACCTATTTTATTGTCCTCCAAACAACTTCACCAAACCCTAACCCGACCCCATCACCGATTTTGGTCCTGATCTCGATCCTAATACCGTACCCGAATCAAACCAACAACAAAATATCGAGACATCGACAAGGTTGTCAAAATGTGCAACTATTTGTATAACATTTTCAAAAACCAACAGCAAAGCGGTTAAAGCGACAAAGACATTTTACAAACTGCACTTACCTTTTTCCGTGCGGATAATAACAGAAAGCCATTTAAGTTTATAAAAATTTGGGAAATTGTTAGAGTATAACCCGGAGGGAAAAGGGGTTTTGAAAAAGATAGATGATTCGAAACAATAAAAAAACGCTTGGAACCACTTACACGATATCGTCGGATGCATATGTCGGTATTGACTTCAACAAGGCGCATACAGATTCTGAAAGGTCGATATGTCGAGATAAAGCAAAAGCAAAAGCTTCATCTTGTTGCTTGATTAATAATAAATGAATTCAGATTAACGATATATTCGATCAATTTTATTTCACTTTTACCTCACACGTGGAGTATGAACAACGGGCGCTAAAAAAAGAGAAAGCACATCGATGAAAGCAAAAAACGATAGGTTTATATTTGTTGCTGGTGTGGACCTATCATCTTTCTGGAGCAATTCTTAAAACGATATTGAAATTGAATGCCGATATTATGAAGAAATATAAAATACAATTTTTTAGTTTTTAAGTTTAGTTTAAATTACGTTTATGTTTTATTTAATGTTTAGTTTTAGTTTTAAGTTATTGTATTTTTTAAAATTGTTAGATTTAAATAGAAAATATATTTTAAATTAATTTTATTTTTTTAAATAAATTAATTTTTTTAGAAAATTAAAAGAAAAAGTTAATCATTTTCTGGTGAAAACAAAAATATGAAAAAATAATTAAAGCACTAAAATAAAAAAAATAAATATGAAATAACTACACCCCACAACCTTAACTTGCATTTTTTAATGTTATGTATTAGTATTTTATAATTTAAAAATACTAAGCATTTTTAAAAATACTAAATATTTTTAAATATTATTTTACTTTATAAATACACTATAGTCTATATTTTCACTATTTGGATAAATAATAGATATTGTCACATAATGATGAAAATGTTTACAGTAGACTAAAGTGTATTTAACATAATCTTTAAAAAATAATAAACTATGTTTTTTTTCGTTTTTCATATATGCGTTTGTTGACTTGGCATATTTATAAAAAGGTATTTTAGTTATTTAAATTCTGTATTTTTTTTATTTTTAATGGCATATTTGATATTCTTTAATAATATATATAATTTTTTATAAATTTAAAGAAAAAAAAAAGTAGATGAATACTAGGAAAGGGAATTAAGGATAAAAGCGGGGTGTGATGTCATGGGGGCGTGAGTAGCGAGTGTTCCGTGGGCAGGCAACAAGGTTGGCTAGACAAAACCCGGCACAGAATTTCTGTTTCCTTTTTTATTCACGTTTCATTTTCCCCTCCACTGTCAACGATAATTACCTTACACTGCCACTCCTTCTGCCCCTACCCCCACCATCACATGCTCCTTCTGCCCGTCGATAAAAAAAATACACTAATTATAATTACATCGTTTTTATTAACAAAATATAATGTATGATTTACATGGTCAATATTCGCCTCCTTAATTATATTCGCATCGTTGTTTTCCTACCAATTTTACGTATCTTTATCATTTAGTTGACTTAATTAAAACTAAATAAATATAAGGCAAATTACGAAAAAAAACACTATGTTTTTGCACTTATAATGGTTTAACCATCAATTTTTCATTTGTTCTAATAAAACCACTAATTTTTTGAAAAATTTCAACCTGACCACTATGACCTGAAGAAGTCGGCAACAGTGGCTTGGATGAAACGTTTTACCAAAAATGGTGGTTTTTCCGAATCTTAAAAATTGGTGGTTAATTCAATTTTTTTGCAAAATGTAGTGTTTTTTTCGTAATTAGACCTAGATAATGTTACACTTTAATTTATATAATTACGGAAAAAAACTATATTTCATTACTTTTTCTGCTTAAATCATCGATTTTTCATTTGTTCTAATAAACTACCAATTTTTAGAATAAATTTTAGTCTAACCATTATGATCGGAAAAACCGGTAATAATGACTTTAATTAAACTTTTTACCAAAAATTTGTGTTTTTTTTCCAAATCTTTTAAAAATTGGTGGTTAAACCGAACTTTTGACAAAATATAATGCTTTTACCGTAATTAACCCTAAATATAATACAAATAATACAATTGAGAGTTTACCTTTTTTGGTGTAAATGAAAACACTTATATATATATATATATATATATATATATATATATATATATATATATATATATATATATATATATATATATATATAATGATTTTTAGAAATTTGATTGTGAAGATTTTAAAAAATTATACAAAAGTGGTACAAACGGTGTGACATACCGTGGATCCCACATTAGCACGTGGGAAGTGGTAGGTTGGTGTACATTGAGGAACCTTTTACCTATTTAATGGTCCCCACAACTCAGTACATGTCCTACACTTTTGCCACGTGGTACGTTGTGTGGGCCACACTGAGTAGTCAATTGTCTATTTCATCCTCACTTCTTTTGTCTCTAATTTGGGTCGACATGGACCACCAAGGACTCATTGTATGCCACCAAATATTTGTATACTTATCAATGGATCGACGTCGTTTCACTTAACTACTAAGCTTCCAACAGGTGTAGCATATGACCCCAGTCGATAGACAAAGGTACATTTGATAATTAATAGTCTTCATTTTATTATTTTATTTGTTTTTATGTAAACAGTTTTATTATGAATAAATCAAATATAACGTTTATCGGTTCACATCAAAACTCAAAAGACAAATACCAACTAGGGACAAGTTATGCAAATCGATCACGACAGACAAATGTTTAATATATGTGGGATTAGTTTATATGTTGATCACAACTAGGGATCAAAACAAGTCAAATATTTTATGAAGATTTTTACTTCTATTAATAAGAGAGTGTTTAAGATACTTTATTTAAGATGTTTATTAGTGTACATTACCGTATGGAAATGTTAATAAGTGTTTTTTGAAATTTTAATAAATAATATATATTTATTTACTTAAAAAATTAGTTTTCTATAAGTTGTTTTCTCGAACATATTTTAACCTGTTTATAATATATAGAAACCAAATACGTTTGTCGATGTTTTAACCCTAAAAATCATAACTTGCAACCTTTTTTCTTTTTTCTTTTTCTTTTTTTCCTATTCGGTGATGCGTATACTAATTCGCTATTGTCTTTGGTCAGTTTATGTCTAAACAACAATTATCAAATACCAAAAACCAACTTATTAACTTTTTACTTATTCCAACATTTTCTAAACTCTGTTTTTGTTAATACGATTGCTAATGTATTTGTAAATTAAGAGATGTAAACAAGTCAAATACATTTATCACCGGATTTTGAGTTTGAATTTTGAAAATGAAGTTGAATCATCGAGATTCGTAATAAATATCTTTTAGTTATTCATTCAAGCTCTAGAATCAAACTCAAATCTTCCTCTAGCCGAGCTCAAACATGTGTAACTAAATCTCACCGAGCTACCGAATCATGTTCAGACTTAACCTAAAGTTGTTGAGTCGACTACCCAAATACATGACTTTTGTCTTCTATTTTCATTTTATAAAATAACTAATATATGTTAACTGTGGTTAAAAAACTATTTTATGGTCAAAATATAAAAATTTTAAATCGAAAACTTACGTGGTTGATTATTGCTCAAACATATATGGATCGTACTTCAACTGTCAAACTTTTATTTAACATATAATTTTTTTCACTAATTACAAAATACCACTTAGTTAAATTATTTATAATCAAGCCAATATAAATTATGATATTTAACATACCTTATTTTGATATCTCCTATCAAGTTGAATTTGAACCACAATAAATTGACCACTGCCCACTAGGTTAGTCCGTAAGTTAAGGGGGGGTCCATGGTAGTCTATAAAGTCGTACGCTAAGATGTGGTTGTACATTATACTTTTACGATGCTATTGTCATATGCATCTATCGAAGAAATTATTAGAGATGGTATAGATACAATTACGTATACAAGTTGGGCTAGCCCACTTGGCTAACAAGGTGATATTCTAACAATGAGGTTATGGGTTCAAACCCTGACACCAACATAAGAAGGAGTAGTTTAAGAGTAGGAGTAGGATAGATTTGTCGTTCTAAAAAAAAATTGTAATTAGTTTCCAGTTGGTTATAGGTTTCATTTATTACGTTTTAGTATCAATACAGCATTCTAAGTTGTATTTTATAAACATTTTTATTAAACTATTACACATGGACCATTTGGATAATTTTACTATTATACAAGAACAATTTCTGTAATTTTTATTACTATGCAAGGATCACTTTTGAAATTTTACTATTACACGGAGACAATTTTAATAATTACACAAATTAAAAACATATGAGCCATTTTTGTAATATTTGTATTTTGCTTACATATGGACCATTTCAGTAATTATATATTACAATGTTACATAAGGGTCATTGTTCTATAAATTTATTATTAAATAAGGACAAGTTCTATAATTTTATTTCTTGCTATTACACATATTCAAATTTTGTAACTTTATTATTATACAATGACCATTTTACCAAATATGCAAACTTAAAAAAATACATTATTGATATGATTTGATCTTAGGAGTACCAACAAAGTTGGTAAATGTGTTGGTAAATGTTATATATGATAACAAGAATCTATGATCAATTAATATATTTAATATCTTATATGGTATGAGAGCATTAGGTTAAATTCTGCATCACTCATCATGATATGGAGCCCTTCTTCTGTTAGCCAAATCTCTATTACACACAACGATGTCCCACTAATAACCAACGGTACACCTAGCTACCAAAATCGGTCCAAGAGGACAATCAGGCCTCCGCCCACTTATGAGAATAAACACAGCAACGACTCCTTCGTGTTGTTGACTTGGTCAAGTTACACGTTTTTATTCGATAAGCACTTCCAACCCGTAGTTTTAGAAATTAGTCCATGATAGCACGTCTTCCCTTTCTAATCTAGGCTTTGATTATTTAATGTACAATAATTTGCTTTGATGGAATATAACAACAATTGCTCCTACTTACCTGTTTATTTTTTTTCTTCTTCTTCATTCTTTGTAGACTAGCCATCTTGAATTGACTTCCATCAATATGGTGCTTTTATTCCCGACCTCACAATGCCACCCTGATATGAAATACTACACTCGAAGAATCACTAGTTAATATCACATAGCAACTCCAACAAATCCTCATCGCCACCAATAACAACCACCAAGTCATTATCATCAAGCTTAACAATCAAACGAAAATATCAGCCAACCTTATCACCCACATGTGAAAAACTAAAATACCCCAAAACGATATCACAACCCCCTTGCCGCCACATAAGCCTTGACCACAAAAAATATACCTCCCCAACTTCGACGACTCTAAATCGCTCATTTGGCTTTTCCAACGCCGAGAACTATTTTACTTACTACACCATACCACCACCACAATCCTTAGCCCTTGTGGTTTTCTACTTCACTGGCGATGCCCTAAGTTGGTATAAACATATCGCCATCAATAACCTAAGTTGGTATAAACATGTCGCCATCAATAACCTACTTGACATCTGGCCCGAATTCTCGCGTGTCTAACAACTATTATGTGACCCATTTACTTATAAAAATCGCCGATTCACATCATTCAACCTTCGCCAAACAACCACAATCACGACCAACCAAGTAGAAGTCGAACAAATAAGCAATTGTGTCGTTGGCCTATCCGTCAATGCACTACTTGACTGTTCCTTATTCGTCATATCTCAATTCTCAAATTCGTATAATTTGTTTGTAATTGAGTCTACTTTTCATTGTTTGATGTATAATCAGATTTTCTTATTTCTTGATGTATAATATGTTTTTATTTACGAACTCGAATATGATTTTCTGATTTCTTTTTTATAATGTGTCTGAACTTTGAGTTTTCTAATTAATTGTTGGTTTAGGGTCCAAGCTTTGTGGATTTTGATAGTTAGCTTATGAAGATTAGATGGTGATCGATGACGATGAGATCGAAGACCAAATATTTTTCAAACATGAAAAATAGAGAGAAATTTATATTACTTTCTTGTTATTTTAGTTTCTTAACAAATTGAAGTATGTCGTGATGGTCTTTGTTAATTTGTTGTTTTTTAGAACGAAATATAAACAATTAAACTTTATAATTTGGGCGATATTTGTTTATGTTGCTTTTTAATTTTCAGATTTATAAAAAAAAATTGGGCTTTATTTACTAAACGTGTATCCATCGGGTTTCCCATACCCGATGGAGATTTTTTCATCAGAACCCGTCGGATATTTGGCGGGGCGGGGAAGTGATGGATCTGGGGATCAGAGGTCAGGTATGGGGACAGGGATTGCGTTCCTTGCCAATATCCGCCCTCGTTTGCATCCCTACACGAGAATGTCCTATAACGCTGATTGGGGTGACTTGTGGTGAATTTTGGTGGCTCATAGCGAGCATTGTGGTGGCTCATAGCGAGCATTGTGGAGACTTATAACAAGTATTGTGGTGATAGATGGTGCTCATAACGTGTATTGTAATGACTTGTAAATATTAGTGGTGAGATGAGGGTTGAACCAAAAGAGTTTATTTTTAAGGAGTTGGATTTGGGATATGGGTTATTTGCATATGCATTCATCATACATATGACTTACCCCTTTTGTGGTGAAATGGTGTTTTGATGTAAATGGTGTTTTATGATGATAATGACCATGCTGATTTTGGGACAAAATTTCCTTAAACCATGTTTATTATATTTTTGGTGTTATAGTGTGATTTTCTACTCAAACTATGTTAATGTTGATTTGGGAACATTTCCCTTGCAATTTAAACCTAAGATGTTTTTGGTGTTACAAAGTTGTGTTTGAATCAAATGTTGACTAAGATGATTTTGAGTACAAGTTTTCCCCTCGAATTACTCTTATGACGTATGGGTGTTTTAAAATGTTTTTGGGGGACTCCATTATGGGATTAACATTACTTACTTTAAATGAGTTGAACATGTGTATTATAACTATACATTTCCATTGCCTAACTTATTTTGACATGTACTCAGGTTGACGAATAATGATGACTTATGTAGAGCATGAGATTTTAGAAGACCATGAGTTGTGTGGTTTCATTTAAACTATGTAATGATTTTTGGATTGTAATCACCTTGCTCATTTAAAATAAACTAAATTATTTTGAAAGTGGGAGTGTAAGATTTTTATGCAACATAAAACTATAAAATGATTTTGAAGTAAAGACTCAATTGATTTGAAAATGGTATTTTTTGCAACTTAACTGCATTTATATGTTTCATTTGGACCAAATTTATGCATGTGATAACTTATACACTTTGATAAGAACTTGTGAGTTAAAAATGATATTTTTATAATTATCTTTAGCGATGGGTGTTACATAAACCCTTGAATAACGAAGATAATAACAATAAAACCCGAACTTCATCATCAAATTTAACCTCCACAGGTTTTTACATAGATAAAACCAAATTAAACGCATTTCACATGACATGTTATCGACATGCCTTCCATCATCTTCATATTTACCTCCTCCTATATAAAAAAGCTTATTAGTTGATAAGGGGTTTTCATACATATTTGATAACGTCTTTATTAGTCTAAATGTCAATATATTTTCTAATGAAATACTAGTCATGTCGACGACATGTCCATCAAACATCATCCATGCCTCTAGTTTCATCAATTTGGGATTTTTGTTCGGACAAGGGTTCATGAAGGTTTTTGTTTTATCGATATAATCTTTAATTTGTAACTTTCCAAAGCCAAAAATCGTGGCCAACAAATTTGCTGATCTTAACTTTTGTATCTTCAACAATAACTACGATACCATATGTTAACCAACAAACACATAGTTAAAAGATACAAAGAAATATAAATAATACAAAACATTTAATGGTCACAATTAGGATGATTATCATAGATCTATGAACGAACTAGAGAGATTCAATGTTGATTTTATAATAAAAGATTACAATTATGTTGAGGTTCTGTATATAGAGCCATGTAGAGACAAATGAAACCATATCCAGAAAATGTGAGACGATAACATATTATCAGCCTTGGTTTGATATTTATATTAGTCACCAACACCATTTTGAATGTGAGACACCCCTTGGCTACCACCAGAAAATTTTAAATCAGTAGATAACTCATTTTTTGTATTGATAATTTTAAATCACAAACAAAATGTTAATAATAATTAGGTAATTAATAAGTATCTAGTTAGTTTATCAAAATATCATGGATATTTGTTAAGATTTGAGTAGTGTCTCTATTTGTATCTTTATCTTTTATGTTTAACTTTTATTTATAAATATTATGATAGATGTCATTCAATTCAATGTGGTTCAAGATAGGTCATCTATCTTGAATAATATTTATTTGAAAACTCTCAAACTCGTCAAAGTATTCTACTTTATTAATTGGTTAATTATATTAGTTAATAATAAACTAAAACCATTTAAGTTTTAATTAATAGTTATAGCTCAAGCGGTTTTGTAACTTATGGTATTTAATTGGTTAACATAGAAATATATATATATAGTTCATTGAGATAAGCCAAGTTGCTAGGGCTTAAGGAATTATCTGAAGGAATTTTTTTTGCTAATATCCCTCAATATTTCATAGTTTAGTTCCATTATTTGCTAACTTCCTCCAATAATTTCTCTTTTTGTAGGCATTTATGTGTTTCGGGGTTGAAAAGGAGAAATATACAGAACTTCTATTTTGCATGACTATATATATTTATCTTATCGATGAAAATTCATACGACAATGTTATTTAAGAGAAAAAATGATTCTAATTTATATTATTCATGTAATCAAATTTTTTTTATGTTAGTTACTATAAATTAGAGCTAATTATGTTGAAAGGGAGTTTTGGGATTGATTTTGTGAATTTATATTATAGTCAAAGCACATCACTATTTTTTATGATAGAATGGGGAAATGATGAAATATGATGGCTCCAGTGCAATTAAGTGTATGCGTTTCGTTCACTTTATATTAAGTACAATAAATATTTCTCTTATATCGTATGTTTCTTTGTATCTGACAAAACTCATGAAGACAAAAAAAGGTCACCCAATACAATTCTTTCTAATTGGTAACTTTTGTAATATTGTTAGTATGTTTTATTTTCTATTTTATTTAAGATGTTGAGCTAAGTCATGTAAATGCATTTTCTTATGTCTTAACACTAGACTATCTATATATAATGCATATATACTATTGTACGTATTGTTGGTATTGGTTAAATTAACATGTTGGTAAAATTATAATTATTCTGAATGAGTGATTGCCATATTTTGTTTGAGTTTCATGATGGAAAGTTTATAACTAATAAATAATATATATTGTGATGCATATTTGCAATTAGTCATTCATATTTATATTAGATATAATGTTTTTAGGTTCTTATGATATGTCAATATTTTTTACCGATTTTTACTCTTGTGCAACGTAAGGGTATACGCCTAGTAAATCTTATAATAGAGGTCACCCAAATGATTGTGGTTCAAGAGAGAACGATATCTTGAACCATATTTATTTAAAACTTACAAAATACTTCAACTAAGCACAAAATTAATTTATTTTAATGCTATATTCTTCAAGTTTCAACTAGTTAATCATTACAACTCAATAGTTTTTTAACTTATTGTAGTTATTGTACTTATGACACCTACAACTCAATATTTTTTTAAACTTATAGTACTTAATTGTTACTTATGACACCTAATTTTTTAATATAAACATTATACATAGTTCACATATGTTGATTAGATTCTAACTTAAAGAATAAGATGGAAGAACAGATGACTTGAGAGCACACACTTTGAAAGTGCACATGTTAGTATTGTATTAGGAAGAGGACACACAGAGAAGCTAAAACAAATACAAGGCGTAGGGTAAGAGACCAACTAAGCGATCAGTTCTACCCTAGCATAACCTGATGAAATGTTGTCAATAAGAGCCATTTTCTTACCAATTATTTTATATTTTCTCTAATTATATGTAAATTACTTTCATGATGATTATTTTGCAAAAATTCAATTTACATCAAGATGTTAAACATACTAATATATTACGGTAAGAAGATATATAATACATTTGATATCATCAACTAATCATTAAAATTAGTGATTGTCAATGATTCAAAAGTTTATAGTTGATTATTAATATGTATACAATAAATACTTAATAAAAAAAATAATACCATTTAATTCAACAACATAAACCATTATGTTGGAATATGATTGTAAAACATTATATATCTAATAAAAACGGCTCTGATACCAACTTGTAACACCCGACTTTTTAAACAAAAACACCCCTGAAAATTTTTCATTTTTAATACAGGTTTTAGTACTTAAAACCATAAACAAAGGGGTATATTTCTAATAAAAACGGGTACAAGTGTATCAAGGAGTGTATAAAATACCATAGTCTCCTTTGAAGCCGGGCTGCTACTGACAGCATCTATGAGTCCTACTTCAAAGTCACGGACTCTATCTTGTCCCCTATCAGTATCATGCTAACCTGCAGGGACATTTAACAAACGGTATGAGCAACAAAGCTCAGTGAGTAATCAAATCTGCAAATAACATGTATCAAAATACAATCATATAACTGTCTGGATATCGAATCCAGACTACTAGCCTTACTGGCTAATCGTGTGTATCTGAGGATACCGCATCCAAAGTACTAGCTTTACCGGCTAATCATATATCATGTGATTATCAAATCACCTTATCATATCTAATTAGTTATTTGCATACCGATCATATCAATTCTGTTTGCCGTCAAGGCCTTATGTATATAATAGAGAATAATATTCAAATTCTCAATCATCGTTTTTGTCCCCTGTTTCTTAGTCATATCTGACTGTATCATATATCATGACTATATAAGTCATATCATTTGTCATGACTATATAAGCCGCACCAAATCATTTCTAGCATGCGAATCATAGCCCGCAGGCCGCACCAGTTTGGGTTCAACGACCCGGTATCGTAGCCATCAGGCTGCACCATTTCTGTATAATCATATCATAGCCATTTAGGCCGCACCAGTTGGATATAGCATCCAATATCATAGCCACGAGAGGCCGCATCATCTGTTAACAGTTTCTTTCACGATCAAATATGGCTCACGGGTTATGTGACATCCGCCTAAAATGGATTTGGGTCAACCCAACCCAATTAGAAATCTAATAAACCCTAATCGAGATTACTTGACGCTAATAGGATCAAAACTCATACACTACGTTATAAATTGATGTTAATAGCAATATAGCATAGTATAATGTTATAACTATAATCAAATTAAATTATGATACCATATTATAATCAAATAAAAGTATAATTCTCTAACTAAATTAAAAGAATCAAACTTGAATGCTATAATTAAACTTCAAATCAAAGTAGATTGTTATAATCAAATAATAACCTATTTTTTTTATAAAACTCTATTTTTATAAATACTACATTAAATTTTATAAAACTCTTAAGATGCTTGTGCTAGTGGAAAATTATGAAAACCACCAAAAGTCAAAAGATATTCCCATGGTCTCCCACTCACACCTCCCATCATCTTTCCTTTCCTTTTCCTCTCACCACATTATTCTCATCACCACTCAAACCCTCTCTATTCTTTCTCTAACTCTCAATCTCGAAATTTCTCCAAGAAAGCTTCATTTTCCAGCCAAGAACAATCCCTCATACTCAAATCTTCATCCCTCTTGAAGCATTCCTCAAGGTATGTTGTTAAAAGTTTTAAATTCATACATGAAACAAATTAAATCCACCAAAATATCTAAAACTCATTTTATGTATAAACCTGATTTTTCTCAGAATCCCATTAATAAAATAAGAAGTTCTGGAAATTTTCAGAAATTAACTCATTTTTATCGAATTATTATAATTATTGCACTAAAATAGGGCAATAATTCATATAAAATACTTTTTATATTCAATAACTTCTGAGAAAATTATGGGATGACCCATAAACTGAGAAAACATAATTTATGAAGTTTCATGCATTTATATTACAGTTTTATGGTTATTTTGTATTTTATTTTGTTGAAGCTAAATAAATAGAAAAATATAGTTATGTATGTCAAAAACACGATTTTATATTTTTCGCACCTTAATAACATTATAAAGACCCCATGCAAAAATTTACAGATTTTTGTAAGAATGTTTTCTTATTTTTCCAAATTTAATGATTGTTTAATGGGTTAAATTGTTAATAAATAGCTATACAAGTCCGAAAATTATAAACCCTGGTCACAATATCATATATGACATATTAATCATAGATAAAAAGTTTAATGAATTTTCCTTAATAGTTTACTATTATTTATGATTTTATTGATTAGTTAATAATGAAAAACATAATAAATACTTCCCATTGTCCAAAATATCCAAAATATTTACATTAGGCTCAATATAATGTTATAAAACTATGGTTAATTTTCCAGAATTTTTGGGAATCATTTATTATTTTTCCCGAAATTTGTTGTGGTTTAATTATTAAAATACTAAATAAATACTAAAGCAGTTAAGAAAAATATGAAAATTTTACATTAATTACTATTTTATGAAATAATGATTTTCTGATAATTTCAGAATGTTTCATTACTGTTTAGTATTTAAGACCATTTTCCTAAATATCTAAGCATGTAAAAATGCATTTTTAATGATTATTTCATATAAATAATTGTTTATAATATATAAAATCTATAAATACTTATAATTTGACTAGTTATTATTTTAATAAGAAATTATTAAAATCTTGCCTAAAGTGAAAATATAAATTAATTAAGCAAAGTAATTAATTCAATTTAAAATTCATTTAACATAGGAATACATTAATATTCAAAACAAAATTTGGATTATTGTTAATTCATCTAATATAAGAATATATGTCTAATTATTTTTATTAATACTATATTCCCGTTTATCGATTCCTAAGCCAAAACTATTAATTATATTAGGTTCTACGTCATTTTGACCCGAGCCGTCTTTCGTACGACACGCGTATTCCGTTTGGACTAAAGTGAGTAATCTACCCCATATTTTATAATTTTCAATACTTTTGGGGTGTATCATGTGGTTCTAATATGTTTTCAACTTCATTTTATTATTTTATCACAATTGAGACATTGTTGGGACATTTATACTTGAATCATTATTTGTATAATTATTGTTTGTTTACGCTACATGTACTTGTAGTGCATTATCATTTTTAGTCTAATCTCCATGACTATGCCCGTATTCTTGAGGTACGTTATGGACAATAATAGCGCTATTGGGTTGACCACCCCGCCTTGGGACGCTAAGGTGATTGATTGCACGTGGTTGAGTGTGTATGATGATTAGATGCTCCATCCTATATATATACATATATATGTATATATAGGGTGAGGACTTATTGTTGTTGTTATCATTTGTTAATCAATTTTTGATTTATAAACTGTTATCTCAATAACACTTGCTTGCCAACTTCAAAAGAAAACAAATTTCAAATTATTCAAACTCACAAGTTTCTTTAATAAAACTAGATTACTCACCAACTCTCGTAGTTGACTTGTTTTTACCCATGATGCAGATTTGAAGAATGAAGTTGATGAAAAGTAGGGTATACCTTAGAAACCCACAAGACTATTTAAATTTGATGTAATAAATGTTGTTTGTATTTGAATTTGTATTCGTATGTGTGGATCTTGTTTGCCTACTTAGTACTTAATTGAATCTAATCATATTATAACATAGTTGTCATGAGACTTTGAACAATATATCACGCCTTGATCGATTCCGCCAAGGATCGGGGTGTGACAGATTGGTATCAGAGCCCTTGACTATAGGGAATTAGGTTAATTGCCTTGACCTAGTCTATAGCCTCTAGGGTCCTCTCGTATGCTAGTTTATAAAATGCATACACAACTGCATGCAATTCGCACTTAGAAAATTCTAGGAATACCTTTGTGTGCTAATTGCTCCCTTATGTGCTTACGTATTACTCATGACACTTATATGTGTGCCTACACTTGTAAATTTTCTCTTCTTTCTCTGAAAATCACACACATACTCAAGTGGTTTCAAAAAAAAAAATAAAAATAAAAAAAAATTTATACGTATATAATCCTTAGAACTCATAGGAAATTCCAAGTCATCCACTCTAGTTGGGTAGGATCATAGTAATGGACGCGTAGTAACTGGAAGGGGGAGGTGCCGGTAGCCCGAAAGTCCTGACTAGGTAAGCATTCGTATACATCCCAATCAACCGAGGGACCAGTTTGCTTACCTGGGGACCAAAGGCGAGAGTTCCCAAACCTATAGGCCAAAGCGCGTCATTCACATTACTTTTGAGCCATCAAAATACCCGACCTTATCAAACGTATCCGAAAGGATACACTCTAAAATGGCCAACTCATTGGACTATTAAGTTCCCTAATGGTCCTAGAAGTGGGAAAACATGTGAAAACTTAGTATTATGGGGGCCCACGCAAATGCTACATGATTCACATTTAATACCCATGGAAAGCCCAGAAGGTGCCCAATACAATGATATTTTTATAAAGTATAAGTACAAGTACATACATACTAGAACAGTGTCATAACCAAAACAATACAAGAGTAATAAGATGAGTTGAACACTACGAGTAGGCCTAGATAGTTATGTAATCATATCTAGGATAAATAGAGCCTGATCAACTCTATTGGTCCAAGGTATGACTAACATGTGTTTAGGAATAATTGTAGTGAACAACAAGTCTAAAAACTTATCAATAACCATATACAAATAAACTCTAAAACAGAATACAAATCTAAAATACTATAGAAGTATTTTATAATACTATAGAACCATACATCTAGACATTTTATGTACATGTTATACCCCTACCCTTACACGGTCGATAATATCTGACCAATAACTATTATCGAAAACCTACAATCATTCCATCTTTAATCTCAATAGCACAAGAATGCCACCTTGTCAAAGTAACCAACATACCATCACACCATCAACAGATCGACCGATGACTCCACTGGTGGACACCGTTATATTTCATGTCGTTGTGGCAGCCGCCATGACAAACATTAGCATTAATGGCATAAACGGAAACAGGAACGGTACCAACGGTTTCATTAGACTAATGTTGGAATTCAATCTGAACGCCGAAAGCAGGCTATCTCACCTGTTAAGTCTTCTATTTTCTCTTCACTTATGATCTTGAGAAAGTCAGGGTTAAAACCACTCATATCAAAATTAGAAGGTACTTGACTTGGACCTTCCTGAAGAATAGGAATGGTCATACCTTCTATCATAGGATGTGAAATTTCATCATTTACATTCTCAAGTAAATCAAGATTCATATCTTCCTGATCTAAGAAACTCCAATCTTCATCAAAAAGTATTTGACTTGGACCTTCCTGAAGAATAGGAATAACCATACTTTCTATTATAGGATGTGAGCCTTCATCATTTACATCCCCAAGTAAATCAACATCTATAGCAGAACCGGATGGCAAAGATTGCTGCTGTGCATGGGTCCCTGATGAAGTTTCCTCCATCTCCTCGGCCTTTCGTTTCCTGTAAACATCTCTAAAGACAGCTTGCCTAAATTTCTTTGTGGTATCAGTCATCTTCGAACTTGAACCCTCGAATATTGCTTTTTTCTCATTTTCTATACCAAGTATTACGTCTGCTTCATTAGCAATATTATTCAATTCCTGTTACATAAATACTTTCAGTCAATACAATCTCATGGTACTAAAATTTTGAAAAAAAAAATGCAATTTTTAACCTGAGTATTGTTAATAAGAGTTTCTAGACTCTTAAGCTGTCTTCGAGGCCATTTTGGTATGCCTAACTCCCTACAACGATTCTTCAACTGGGTTGATCCAACGTTGAGTTCCTTTGCAGCTTCCAAAAGAGGCTTGTTAAAGTGCTGAGTTATTGCTTCCTTACTTAATGGCTGTCTAGAACCACTTCCACTGCCAACTACTGTGGTTCTTGGACTCAAAGAATCAAATCCGGTTGTGCTATTGTCATTCTGGATCAATTGAGCATGATCCTGACCAAAGATAAACTTTGGTGCAATAACATTAGTATCTGACGTCGGCAGTAACTGTTGATTTTCAGCTATGAACCCAGGGTTTTGAAATCCCTCTAGATTTCTTTGAATCATCTGAAGGTGATTCTGGTATTGAAAACCTCCCTCAAACTCAGGATTCATTCCAACACTGTCGTTATGAATCACCTGTAGTTGATTGTCATTCTGTATGCTAGCCATGAATCCTTGATTCATGGGGATAATCTCACTGTTCGTTAAGTGCTCGTCCATGAATGGATTGTAATCCGTTAAACTATCCATTAGTGGAGCTTTAAAAAAAAAAAAAAAAAAACAAAGGTTAGATGATAAAAACCAAACTGACATAAAAGTACTAGAATTCAACCTGGAAGTAAGTTTTGAGATTGCTCATAAGCAAAGCCCAAAGATGAAGGCCCTAGATCTTCTGAGATTATATTCATCGCAGGAAAACGAAAAGACTTTTAAAAACCTTTCGATTACCCTAGGTGCTATTTTTTTCAACATTAACTGCTTAACTTGATAAGGACAGGAAAACGAAAAGACTTTTAAAAACCTTTCGATTACCCTAGGTGCTATTTTTTCAACATTAACTACTTAACTTGATAAAGACAGGAAAACGAAAAGACTTTTAAAAACCTTTCGACTACCCAAAGTGCTATTTTTTCAACATTCACTGCTTAACTCCGATAAGGACAGGGAAAACGAAAAGACTCTTTATAAAAAAAATTTATATCTCCGGAAAGTGGAAATAATTCAAAGAACATTTAATTAAATAATATCATAATAATGGATTAGAACCTACTCACCTGGCGTATATACAGCTCGTGGTCCACCTGTATCTTGCATATTTTATTCCTCTTATGCGTATCAGCTATAAAATGACATTACAAACATACATACACAGACATACATACATACATACATACATACATACATACACATACATACATACATATACATACATATATACATACATACTGTACCGCCTATCATCCTCAGACCGATGGTCAATCTGAGAGGACAATTCAAACACTCGAAGATATGTTGAGGGCGTGTGTCTTAGAGTTCGGAGGAAAATGGGACTCTCATTTACCGTTGGTGGAATTCTCCTATAATAACAGTTATCATTCAAGCATCGGGATGCCACCATTTGAGGCATTGTATGGCCGTAAATGCCGATCTCCTATTTGCTGGCATGAAATTGGGGAGTCTCACGTAATTCGCGCAACAGTGGATTCTCCAATCGTTGGTCCTGAGCTTATCCAGGAAACAACCGACAAAATCACTCAGATTCGCAATAACCTTCTCACAGCTCGTAGCCATGGAAAGGTGTGGTTTGATTTGGACGCAAGGGTAAATTGGCACCACGCTACGTAGGTCGGTTTAAGATCCTGAAAAGGATCGGACCAGTAGCCTATGAGTTGGATCTACAAACAGAGCTTCAGAAAGTTCACCCACTATTTCATATAGCTAACCTCAAAAAGTGTTTAGCAGACGAGAACCTTCATGTTCCTCTCGAGGATATCCAAATTGACGAGACAATGCAATTTATCGAGAAACCCTTGAAAATTGCCAACCGGAAGGAAAAGCAACTCAAAAGAAGTCGCATTCCCCTGGTCAAGGTCAGGTGGCAGTCGACACGTGGACCCGAGTATATATGGGAGCGTGAGGATCATATGCGTACCAAATACCCGCATCTTTTCTCTTAAGGTACTTTCTTATTAAATTTCGGGACGAAATTTCCTAAAGTAGGGGAGACTGTGACATCCGCCTAAAATGGATTTGGGTCAACCCAACCCAATTAGAAATCTAATAAACCCTAATCGAGATTACTTGACGCTAATAGGATCAAAACTCATACACTACGTTATAAATTGATGTTAATAGCAATATAGCATAGTATAATGTTATAACTATAATCAAATTAAATTATGATACCATATTATAATCAAATAAAAGTATAATTCTCTAACTAAATTAAAAGAATCAAACTTGAATGCTATAATTAAACTTCAAATCAAAGTAGATTGTTATAATCAAATAATAACCTATTTTTTTTATAAAACTCTATTTTTATAAATACTACATTAAATTTTATAAAACTCTTAAGATGCTTGTGCTAGTGGAAAATTATGAAGACCACCAAAAGTCAAAAGATATTCCCATGGTCTCCCACTCACACCTCCCATCATCTTTCCTTTCCTTTTCCTCTCACCACATTATTCTCATCACCACTCAAACCCTCTCTATTCTTTCTCTAACTCTCAATCTCGAAATTTCTCCAAGAAAGCTTCATTTTCCAGCCAAGAACAATCCCTCATACTCAAATCTTCATCCCTCTTGAAGCATTCCTCAAGGTATGTTGTTAAAAGTTTCAAATTCATACATGAAACAAATTAAATCCACCAAAATATCTAAAACTCATTTTATGTATAAACCTGATTTTTCTCAGAATCCCATTAATAAAATAAGAAGTTCTGGAAATTTTCAGAAATTAACTCATTTTTATCGAATTATTATAATTATTGCACTAAAATAGGGCAATAATTCATATAAAATACTTTTTATATTCAATAACTTCTGAGAAAATTATGGGATGACCCATAAACTGAGAAAACATAATTTATGAAGTTTCATGCATTTATATTACAGTTTTATGGTTATTTTGTATTTTATTTTGTTGAAGCTAAATAAATAGAAAAATATAGTTATGTATGTCAAAAACACGATTTTATATTTTTCGCACCTTAATAACATTATAAATACCCCATGCAAAAATTTACAGATTTTTGTAAGAATGTTTTCTTATTTTTCCAAATTTAATGATTGTTTAATGGGTTAAATTGTTAATAAATAGCTATACAAGTCCGAAAATTATAAACCCTGGTCACAATATCATATATGACATATTAATCATAGATAAAAAGTTTAATGAATTTTCCTTAATAGTTTACTATTATTTATGATTTTATTGATTAGTTAATAATGAAAAACATAATAAATACTTCCCACTGTCCAAAATATCCAAAATATTTACATTAGGCTCAATATAATGTTATAAAACTATGGTTAATTTTCCAGAATTTTTGGGAATCATTTATTATTTTTCCCGAAATTTGTTGTGGTTTAATTATTAAAATACTAAATAAATACTAAAGCAGTTAAGAAAAATATGAAAATTTTACATTAATTACTATTTTATGAAATAATGATTTTCTGATAATTTCAGAATGTTTCATTACTGTTTAGTATTTAAGACCATTTTCCTAAATATCTAAGCATGTAAAATTGCATTTTTAATGATTATTTCATATAAATAATTGTTTATAATATATAAAATCTATAAATACTTATAATTTGACTAGTTATTATTTTAATAAGAAATTATTAAAATATTGCCTAAAGTGAAAATATAAATTAATTAAGCAAAGTAATTAATTCAATTTAAAATTCATTTAACATAGGAATACATTAATATTCAAAACAAAATTTGGATTATTGTTAATTCATCTAATATAAGAATATATGTCTAATTATTTTTATTAATACTATATTCCCGTTTATCGATTCCTAAGCCAAAACTATTAATTATATTAGGTTCTACGTCATTTTGACCCGAGCCGTCTTTCGTACGACACGCGTATTCCGTTTGGACTAAAGTGAGTAATCTACCCCATATTTTATAATTTTCAATACTTTTGGGGTGTATCATGTGGTTCTAATATGTTTTCAACTTCATTTTATTATTTTATCACAATTGAGACATTGTTGGGACATTTATACTTGAATCATTATTTGTATAATTATTGTTTGTTTACGCTACATGTACTTGTAGTGCATTATCATTTTTAGTCTAATCTCCATGACTATGCCCGTATTCTTGAGGTACGTTATGGACAATAATAGCGCTATTGGGTTGACCACCCCGCCTTGGGACGCTAAGGTGATTGATTGCACGTGGTTGAGTGTGTATGATGATTAGATGCTCCATCCTATATATATACATATATATGTATATATAGGGTGAGGACTTATTGTTGTTGTTATCATTTGTTAATCAATTTTTGATTTATAAACTGTTATCTCAATAACACTTGCTTGCCAACTTCAAAAGAAAACAAATTTCAAATTATTCAAACTCACAAGTTTCTTTAATAAAACTAGATTACTCACCAACTCTCGTAGTTGACTTGTTTTTACCCATGATGCAGATTTGAAGAATGAAGTTGATGAAAAGTAGGGTATACCTTAGAAACCCACAAGACTATTTAAATTTGATGTAATAAATGTTGTTTGTATTTGAATTTGTATTTGTATGTGTGGATCTTGTTTGCCTACTTAGTACTTAATTGAATCTAATCATATTATAACATAGTTGTCATGAGACTTTGAACAATATATCACGCCTTGATCGATTCCGCCAAGGATCGGGGTGTGACAGGTTAGCCCGCTGTTGCCTAGACTCACGGTTTAGCCCGCTGTTGTCTATATAAGTCTGGCTCATCAAAATAAACCATGGCTCACGGGTTAGCCCGCTGTTGCCTAGACTCACGGGTTAGCCCGCTGTTGTCTATATATAGGTTTGACTCACAGCTCCGTTCTTGTCTATTAAAGATTCACGGCTTATCTGGTATTGTCGTACCATTAATATCGACTGACTCACAGCTCCGTTCTTGTCTATAATAGACTCACGGCTTATCTGATATTGTCATGTCAATATTGTTGACTCACAGCTCCGTTCTTGTCTTTATCAGACTCACGGCTTATCTGGTATTGTCGTATCACAGTGTATATATATATATATATATATATATATATATATATATATATATATATATATATATATATATATATATATATATATATATATATATATATATATATATATGTATTGACTCACAGCTCCGTTCTTGTCATCGCAATGACTCACGGCTTATCTGGTATTGTCTTTTACATATATTTTACACTTGTCATTTTCGTCCCCCGAAGCCGTTTCAACCTGTAACAACTCAATCATCATATATCATATATGATATCAGTGAGGTTACTCACCTGGAACTTCGCTGCATTTGATTCCGGTTGTTTCTTGCTTTTGCGTGCACCACAACCATTTATCCCGTACCTATATATTCATTTATATACCAAATGATAATAGGTTAATAACTATTTCAGTTGACTCTACTGCACAAGAGTCCTATACAATACAATTGGGGACTATTTCCAAGCATTTCCAATCAATAACCATCGTTATAAAATTTAATACACTTCCCGAAATACGCGTATTCTACTACAGTACTTTTGGGAGGTCGTATTCGTAATCCGATAATTTTCCATGAAGTTTTACAACATATTAGACCTATGTTTAAAATTTCAGGTCAATCGGATAAGCCTAGCATTGAAATCAAACTTGGAAAAATCACAAAAGCTGAAATGGTCTCTGCCCAGGGCTCGAGTCGCGACCAACCCCCTGGTCGAGTCGCAAAGGCACCTCTTCGAGTCGCGACCAACCCCTTGTCGGGTCGCGATCGCTGGGCAGTGGTGCAGAAACTCCGATTTTGTGCTAGAAATTCCCATTTTTCCATTTTTAAGCACTTATTGTTCGACTTAATCGTTTGGGGTTTATTTCTAGGCTAAAACCTTCTATTAATACAAGGTTTTCAACCCTCAAAACCCACTCAATCAATCATATGAAGATTTAGGGTTCTTAGTTCTAACAACCCCAAAACTTCAAATTCATCCAAAATAACAATCTACTTCCATTTTCTTTAGTTAAGTCTTTATTAGCATGACTTAATGGAAGTATTGCATCAACTTAACAACATAATCATGACTGCAAATGCAGTTTTTGAGTTCTACAAAACTCATCAAGAACAAACAAGCTAGAACTTGAAAAACTAACCTTTCAAGCTTAGGAATCATCAATTCCATACTATGATTCCAATTCCACACTTCAATCCTTCAAGAACCCTTCAATTTTCTGCAGAATCGCACCTGCAATTTCTCCTCCCGTTGCTGCACAATTGGCTAGTCAAAGAGGAGAGTCAACTCTTCTATTTATACCTCAATTTTTACATTTTTAGTCCTAAAGTTCATTTTCTTGAACTTTGACCACAAAATCAAGTTTTATTACAATAAAACTTCCATTATACATTTGCCACAAACAACAATATTTTTCATATTTGGTCATTCACATGGTCAAATGACCAAATTACCCTTTTATGGTAAAACGACCAAAATTCCGTTTTTATAACATTTTAAGTCCAAAACTCAAAATATTATTTCAAACTAAATACTTTTCTGTCCAAAAGACCGATTTACCCTTCCAAGGTAAAATGACCATTTTACCCTTTTATTATTATTACATAAAAAGAGTGTCTTGGCGTTACAAATTCTCCCCTCCTTCAAAAGATTTCGTCCCCGAAATCATACAAGGAGTTGGGGGTATATCACCCTCGTTTCGTTTTACTTTCGGTCTTCCACGTCATGTCGGAATCTATATGGTATTGCCTAAGCACTTAACCATACTAGTCTTCTTATCTTGTGGTTAGATCACAGTTTACATCAATCCCCCGGTTGTCCCGGGTACCTTATCTACTTATCTTTCCTCATCTCATCATAAGGAATTTATTGGAAATTATTACTACACAAACCTTTCTTGTCATCCAAAACAATTTTTTTTAACCTTTCCAAAGGTTTACTTTTCGTATTACCATATTCCTTTACTTGGAATTTTAAAGGCTTATATTCGGCAATTCACATACCGCTTTACAATTTCTTAACCATTCTTTAAATTCGATCGTATTCATCAAGTATCCTCTTCAGTTTGTGCAAGAATCTAGGATCTAGCCAACGGCCTTATCACATTTTCAATCCAATAAATCGGAGGATAACATGGTATTACATACCATTCTTCATACGAGTCATCAAACTACAAGCATGAAAACTGCTATTTCTTGCAAATTTTCTCAAAAACAGACGATCTTCTCATCTTCTACTAGGGTCTGCTATGCTATTTTCAAGAATATCTTCTAAAATCTGCAGCATTAGGTCACTTTATTCACCAATACACGGTATTTGCAGAGACTTTATTGCAAAGTCTATAACAATGTTGTCCCATTTCTTTTCTGGGACCAACAACGGGTCAATTTCTTCGCATGATTCTAACGGTTTGACTTTACTTTGTATACAAGTCAAATACTTTTCATATGTCTTTCAATATCTTTCTTCAATCCGGCCACCAACACATAGGTTTTATCGACCTATCCAGTCTGGTATTGCTCCGGGTATACTGCATATCTAATACAAAATACATCTTTTCAAGATGATTTTCATATTTCACTTGGCTTTGGAACTCACATACACAACTTAATTGATTTAGAATCATTCCATGACTAAAACCTTCAGTTTACATCAGGTTTTAACTCAATGGAATCACTGATTCCCTTCCTTTATCAAAAATTTCAGTTTTTACATTTTTACCCCAAAACCTTAGTTTCAATTCAATTAACGATTACTACTAGTCTCTTTTATCTCTTTCAGCATGTTAGACTCATTAAAACCCTTTTTAAATCAACTTGGTCATATAAACCCGTTGGTTAGGGCTGTTGAGCTCAAATTATCATTTCTTGATTTTTTTAACATTTTCAATGGTTAAGCTAAGTTTAGATAATGATTAAAACACAAATTAAGGCTAGGAATCATAGGATAATCCTCCTCTAGCCACTGAAATCACGAAGCTACAGTAACCTACCCACGGGAAATGGGTTAAACAACCCTAAAAACAAGATTACTAACCTTCTTTGGCTTGGAATTCTTAAATTCCAAGGTAATTTCTTCCAATTCCACTTCAATTCCTCATGATCATCACCAACCGACCCTCCTTGCCCTCTCTAGAAGTCTCTCCCGTGTTTTATGAACTGGGAGAAGATTTTTCTCCTTTTTATACCTAGCTACTTTGCCCAATTGACATTTTAGTCCCTCTAGTTCCATTTTTCCCAAAATGGCACAACATTCATTTTATAGTATTATAAATTTTGTTTTCTTTCATTCTTACCCCAAAATTATATTTTCCTTACATTAAAGTCATTTGTGTGCCAAATGACCATTTTGCCCTTTTTGACCAATTTTTACTATTACGCCCTCGTTCAAACCCAACTTTTCATATGTTCATTTTATGACTTTTACTAAAATTTTCAGGTGCTTACACTCTCCCCTCCTTAAGAAGATTCCGTCCCCGGAATCTTTTCGACTTTTGCATAGTACAATTATCTTTTCTTTACTAACACTTTTTATCTTTGAGGAAATAACATTTTACTCCCTCAACTTTTTAAATCTTTTATTTAAGATGCGTAACTTTCTGAATAGTTTTCAGGAATTTGTGTTTTAAAGATTATCCCACTTCTAATTCTTTTCTTCTTATAATAGGTTTATTCATCCGAATATCCTTTTAATAGTTTACATTTATACACCTAACCAAAATACATTTTTGGTTATTTTACCCTCTTTTCCTTATAATATTCAGAATCCTTATCATAACATATATAATACTTTTATAAATGACTAAAATACCCTTTTAGTCACTTTATCCATTTTCTCAACTTTTTAGTCGCTCACTCGTACTTCATACTCTATGTTTTAATTACATTCCTTTTTACCTCGTTTCATTCATATGCAAATATCTTAGTGAAACTTATTTTACAAAGTAGTTTCATACTTTTATCAAAAATAACAGTCTATTTTGTAATTCTTCTCATATCTTTATCAAAAACACATGAGATTATACTAATCATATTCTTTAGTTGTAAAATTTTGTCCCTTAGTGGACATTTTAATTAAGCAAATTTGTTTTACAACACCTCCTCATTCTTTTCACTCTTTACTTATAATATTATTCATTTATTTTCACTCTTCTCTTTTTCTCATTCCTCTACTCATTCATTATTACATAGATAATTTATTACTATTTCTTCTTTCCAGAAGTTTTACAACTTTTTATCCTTTATATATTTTATTCTTTAAATCTTTTAAACTTCAAGTTTGTTCTTCTTTTTCTCTACTAACAACTTCCGATTCATTACCATTTATAAGGTAAGTATTCTCTTTCTTTCGTTACTCTTTACATCCTCACTTTTCTGTTTGGGACAGAATCTGTCGAAACAGTACACCTCACACGAGAATTTACATATCTCACTCCAGAAAAGTCAAAATGACATACCGCTTTTTGTTTTAGAAACTAGACATCCGTAGGTTTCTTTCTATGTATGATACATACTTTTTAGCCTAGTAGATTTGTACAGTTTTACTGTTGAAGTTGACCTATTGTTGCTGTCAAACTTCATTACTCTTACTTTCATCACCTTTACTATGTAATTATAGGATTTATTTAACTTTATACTATCGTTCATACATCCTCATCATATTGTTATCTTCCTCCTTTTATATTTCACATGGGTTATTTTCATGAATACTTATCTTGTATCCCGTGGTACTCATAGTATCTTTGTATCTTGATTTATTAATAATTCAAACGTTACTCCCATTCTTATTTCATGATTTACGAAATCTCAATTTCACGTGCCTCTTCCTCGTTCCCTGTACATTATATGCATTACTTTTACAATTACTTACCCTATATCACTCTTTACTTGTATCATTTTCACATTTTGACATATTAGTAACCAAGATACTTCTTTCATTCTCCTTTATTATTTATGAGATTTCGGTCTCACTTACTCATTATACTTACTAATATAATCATGTCTTTTTCATGTTTCAGCTTTCTTACAATACTTTTATAAATAAACTTTGCATCTTTTTAGGTATTCCGTGTACCATTCTCATGATATTACTTAGGTTTTAGTACTTTCTTGTCGTTCTTATTTCTCATATTAGTGCTTAGTTTAGCACTTTATCTTCTACTCATTAGTTCTCCACCGCCCCTTCAATTGGTTACCATAATTAGTTCAATCTTTTAAACGACTTATACCATCTCATACCTTTTGTGTATGACAATTCATCTTTTCATACAATTTTCATTCTCATTACTCCGACACATCGTAATATATATATTTTTTTATAAAATTTTCTTTTCTGACTCGTCAATTACTTACCCATCCCATCATTCTTTCATAATCATATAGATTAATACCATGTTTTCCACAGACAGTAAAACTTTATATCTCCTAAATTTTTTTTTTACTTACTAACTTCTTGCATCCGCTTTTAGTTTTCCCGAAATTACCATTTCCCCCCTACTTTCTTATTTACCAGGAAGGAATTTAACCAACACAATTCTTAATAATACTTATTTCTCGCTTCCCATATTTAATTCTTTTAATACTTTCACATGTAATTCAGATTTTACCTTTTTATTATTTAATACTCTATACTTATTATGGCTAATGCCAAAAACTTGTCTTTCTTACTACCCAAATACACCATTTTACCATTTGTTTAGGAAAACTTACATTACCAATTTAAGTATTTACTTCCTTTCCTTATTGTACTCTTTTAGCATACATTTTTTTTCGTGTTTATATAATATGACCCTTCTTTCATAGTATTTACTTCCTTTCCTTATTGTACTCTTTTAGCATACATTTTTTTTCGTGTTTATATAATATGACCATTCTTTCATAGATATTAAACTTTCGTATCCCATTCATTTTCTATACATTTTCTAGGCTTTAAGCCCAAATTCATTTTAACATATCTTTTACCGTCATTCTCTATGTATTATAAGGCTATATGCCCAACACAATACATTACCTTTTCGTTTATACCTCCTTCCTTTATACGCTTTATTTATACATATATTAAAGCTATAAGCTTATTCATTCCTTTACAGTATTATATCTCGTATTCCATGTCATACTTTCTTCTTATGTATTTCATGATGAAATATCGACACCATAATTTTTTTCCTATATCATTTATTCTCTTGTATTTTGAGGCTGTATGCCAAATACTTTATCTCATTCTTTCGCCTCTTAGTTTATAGTATTCTAATTAGGATACATATTTCATATCCACCTTTACACTTATATATTATATAAGTTTCATACTTACTCATTCTTTCACACTCATACATGTATATATATACACTACATTTCATAAATACTGGCCATGCACTGACCGTTTTTCACAATCATTGAATACTTTTACTCGTTATATTCATTCACATTCGGAAGTAGCAACTTCCTATCTGTTTATTATAGTCCTTATTTTCATTCTTTTATCTTATCATTGATTCTTTGCCTAGGACTTACTTAGGCATTCACTCTTATTCCTTTCTTCATATTGATTATGACATTTAGTCATGTTTCTTTCATGCTTTTGGTTTTCCTCGGTTAACATACCCCGATATACCCTTTTATTATTTGTATTTCTTTTTATACTTCCTTCATTTGGTTGCGGACTTTAATTTCAAGCAACCAATATCTTATCATCATTTTCTTTAATAATTTTTTGTTATATCCCTCTGATTATCCACATCATTTGTCTTATCTTTAATTTCTCGCCTAACACTTGTTTAGGCATTCAATCTTTATTTTTCAATTCATGTTCTTATAATCACATTATAATAATGCAAAATACTTAAGATATCATAATCCTTAACAGTCTTCCATTTTTCATTTCTTTCTCATTCGGGTATCTTACTTTATCATATTACTCATTATAGCACTATATTTATGACTTAGCTATTTGCTCCAACCAGTAGATGTCTTTACTTGTCATATTTCCTTCGGGTTTGGAAGTCACGACTTCCCATTTCTTAATTTTCTTTTTATTCCTTATCTAATACTTGGTTAAGTATTTTACTTTCATTTTATACTAACATATTTGATCATAACTTTTAGTACACATATTTCAATTCACTGGTTGTCCCTGGGAGACATATCATACTACCTCTCAATATTTATTCTTTACCCTTTCATACAGCCATTGGGTTTTATTGACATATATATATATATATATATATATATATATATATATATATATATATATATATATATATTCATATTCTTTTCCAATCTTTCTTTCTTTGGTCACTGTAGTGACACTGTTTTTTTTCTTTATTCCATGATCATAATTCAGTTCCGTTAGACAACGAAATTTTCAACTGTATATTTTTATTTTTTAGTTGTACTACTTATCCACATTTCTTCCATTTCAAAATTCTCAATAGATTTATACATTCTTGTTATATCTCTTTTACTATTTTCTTTCATACTTGCTTATGTTCTATCACATATACTTTACAATATTCCACATAAGGTATAACGGTTACCACAACCGCATATTTGGATTTTCCCTACTACTTTTCACACACTCCTTATCTTATTCTCTAATTCTTTACGTTCATACTTTAACATTTCCAATCATACTTGGTTTTTATTACATAGGTATATCAACCCTATGTCACTCACACCTTCTACACACACCCTTTACAGATTCTCATGATTCCCTTGTGGTTCCACCAAACTCAAATATATATCCTGTGATTATGATAGTACGGGCCCATATTATTACAACCATCTATACATATTTGCTTCCGGTTTCACCACCAGGACTCATGTTCCACTGTTTCAGGTTTACCTCCTCTTACTTACAATCTTATCTTTAGTCTGTATCTCTCTTAACCCCTACACAGTTTAAGTCTAGGTTCAAGTATTGACACCTAGTTCGCTTAAACTATGGCTCGGATACCTGACAACGCCGAGTAATATCAAGTATTTTAGGCGTTGTTTAGCCGGGTTTTAGTTAATTTATTCTTATTAATTAGCTAATATCACTTACTTTTGTGCCAAAGTGCTTGGAAATGTTTTTAGTGTAAATGCAGGGGTTTTAGTGCAATTCTGGAGAAGTTACGGAGCAAAACGGACAAGAAAAAGAAGTCTGGACACATTAGCGTCGCTAACTTTTATAATTAGTGTCGCTAATGTTCGCAAGAGGGAAAAATTCAGATTCAAAATTCGAACGCGCGCGTGGAAGTTTCTAGATCTAATATTAGCGACGCTAATTTCCACATTAGCGACGCTAATGTCAAAAAATCATAAAATCTGTGTTTTTGAGTTTTAAACTCCGAAAAGTCGGGATAAGGCAACACGCGCGACGCGAGAAAGACAATGCCGCGGCGCGGAAACCCTAATTTCGCACCATTATAAATATCGGAGTCCCGTCCGACTTTTCTCTCATCCCGGGACGCAAAGGAGGGATCCAAAGGCACTATTTCGTCAGTTTTTCAGTGGGAATCATTATTTTGGTTAGTAATTTAGTTTTTCTCTTATTTTATCAACTCGGTATCGAGGTATTCCGCAATCGGGATTTCTCTCGATTACTCGATGTTCGTTTAGAATTGTAATTTCTGATTTCAGTAGCATTAGTCAGTAGTTAGATCTGATATTTGAGTGTTTGGATATTGGTTTGATGTTTGATTTGGATTTATAAAAGTTAATCATTCGGCTTATGGTTTATTTGCAATTTTCGGTATTTTGGATGTTTGAATGCTTGTTGATGTGTTTGGAACTGTTTGTTGCTTCTGGATTTTGGACTTAGTTTCTGATTTCAGTAAGGAACTTTAGTCTAGGATTTGATTTGGGTTAGTTTAGTTCATGCTTGAGTTAGGTTTTGGCATTGGTCTTGGAATTGTGTTTTTAGTTGGTTTTTGGAAAAGTAGAAACAATACCGCTGGCTGTAGCGTGACACTACAGTTGGTATACTATCGTCTTGTCCTAACCACGTAACTCCTGCGGATCGACCCTGACTACTGCTGTACTAGTGTGTGTTAGGTATTTCTCTTATTTTTGACCGCACGACGACCTAGGCGTGTCAAATTTTGGCGCCGTTGCCGGGGAGTTGTGCGCTTAGGATAGACGATCAGTAGGGTTGTTTCTTTTGATGTTTGATTTTAGTTTGCGGATTTTTGGTATGTGTACATCCTTATAATGGGTGATTACATGTACCCGGATCAGTATTATGAAGATTATGGGAATCCGGCCGACACCTATTATGAGGATGATTCCTACAACGGATCATTCGATGACAATGGATGGCGGACCGAGGAGTCATCTCAGCTTGAGAATTCTGTAACCTGGGCCCAACTTTGGGTATTCATGTATAACAACTACCATGAGCAGAAGGACCAGGCTGAAGCTCTTGAAAAAGTGCAAGCTTCTTTAGATAGGTTAGAGGAAAGTTGGAAATGTTCACTACCTTCGCCAGAACCGGAGGTGAGTGATTTTTATACCAATGATAATGTGTGTGAACTTGCATCACCTGAATATGTGATGGAAGGGCATACACCGTGGGAAAGTCAAGAGACCACTGAGAGGGTCGAAAATGTTGTTGAGGAAGAGGTTGTAGGTGACAATGCTACCTCTAACTCAACAACTTTTGATGTTTTTGATATTTTTGAAAATGTTGATAATGTCGAGCTGGTGATGAGTGAATCCATACCATCACTAGACGATTTGATTGATGAGGATGTTGTGGAAGAGGCTGTAAGTGACAGTACAGACCCCAGCCCAACGATCCCCGAAATTGTTGAAGTTGTTGATACTATTGGGGAAGGGGGTGTAGATGACAATACTACCCCCGAACCTAGAATTTTTGAAAATTTTGAGTCTTTTGAAAGTAAGGATCTGGTGATGGGTGACTTTGTACCACCACCAGATCAAACCAGTTGCTCACTCTTGGTACCGATCCACCTGTTGGACGATGATCAAGAAGATGATGCCGACGAGTTTGTCTTTGAAAACAATAAACATGATTTCATCGCCACTCATGATCCATTCATGAATAGAAAATTAGATGTGATTAATATCATTGATGAGGACATTCGGGAGTATACCAACAATATGCCTCCCGATCCCAATCAATTGGAAAATTTTTATTGGTTCTGCAAGCCAAAATTGCAAACTGAAGATAGCACGCGAGACGCAAGTAAAATGAAATCTGCAAAACAATTACTGGGAGAGGCACTGGGTGCGCTCCACGTTAAGCCGATGATGTTGAAGAGACACCGCAGGAAGGACCGAGCTTGGAGGTTTAAAGCTACTTCTAAGCATTTGCGCGAAATAATCAGAAAACGGAAACCGGGCAGCAGCAGAGGAACCGGCAAACCATTTGACCCGGGAAAATTGGAGTACGGGATCAATGAAGGTACGGTGGTAACTGAAATTCAGTGGAGTCAAATGGCGTACGATCCACCGTAGCCGCAGAAAGACGGTCCAGCTAAAAGACCGAACAAAGAAGCGCTTTCGGGAGGCAACCCGGCATTTCGGTAAGTATTTTTAATTTTTGTTTTTCAATTTTTAGTTTTTATTTTGTCAAAATATCACTTGGAAAATTTTTCAAAATGTCCTGGCATAACTCAAGTGTGGGGTGGTCGAACGGGTTTTAAAAATACGGAAAAATCGCGAAAAAAATGGAAAATTGCAAAGTTAGCGCCACTAATTTTAATGTTAGTGACGCTAACCTCTGGTCAAACGTGGTCAACCCTCCTCCACCTTCTCGGCGCTAATGTTGAGTCTCCCCTCCCCATTTTCGCATTTGTTGAGCCGAGCACACCCACACAACCCGAATTTTTTCGATTTTTCGTGAAATTGATCCAACCAATATGCAATTAAGCCTCCAAGGTATGTATCTCAACCTTCCCTTTCATGGTTTCATGCAAAATCAAGGCTGAATTCGAGTTTTGAGCCGATTTTTGGGTTTTCGGCTACCGAACCCGTGAACTTCAAATCGAGCCATTTTTTGCTCGTTTTTCATGAAATCAAAGCCTTGGGTTCCTTAATCGCACATATAGCAAGATATTGGAAGCTTCAATTTGTGCTTTAACAGGTTAAAAATCGAAAAACGAAAATTAGGGCCGTTTTTTGGGTTTTTTCGGAAAAAACGGACCTTCATCCTCAAATCGAACGATTTCTGGTACGTTTTTCATGCAATTGACGCTTAGGATTTCTTAATCGCACATATAGCTACCTATTGGTGTATTCAATTTAACAAAAACATGCAAAAATCAGAAATTTGTGAAACTAGGGCTCGTTTTAGGGTTCTTCGGGTTTTTACCCGATTTGGAAGATTTGTTGCGTGTTTTTCTGAAAATTGATAGAGGGCTTTTGTTAATGATTACTCTAGGATGCTATTGGTGTGTTCAATTTGATAAAAACACGTCGGATTCAAAAATCAAGAAATCTAGGGTTCATAATTGGGGTTTTTGACCAAAATGATAAATTAGGGCAATTTTAGCTTGTTTTTCTGAAATTAAACTTAGGGCTTTTGTTAGTCTCTAGTTTAGGAACATATTGGTACAATCAATTTGAAAAACGGACTAAAATTGAAAAATCGAAAAATCTGGGGCTTTTCGTGCATACTCGCGACACGGTCATCTTCATCTCGCGCCGCGGACATTCAAACTTGATCGATAGACACCGGATTTCATCACGTCTACGCGTCGCGGCCTTGACACTTCGGCGTCGCAGAGATGAGGAATCAGCAAGGACAACAACTCGCAATGTATAATTTTCTTTGGTGTATTTTGCAATTTTTTTGTTAGTATCTGCCAAACTGTGATTGCTGCACCAACTGATGGAGTTGCATAATGCAAGTGTGGGGTCACCGTACCCCTACACTCGTGTTATGCCGGCGTGTTTACTGCTGCGCCCCGACTCCCGGATTTCATCGTGAATGACGTGAACAATCAACTCTGCTACAAATGGTCCCGACAATCAAGCAATTCGCCGTTCCTAAGGGGTAACTCTTTCTCCCTAGTTCTAAAATTATTTTTTTTTGTACAACGGGGACGTTGTACGGTTTTAAGTGTGGGGTGTGGACGGTCGAAAGAGTGTGTTTTTGAAAATTTTTGCGGAAAATGACCGATTTTCAAAAAAAATTTAGCAACTTTTTCAAAATTTTCAATAGATTGTAATTTCGAAACGAATGGTTTGTGAATGTTTTTAGCATTGGTATTTTTCGAGAAATACCATTTAGTTGTGATCATGCTAGTAGTTTAGTCAAATAAGTTGAGTTTTAAGAGTTAGAAGATTGGAGTGTTTTAAGTTTGGAATTTAGGAAGAAATTGTCAATCTGTGGCCTTTGTTGTTCGAGCCGGTAAGTCTAAAATGGGTGGGGCTTATGCACCTTGCTACCTAAGATCGTCTGGTCTGGGATGCTATTTCTGAAAGCTCGTTACACGGACAACATCGAAAGTCATGGACAGTTCTTTAATGGCCTTTAGAATCTGAATGAGTACGTACACTTCATTGTGGACAGAAAATTTGTAATCAAGGGTTCTCTAAAAAGTCATGAATTCCAAAGAACATTCCCATTATGTTTCATGAACTATTTCAATCTAACTCTTGAGGCAATAAGCTTTGAAATTAAACACATTCAAAAATTGTTTGAGTCTTAGTTAAAATCTGTTAAAAACTCTCTTGCTTGGGGACAAGCAAGGCACAAGTGTGGGGTGTTTGACAACGCCTAGTAATATCAAGTATTTTAGGCGTTGTTTAGCCGGGTTTTAGTTAATTTATTCTTATTAATTAGCTAATATCACTTACTTTTGTGCCAAAGTGCTTGGAAATGTTTTTAGTGTAAATGCAGGGGTTTTAGTGCAATTCTGGAGAAGTTACGGAGCAAAACGGACAAGAAAAAGAAGTCTGGACACATTAGCGTCGCTAACTTTTATAATTAGTGTCGCTAATGTTCGCAAGAGGGAAAAATTCAGATTCAAAATTCGAACGCGCGCGTGGAAGTTTCTAGATCTAATATTAGCGACGCTAATTTCCACATTAGCGACGCTAATGTCAAAAAATCATAAAATCTGTGTTTTTGAGTTTTAAACTCCGAAAAGTCGGGATAAGGCAACACGCGCGACGCGAGAAAGACAATGCCGCGGCGCGGAAACCCTAATTTCGCACCATTATAAATACCGGAGTCCCGTCCGACTTTTCTCTCATCCCGGGACGCAAAGGAGGGATCCAAAGGCACTATTTCGTCAGTTTTTCAGTGGGAATCATTATTTTGGTTAGTAATTTAGTTTTTCTCTTATTTTATCAACTCGGTATCGAGGTATTCCGCAATCGGGATTTCTCTCGATTACTCGATGTTCGTTTAGAATTGTAATTTCTGATTTCAGTAGCATTAGTCAGTAGTTAGATCTGATATTTGAGTGTTTGGATATTGGTTTGATGTTTGATTTGGATTTATAAAAGTTAATCATTCGGCTTATGGTTTATTTGCAATTTTCGGTATTTTGGATGTTTGAATGCTTGTTGATGTGTTTGGAACTGTTTGTTGCTTCTGGATTTTGGACTTAGTTTCTGATTTCAGTAAGGAACTTTAGTCTAGGATTTGATTTGGGTTAGTTTAGTTCATGCTTGAGTTAGGTTTTGGCATTGGTCTTGGAATTGTGTTTTTAGTTGGTTTTTGGAAAAGTAGAAACAATACCGCTGGCTGTAGCGTGACACTACAGTTGGTATACTATCGTCTTGTCCTAACCACGTAACTCCTGCGGATCGACCCTGACTACTGCTGTACTAGTGTGTGTTAGGTATTTCTCTTATTTTTGACCGCACGACGACCTAGGCGTGTCAATACCAAATTGTAACACCCCAATCTCACAATTTTTTTTCCAAGACTTTAAAATACAAAATATTTAGTTATACACACGGGGTATTACTCTTCTGCATCATTACCACAATTCAAGTAGCACATACTTTGCACAACGAAAGCTACCGTCCCACACTCGACTCTTTTAATTCCTTGTTTGATTACCTGAGTACATAGCATTTTAAAAACATACGTAAGACATACGTCTCGTGAGTAATACGAGTTTTAGACCCAAAATAATTTCTCATATTTTAAACATTCAAAATTTTCATATTATTTAATTTCCTATGAGCGCACCCATAGGTATTCCTTTTCATTTGTGAGCACATTCCTACGAGCGCACCCGTAGGTTTTATACGAGACGCACCCGTATAACTCCTCCCTCGATAGCATGAAACGAATTCATCCATCAAGGTACCAATTAGATAACTACTTCGCGACGGGAGGTACCATCCCAGTAGTGTCTTTTGACCACCCCTACCGCAGCAGGCCGTGATCTTTATCCGGATACTTCTCAACTCATCAACAAGGCTCAATCACTTTATTACTTTCTTGTATTTCTCATTTATCTTTTGTATACGTTATACTTACTATTTCATAGGATCATTTCCAATTTCACAAAACAATTTCCAGTTCCATTAAACCATTTTCATTTTCATTAAGTCATTTCAATTTCCATAAAACCATTTTGACTCCCAAAACATTTTGTATAAAACTTGTTTTGCTATGTACTCAAAAATCCACATATCACTCACCTTGGCTAGTTAGAGAAGTCTAACTATAATTACACCCTTCCTTGTCCCTTCAATTCATTGCCCTTTTACTTCTTAAGTACCTAAGAAGTTTATTCACACTTTATTAATAACATGTTATACTTTATCGTTCATGTTAACCGACTCTATAACTCCTTAGAGTCCTTATTATATCAATATGGGTCATAACAGGTCTATAACTTTTAAATGACCCACTTTAAATAAACCGTATATTATACGTATTTTACTACAGTACCCTCGGGAGTTCGTATTTTCATTCAGACAATTTTCCATGAAGTTTTGGACCATAAGGGACCTATGTTCAAAATTTGGGATCAAATGGACAAGTTTTGAACCAAATCTCAAAATCAAGCTGCACTTGGCAGGAGACTCAATGCATTTCTGCATCGCCGCCTCGCGTCGCGACGGGGACCCTGGTCGCGTCGCGACTGCTGCTGGTACAGACCAGTGAGTTAGATTTTTATGCTACAAATTCCCATTTTCTCATATCAAGTCCTTAATACACGACTTAATCACTAGGGTTTGTTCCAAGACCAAAACCATTCATTTATTTCATGTTTTTAACCATAAAAATCATAAATTTCAATTATTTTCCAAACATTCCGTTTTTTTTTGCATTTTTGATTCAAAAACCGAAGTTGTCCAATATTAAGCTCTTCTACTGATTTATTTTAACAATTACCACATATGGAACTTATTAAAACCCCTTAGAACCAATTTGATCATGTAAATTTGAATTCTAAGGTTCTTGAACAAAATTCCAATTTTTCAACAATAGCAACATACTTTGGTGATTTTAAGATATGTTCTTAATACACAACTTAATTGATTTAGAATCATTCCATGACTAAAACCTTCAGTTTATATCAGGTTTTAACTCAATGGAATCACTGATTCCCTTCCTTTATCAAAAATTTCAGTTTTTACATTTTTACCCCAAAACCTTAGTTTCAATTCAATTAACGATTACTACTAGTCTCTTTTATCTATTTCAGCATGTTAGACTCATTAAAACCCTTTTTAAATCAACTTGGTCATATAAACCCGTTGATTAGGGTTCTTGAGCTCAAATTATCATTTCTTGATTTTTTTTTAACATTTTCAATGGTTAAGCTAAGTTTAGATAATGATTAAAACACAAATTAAGGCTAGGAATCATAGGATAATCCTCCTCTAGCCACTGAAATCACGAAGCTACAGTAACCTACCCACGGGAAATGGGTTAAACAACCCTAAAAACAAGATTACTGACCTTCTTTGGCTTGGAATTCTTCAATTCCAAGGTAATTTCTTCCAATTCCACTTCAATTCCTCATGATCATCACCAACCGACCCTCCTTGCCCTCTCTAGAAGTCTCTCCCGTGTTCTATGAACTGGGAGAAGATTTTTCTCCTTTTTATACCTAGCTACTTTGCCCAATTGACATTTTAGTCCCTCTAGTTCCATTTTTCCCAAAATGGCACAAAATTTATTTTATAGTATTATAAATTTTGTTTTCTTTCATTCTTACCCCAAAATTATATTTTCTTTACATTAAAGTCATTTGTGTGCCAAATGACCATTTTGCCCTTTTTGACCAATTTTTACTATTACGCCCTCGTTCAAACCCAACTTTTAATATGTTCATTTTATGACTTTTACTAAAATTTTCAGGTGCTTACATAAAACATCTTAAATTTTAGATACTAAGATTTAAAAAAACAAAATTTTATTAAAATTTTGTTTTTAAATAAAAATAATTGAGAAAATAAAACTGACTGAAATAAAGTTTTCATAATAATAAATTTATTAGCCCATATTCATATAATTCTATACTATTTTAAATTTTATTAAAAGTTAGACTAGCTTTTATCAATATATATTAGTAAAAACTTTTCTTAATTTAGGTTCTGGTTACAAATTTAATTTATTTTAATTTTGGTATTAAATTACTAACTTTTCAGTTTAGATTTCATTATTTTATTATTTTAGAAAAAGAATATTAAATATTATATATGTTACTCGGATTAAAATATGAATTTAATAATACAACTTTTGAACTCTCATTAACAAAAATTTATTAATTAAAATTGTAGATCAGGAAATCACTTAATTATATTTTTTCCACCCACAAGTCTTATGGAGAAAGTACCAACAATAATATGTTTTTCAAAAATAATATACGTACTATCATTAATATGTTTTATTTTATATTAGAATTTAATGTGTTTTTTAACATATATTAGATTTTAATGTAATTTATGTAAATTTATTTATTATGTTTTCAGTATTGGACTATCTTTATATATACTTGACTAAAAATAAATGATTATATTATTTTTTTCGAGTTTTAGTTACGGTGACAAATTTATAATTGATTTTGCTTTTCTAAATTATTAAATTAGATCTATTGTTTTTAATATGTTTTTAATGTACATGTAATTTTTTCTCATGCCGACAAACGTCTAGTTTTATATTAATTGTGGAAGTGAATTATTAGTTGCAGGTTGCGGATTAAAAAGCAGGAATTCGGTTTTTAATCATTTATATATTGAAGTTGATATATGACATCATACTATAGATATATTCGAAATCTACGAAAACAACGTTAAAGTTTTATTTAAAACATATATAATACAAAAGGAAAAGGGAAAAAGTTAAAATCATAAACGATCACATGAGAAGAGACAAACCAATCACATTTAGGTTATGTGAGTGTTTGTCTATTAGTGTCACTAATTACAATTATACACTATAACATGAATTAGCTATAAAATATATTAAAATGAATTTTCCTCCTTAAAATAAGAAAATTATGATTATAACAATTATAATATGTTATTAATATATAGAAATATAAAACAAACTACACAATAATGACGTAAACTTGGTAGGTTAATAAGATCAGTAGATCACGATACTATTTTGATATTATAATGTGTTAAAAATATTATACTAATATTAGTATTGTATTACACTATATATTTGATTTATTTTATCCAAATTACGAAGGAAACACATTGAGTTGTCTTTAGAAAACATTCACAAAAGAATGCATTGATGTTTTGGATTTTTCTCTTCTAATCCAATGAAGTTTATACAATGTGCGCCTTTTATTTAGACAAAAGTTTCATTATTTTGGAAGAAGATTATGATTAGGTTCATAAAAATGCTCTAGAAAATAATTAAATAAGAATATTTTATTTAAAAATGTGTAAACTCTGACTAATTTACAACAAATATCCCGAAAAACTTTATTGTATACTAATTAAGTTGATGATATGTTGGAGTTGTCAAGGGACAAGGACCTTTGAGATCCCCTCTATAGCCCCCCAAGAGACATGCCATAGGTTCCCCACCATCCCCCAAAAAAAGGATGCTTTTTACTCTTTTTAGCCCCATAATATATACCCTCTCACTAATTATACACTATTATATATACAAGTCATATGATTAGGAAAAATAAAATAAAAATAAAACAACATAATTACAAGTGATTAATAATATACCAACAATATTGAAAAATGATCATTGCACCTATATATATATTCAAAGACGGATCAAGTTCTATACAAAACATACATAGACATGAAGTAGAAAAAACTATATTATAATAATTTAACTTCTGATGATAACAATAGATATTACCATCGGCATGTAAGTTTATAAATTAATTAAGGTTGTTAAGAGTTATGATTGATCGTAATAATTATTTTAGAATTCACGCCCCATGTGGAGACCAATTTGGTTAGAGTCTCTTGGCTAAAGAACCTATAACTCTATTGGTACCCCAACAAAGTAGGTCGAAAGATAAATGATTAAACAAAAAGAAAGCTATTAAGGTTGAGGTGATTAGGGGAAAAAAATCAACTTTGGGTTGGAATTCATGTGATGACAATTATGGGAAGTGAAAAAGACTTGATCATTAGTGTGAACGGAATCCAGTTCATTTGATGCTTGGATCTTTTTGGAATTTTAGAGATACTAATTTTTCTTTTTATTATCTGGTTATCATAATATTATGATAGTTCATTGAATAATAGTATAATACAGAAGCATGGGATTTAAATGTATAAATTTTAGTTAGCTATTTAATAGGTCGGAAGATTAAATTTGAGAAATAACAAGCTACTAACTTTTGTATATAGAACCAACGGGAGTACGTCTACCCCTTTTTAGAACTCAAAATAAATCAGTGGTCATCCATGTGACCATGTAGCATATTTTTCATTGATAACCGAAAAAAAAAAACTCATCGATGGTCCCCACATATGTTTACAAATAACTGTTTTTTCTAAAGTCTTACTTGCTAACGAATATTTTGTATATTTTTTCTTTACGTGTTTGAAAAATATTTGGTCTATATTGAAGACTTGTTGTATTAATGCATAATTATCCTTTTCCGCGACTGTATAATAATCAAATTTGCTATAACATGAAAGTCATCACAAAATAAATGTACCGAAGAAATACAATATATATACTTTTCAGTTTTCGTAGTGCATTTAATTTGGTAAATTTATGATAAATTACAAATTTGGTCCATACACATGTGACTAATTGGTGAGTTTAGTACATCAATATTTTGTGCATTTATAGTGCTCATAACAATCAACCTATTAACGTCAACGCCATTGATGATGCTCTATTAAAAAGTAACATGTGCATAATGCCATAATCTAAGGTTTTGCAACAATGTATATCCATCTAACATAGTATCTATTTTCAACCTATATTTGTGTTCATTTTGAACTACAAAACAATTTCAAGAACGCTAAATGAGTTTATTATTGAGATTTGGTGCTTTGCAAGTGAGGTTTCCCAAAAGCTATTGACAAAGATGAAACAATCAAGCTGTATGAAGGGAGAAAGAACACGAATTATAAGAAATTTCAAGTGAACCGTTTTACTCCTTACATTACAGTGCTTTATATCTAACCATATCCATACCAAAAATTTTGTTGATATAAATCATAAGTCATACAAGTGACGCTAAAGATGACTCGATTAAATTTAATTGACATATTAGCTGTAACTTAGGGACCAAATTTGCAATATGGTATAGTTAAAGACGCACATATAAAAAGGAAAAAAAAGGTCTTCAGTTGAGTGTGATTTTGGTCCCCAACGAGGAATTGAAGACTTGAATTGAATGTGTAACCAGCTTTTGACTAAGCCCACGTCTTTTCTGAACCACAGGAACCTTGATGTTGGTATTACGGATATGGTCTTAGCCCATGGACTGCGGGTCCATTCAACCCCTTTTCTATCTATTTACAACAAAAAGGAAAGAAAATGACAAGGGATAAAAAATGATCACTTTAATCATTCTAGGTTCTTTTGCAACCCCAAGATCTCTCTTTTCCCCACTAAACCTTAATCACATGTGTTAGGAGCAAAAATAATATGTCTAGGACACTCCAAAAAAATATATCATATATAGTGATAGATTCATGTCATAGAATTTGAGTGTGCCATCTTTCTAATAATTATTATCTACGTTATAAAAACCCTAAAAGAATTTAGGATCTATACATGTATACTTACTATTATGGCCTAGGTGGTGTTGGCACACCGCACCCATAAGGTGAGTGATGTGGCACTGCGGCATCCCACCCCCACCCACGGAAGATCCCTCCCCTTCCCCATCCACATTCTGCCCTATTTCCGACGAACATAAACGAATTTTCCGACGAATGATTCGTTGAATGTTCGGTTCGTTTACAACCCTATATATAGGTGGTGTTACAATTGATGATCGTAAATCATGATTACCATTTTCTTTCAAAGAAATCATATATGGTTTGCAAAAGATACACTTACAAAAACAACGATTATCCCCAAAAAAGAGAAGTGATTTTAACTTTTTTTTTCTTTCATTTGTAGTTTTCTAATTGTATAAAATTTTCATTTTAAACAACATAAGTGTCATTCTGGTAAAGACGATAAAAAGGACAAATAAAATTTTAAAAGTTCAAAATGGAGCAAAGTTGGAATCAAAATCTCTAAGATAGGTCAAAGAGAATAATCAAATGCAGACCACTAGATATTAAAGTCAAAGAGGCACATTAAATCTCATTCATTTGCTGACCAAAATCCTATTAGTGATGGAATTAGTGTAGCAGATTAGGTCAATAAGGCATCAATCAAAAGTGCACACCACCTTATTCCCCTTTACACACCACAAAAGAATATCTATTTAATTTCCTGATTTTCTACCTATTAATTAACTTCAACATGTTTGGATTAAGATTAAACATAGTTGTTAATTTTTTTTTTTCTTGAAACGGAGATTAAGTCATAGAGTTTAATGATAATAACCGATGAAAACATATTGCACAAGTGGCAGACTTTTATTAGTCAGATGATCCTCAATATAATTATTTACTCAAGTCATAGAGTTCAATGATGGTTACCTGCCGCCAGTAAGCACTACTACTTGAACCAAGTTCTGGTTCTTGATAATAATAAGTACCATTATTAAACTTAAAAGGGAGTGATTTGTGCACAATAATTTTTTATCCATGCACAACAATTTTAATGTTTTTTTTATGTATATTATACAACAATGTTAAAACATAGATTCTTATGCATGGATAAAAATTGTTACGTACAATTCACTTCCCAAACATAAATGGAGGTGGAAAAGTTTAGTTACTCCGTATTATTGACTAACTAATTAAAATCACATTAAAATAATACTAAAGCTGCAATATACTTCAGTAAATGAGAGCATGCACGGTTTCAATAAAAATACAAATCACGTTATTATATATAGGAGCGGGCTCGAACACATCAAAAGGAGATAACTATTAATTTTTTTGTCACACGTGTGATTCAAACAATCGTTTTCTCATCAAACCACCACCATTAAACGAACGATGATAATAAACAAAAATTTTCAACGTAATCACATTCTTGAATTACATAATACTCTTAGAGTGCTTAATTAGACACGCCAAAAGGGATGAAGATGTTGAGATAATCTGAACATTTTATATTCAATATTCAGAGTAATACTGAACTATCAAAAGTGCAACGATAGAAAAAAGTAATGTGTGATATCAGATGTGATTTCTTTGGTTCAAGAAAAACGATTGAGGAATTTAGGACAAAAAAAGACCTTATCGATGCTGTATTTATAGGAAAGAACAAGGAAGTTACAAACTGTTAGGAAATAGACCTAAATCTATAGTCTATTGCCCAGGAATAATAACGAGAATATAAATGCGGAAATATAAACACAAAGTAACGACACAGAGATTTACGTGGTTCGGTCCAAGATGACCTACGTCCACGGGCAGGAGACAGTATTCTTTATTCCAGAGCTAAATACAGGTGTTACAGAGCGTACCTAGATCGCTAGTAAATCGGCCTCTTCTGACTATTGACTTCTGACTTTGACCACACTCAAAAGCATCTAACCCTAATGACCAGCCTTTATATTTATAGGCATTACAAGAAACCCTAGCCGTACCCTAGCTGTTCACGGCCCACGCGACGCGGGCACTTAATGGGCCGTGGCGCGCGTGTTTACAATTCATCCGGGTTTTAATTCCCAATTCACTATTTAACACAAACCTTTATTAATGCGATAATCAACCTCTTGATATCAATATTAAATAGTGTCATCTTTTTAAGGTTTAGATTAAAAAACTTAATCTCGATATTACACTCAGGGGCTGTTTGTTTTTTCTTTGCAGATCTTCCTGATCACTTTTGTCTGCGCCACGCAGACGGCGCGCAGACATGGAACTTCGCAGAGTGTTTGTTTTTTCGAAGACTGCAGACCTAAAAAGGTCTGCGCGTCCTCTTTTTGGGGCAGACATAGACCAATGTCTTCAAGGGTCTGCAGAGCTCTTCTAGTAATAAATTAATACAATTTTAACCTAAAAAAAAAGAAGATAAATTTATTTTTCTAAGTTTTTAAACAAAATGAAGATAAATTTATAAAACTTTTAAAAAAAATGTCACAAAATTAAAAAAAGACATGTTTGCTTAGATATTTAAATTCATTAATATCATATAATAGACACTTTTTTATTGTAAATTATAATTATAAACTATTTGAAACCTACAAATATATTTTAACATTAGAACTTTGGTTCACAATCTTATGCAAATTTTTATCTTTACAAACTATTTGTGAATTCAACTTTGGTTACGTAATATTTATTCTTTATTATTTAAAAAACTAAATGTTTGCTTTGATCTTTAAATTCGTTAATATCATAAATTGAACGTACTCATGTGTTTTACTTAAAAAAAGTTTGTTTAAATTTCAATTTATTTTCACAACCTGCAGACTTTAAAAAACAAACAGTCTTCTTCTTGCAGTCTGCAGACATTTAGTCCACCTCTTCTCTGTAGATGCTCTGCAAATGTGGTCCATAGACTGCAGACTTTTTACCTCTTAAAAAACAAACAGCATCTCACTAAAAACACAAGGTCTTATGAAAGTAACGACTTTTCTAATCAATTCCAGCTAGGAAAGAAATTAATTGATTAATCAACTTGCAAGTGGACTCTCTCTCTCTCTCTCTCTCACATTTCCTTGCTAAATATTTTTTTGGAGATATAATTTAATTTAGAAGTTGCTTGTGATGATACTCATGACGTGTAATAACAATGCCTTTTCATTAAAAAAAAACAATAATTAATAAAACTAACACCCAGATTAAAGTTAACGAATAATGCTACATCCGGCATTTATGCCTTGCACTTATCAGACCAACAACTGGCGACAGTTTCCTGTGATTTAAGTGTTTGTTTAGTAATTAAGTTCATCAAATTTGGATTCATCTCATATAAAATACATTTTAGTTCTGTGCAAAAAATATAGAACTTTATGGTATATAATAAAGGGTTATTGTCATAATCATCCTACAAAGTTTTATGAAAAGTTTTAAAAGGTCCTTCAACTAAATTTGATTTATTCTAGATCCTTAAACTTACAATCGACCTACCATTTAAGGTATTGGTCCCATGTTTCACCGGTTACTTGGTCTTTTTATTATTTTTATATACCTACGTGGACAATTAAAATCCATATCGGAGTCACATGTAGTCCAACTTGGTTTATCATTAAACGTTCTTGTCATAAATAAAAACGAGTTGAACTTCTCAATGGTGAGACCAGCTCGCTTCAAACTTTGTTTCCGTTTGATAGTTGCGATCATCCTCAATCTTTATCCAATGGCGTTTTCAGCCTATTATCTTCAACTAGTCAAGAACAACGAGCCCCCGCCATTGTGCTCGTGCGACAAACCCTTGAAGTTGTGTGTATCGTTGTCAATCGATAACCCTAGGCGCATGTTCTTTAACTACAACCAATCACTGGTAAGAATGTCAAAAGATCGGTACTTTTCTTGTCGTCGACTGAATATTACCGTTGGAAACGTTGTTTGAAACCCTAAAATGTCCGTTGAAGAATAAAAAAAAAAAAAACATAAGCGATTCACCCCGATTGGAGCAGTGCCGCCTTAAAATCTGCGCTTTTAACCACCGGTACAACTTCTATAAAACCCTAAATAATTTCTGGATCAATAACATTGTCTCATAGTTTGGGATTTAATTTGATTCGCAGCTAGAATACTAAACAATGATGGAAAGCGAATAACCGATGCATCAGGAAATCAAGCAGATCCATTCCAGTTTGGATCGGGTCATTTCAGGCCAGAAAAGGCAGGATCTACTCGTCTACGATGCTTTCCTACACTGATTACCTCTTGTTTCTTTGCAGCCATGGCGATTTAAGAACCAATCCATCTTTTGTATGCCCTAAAACGACACCCTCAACTCAAAATCTAAACTACCTATCTTTTAGTTTCCCAAAACTAAACGAAAAGGTGACTGTTAAGAGAACGGTGACGAATGTTGGGGGCAAAGGGAGTGTTTACTTTGCTAGTGTGGAACCGCCATTGGGGATCTTTGGTGTAGTGATGAATTTTAATGCTGAAATTAAAACATGTACCCTTCGGTGGTCACCCCCTTCTTTTCCTGGCGGCGATTTTTTCTTTTCTCGAGACTATCCACCCGTCACAATGAACCAAGAAGCTTCTCGATCAGATCTACACCTCCGCTCCTCGACTCATCACATCAATACTGAACAAGTGCAGGAGGTTTTGATGTTTGACCACCGTAGAGATCTAATCACTAGATCCAAGAAGCTTTCCGATCAGATCTACTTCTCCAATCCCTCTTTATCTCCTTTAGGGGTTGAGGACCATTATTTCCGAACAAGTGCAGTAGGTTCCGATCAGATCCAAGAAGCTGACTGAGTTGCAGAGGGGTTGAGGACCATTATTTCATCGACATCCTCACTTGGTTGTGCATCGACAATGAAGAAGTGTCAAGAAGCTGAGACTTTTTGAGTTTTATATTTAATAAAGAATAGTAATAAAAATAATAGGTTTTAAAATTAATGAAAATACATAAAAAGCATGTAGACGCCAAGTCAGCGCAATGTAGACATGTTTTGCTGACTAAGATGAGCCATGTAAGCGTGTTAACCGGATGACCCGGTCATATTTCTTAAAATGGTCTTTTTGACATAGATTTTACTATTTTAAGGACCTACAATGCACAAAAAAAACTTCAGTTACCATTTAAAATAAATGACAAAAGTTCGTTGGGCCATTATGACAATAAAACTGTTTAATGCTTGTATGGAGCGAATGCAACCACAGAATTGTGCCCACCGAATCCAAATGAGTTAGATATGGCTGCAGTAATTAAGACAACAAAAGGTTAAAATACTTTGTTCAAAGGGTATATATATATATATATATATATATATATATATATATATATATATATATATATATATATATATATATATATATATATATATATATATATATATATATATGTATGTATGTATGTATGTATACATACTTACATACATACATATACACACACAACAACAACAATTAAAAGGGTCACATACCCACGTTGACTTCATGCTGCTTTTTAACATTTGGGACAGTATCGATATCAACTTGAGGCTCCAAGTTCTACATGGATGAACAAAATAGTTAATGATCAACAAGAATCTATCAAAAGACAAAATAGATAAAAAAAAAAGTAATAAATTAGCACATCTTGATTAATCGTAGGGTGTAGCCAGCCAGTGTTGATTGCTTTGATGCATGCAATGGCTTCCAATCCACCCGCAGCTCCGAGACCATGTCCGATCATTGACTAACTCATTTGCAATAATTATTTCATTATTTAGTTATATCGTTAAATATTAACGTAGCATATTCAAGGAGCAATGAAAGCATATAAATGTTTGGTAGTTACCTTTGTACCATTCATCTTCATTTCAGACGTATACTTGAAGATCTTTTTAATGGCATTAACCTCAGCTAAATCGCCAGCTAAGGTTGATGTTGCATGACAATTCACATAATTCACCTTTAAATTTATCATGTTTGGGTACTTAGACACTTATATTTTTTGTGCTTTATATAATAGGTAATAAATTAAGTTGTGTAAGTGTGACCTCTTCAGGAGAAACACCAGCATCTTCTAAACATTTGGTGATGCAAGACGAAATTCCAAGCCCATCTTTACGTGGATCTGTCATATGATGAGCGTCACAAGTTATGGCCCCACCCAAATACTCAGCAACAATATTGGCTCCTCTTTTGGTTGCATGTTCCAAGCTTTCCATAATCTATTAACAATCCAATTTATTTCAAGTTACAATTCATATAATATCAAGAACCTAAGGGACGATGTATAAATAAATTAAGACTTTATTTTCTTGAACCGAATGAACAATACGAATATGAAAGGCGATCATTGTAGAATGTAAAGCAAAAAATTAAAGCCCCTTCCTTTTTGTATGCCAAGCAGACGTGAGACAGAAAGAAAGAAAAGAAAAAAAAAACTCTAGAACAAGTTACGTATGCTGGGAAAAACAACAAAGGACTAAAACTCTAATAATTTTATTATCATAGATAAAAGCAATATATATAGCCTAATAAAACTATCTTATCGGAAGATTCAAAATACTTATCCTAATCTAATAATTTAAACTAATAAACTATAAATTGATAACTACTAATATGTGCATATCAACAATTCAGATCAATTTATCCAACAATCACCCCTTTAATTGATTTGATCATAGCACTTGCTTAGAACAATGCCGACTCCTCCTCTTCGATCATATTTACTTCTTGGTTCTCCCACTTAGGACACTCGTTGATATAATGACCAAACTCACCACATTTGTAACATTTAACGTGACTTTTATCCCGTTGGAAACGCTCATTACCATCCCGACTTTTCCCGGATTCCCAACCTCTTCCCCGGCCACGTCCAAAGTCATCCCGATTTGAACCTCCGCTGCCACATTGCTTATAAACATGTGATTTTTCTTCACTAGTCAACAACAAACCACCTTGAACGTCCTTCGTTTTCTCCGTTCCTTTTATTCGCTCCTCGTATGCCTTCAATCTACCAACGGCCTCATCAAAAAGCATCGAATCCAAGTCAACGCATTGCTCAATTGACGCGACAATTTGAAGAAAAGACTTAGGCATAGAATCGAGTAGCCTCTTTACCAACTCCACTTCTTCAAGTTCGTACCCGAGACTCATTGCTTTCGAAGCTAAACCACTCAACTTGGTTGCAAAATCATCCACGGTTTCTCCCTCCTTCATGCGTAAGCTTTCCAACTCACTTTTCAATGTTGCAAGCCGAGCTGTTCTCACGCGATCCACTCCCAAATATCTTGTTTTTAGACCATCCCATACTTGTTTTTGATCAGTGTAACTCGCCATTTGCAAGACCATCTCTTCTGGTATTGCTTGAAATAGAAACGCGAGGGCTTGTTTAGACTTCTTTGGATCCGGTTCTGCACCTAAAGTTCTTGAGTCGACCGTCTCCCATAACCCATATGCATCCATAACTGACTTCACCTTGACAGCCCACACCGGATAGTTTGTCGGAGTCAAAATCGGAACCTGATACGACATCGAACCTTCTCCTCTTGCCATTTATTTTTTGACAGCTTCAACTCTTTTCCGATCAAAACCCGTTCTAAGAGAACTTTTCCACCGACCAAGAAAGCAAGCTCCAAGCTTTACCGTCTTCTTGCACCTGCAAAAACGAACCAAATCCAAAAGCCACCTGCTTTGACGAATTTTTTTTCTGTTCGTTCTTTTTACGCACCTCCCCGGTTAGTCTCTTTTCAACACGAACGGATGATCAAGAGTGGAAGCGGTTTTTTTTTTCGCCCGCTAATAAAAACGATTCACACCTTCAACGGAACCCGGGTGCTCTGATACCAAGTGTAGAATATAAAGCAAAAAATTAAAGCCCCTTCCTTTTTGTATGCCAAGCAGACGTGAGACAGAAAGAAAGAAAAGAAAAAAAATTCTAGAACAACTTACGTATGCTCGGAAAAACAACAAAGGACTAAAACTCTAATAATTTTATTATCATAGATAAAAGCAATATATATAGCCTAATAAAACTATCCTATCGGAAGATTCAAAATACTTATCCTAATATAATAATTTAAACTAATAAACTATAAATTGATAACTATTAATATGTGCATATCAACAATTCAAATCAATTCAAATCAATTTATCCAACAATCATTCTGTTGATAATAATCGACTGTATGTAGGTCCAATTATGGCCAAATCGGGTTGGACTGATCTTGGAGTTGGGCTTAGAATTTCATATTGTTAAAATTAGGGTTATAATAAGGCATGAAAAACGCGAGGAAAATTATACCAGGACGCCTGCACCTTCGCCGATAACAAAGCCATCGCGATCTTGGTCCCATGGTCGAGAAGCCTTGTGGGGGTTGTCGTTTCGTTGAGACAGGGCCCGGCAGGCGATAAAACCGCCGACCCCAGTAGGGTTGACGGCAGCCTCGGTCCCACCGGCTACCATCATATCTGCTTCTCCTCTTCGAATGTGATTTGCAGCCGCATAAAAGCAATAGTTTGCAGTTGCACACGCTGTTGAAATTGAGTAGTTAGGCCCCATTAATCCCGTATCTATCGCCAATAAAGCAGATCCCATGTTGGTAATCGAGTAAGGAATGAAAAACGGAGTGATTTTCTTGAATCCTTTTTGAATCAGTGCTTCCACGCCGTTGCTAAATGTCGTCAGACCTCCCATGCCTGATCCCACAAGAACTCCAATCCTTGTTCGGTCCATCTGTTTCCAGTTACATAAACAATTGTATCAAGAATTGATACGGGCAAATGAGTTTGTAATCGAAGACTTACAGTTTCGAGAATTTGTTGAGTAAGGTTGGCATCATCAAGGGCTTTTCTGCCAGCAACCAGACAATACCTCCAGCAGTCATCCAGACGGCGGTCGTTTTTCCCATCGATGTATCCTACTGATGAAAAATTACGAATTTGACCGGCAAAACGAACAGTAAATGTTGAAGCATCGAATTTGTCTATTAGGGTGATTCCACTTTGACCCTCTAGAAGTTTGTCGTAGAATGTGTCGACGTCATTACCAAAAACAGAAACAACTCCCATCCCTGTAATGACAATCCTCTTCTTTGGGTCTGTTTCTTGTTTGGGAGGTGAAACGGTTGATGCAGCCATGGCCTTGAGTGGTGTAGCTTTTGAAACTGAGAATATGCAAGATTATGATGTGAGATAGACAAGGTTAAAAGCACTAATTAATATAAGTTCTGAATAAATTAAAGACGTCACTAACCTCTAAAACCATTATATTGAAGCATAGAAGCTTTTATGTTTCCTGAATCTTTGCTTTTAAAGATCAAAGCAGAAGAACAAGTGGTTGCAATGCTTGCCATTTCTCCCTGGTGTTGTTTTTCTTTCTTGAACTCTCTCGTTCAAAGTTGATCGTAGATAGATTATGTAAGGAGCAGGTTTTCAGTGATCAGAAAACCAAGTTGACAACTATTATGGGAACTTGCCCATCACCCGTTTGATGAAAATCTCGACTGAGAAAAAAGGATGATTCCCGAAATGTTGAATTATGGTGGTTTCATGGAGTAAGAATCTTGGCATTCAACATGAGACCAATTTGAGGTTCTTATTCTTAGGCCGAAAACGAACCAGTGTTTGTAGAGACTGTTGGTAACCATTCCGGGTGGGTAGTTGATAACCCATTTTTGCATGTTCATTAGTTTTGTTCGTCCCTCGTGACTCCTGAAATTACCAAATTTATGTGAGGCTTGGTGTTCTTTTAGTCCATTGGGTAGAGAACTCGTGGATTACAAAAGCCCATCATATGAACCCCATTTCACGTTCTATTTTTCTTTTTCCTTTTTATCCACGATATTTAGCCTTTTTTTTTTTTTTTTAAGGTTAAACAATTATATTTTTATTTTAATCAATGAAATGATTTTTATTTTGAAGAAAAACCTACTTACTCAATACGACCACCGTGACCCTACTGGTTTAGCAGGTGACTACAATGAGATGACATTTTCCTTGAAGTATTGAACTTTAACAAATTTTTTAACTCAATCATATTAACATTTTTTTTTGTAACTTTCTCATTTTTTCTGTTAAAGGCGTTATCTATTTTTTTAGCGAAAAAAAAAATGTTAAAATTGACATTTTGTTGAATTTTTTGTATTTTTATATTCTTTAGGAATGATTTCTTGGTTCTCACAATAACTTTTTTTTTATTTCGATCACTAGATGATATAAGTAAAGTGGAAAGAAAAATAGTTGGGCAAATGACAAATGAAAGTACATTACCTTAAATGATAAGATGACAAAGTATGTTTTCCAAATGGAAAAAAAGAATCTGGAATACTCCATAATATTCTACAAATATAAGAAAGAATTTAAGAGAAATACAAAGTTTAGTATTAAGATCATTAATGGTGGTAAAGGTTTTTAGTGAGAAATCTTAGCATATGAAAGTACATTGTTACTTATGACAACTGATAACAAGAGGAAGTGTTGAGAATTAAATACTCTTCCAAAGTTCCAATGATATGGTAATATGTTTTGCCTTAATGCACCAAGTTTGAAAGGTATAACTCCTCGAGTGGGAAAAAGTTTAGTATGAAATACCCCAAACCTAAAGTATTTCAAAAGGGTTAGAAAGAAAATACAAGTAAATGCAAAGTTAGAATTCCAAAAGTTTAGTATGAAATACCTCAAAATATTTCAAAAGTGTAGGAAATAAAAAAATACAGGCAAATGCAAAATTAGAGTTCCAAAATTCATACAACTTATCATGCAAGCTCATGTATATTCAGTACTTTGTCCGAGCGTAATCGTTGATCATGATTTGACTTTTGACCAAGAGTCGACCAACATTGACTTCAGTTGACTGAAATCTCTAGTTATGTTATCGTTCATCCCAGATAAATCCAGTGATGAAAGCTTAATCGTGGACACTGTAGGTCATTTAATTATAACCAAAGAAAATAGAGATCTTAACAATATAAAAGGTAAATGGATAAACCCTTAATTGGTTATATAAATTAAGAGAACGAATAGAAATAAAAGAAGTCAAGTGAGATGAAACCTTGAAATATTAACCTAAGTACTATTTAACTGTATTATGTGCTAAGTTGAGTTCTCAAGGATTAGAAGTAAGACTATTATGTTATGAAAACTCTTGATGCACCTTGAATGCAAGGTATATGGAACCAATACAATGGAGCTATATTTGGGTTATCTTTTGAGAAACATTAAATCATTTAAAAAAATGTTGCGAAAGTTAACATTGAAGTATATATATATATATATATATATATATATATATATATATATATATATATATATATATATATATATATATATATATATATATATATATATATATATATATATATATGCTTCTTCCATAAAACATTTATAAATACCACTATATTTTATACGCATTCAAAGTTTTTGACTGATGGATAATTATTCATCATCGTCGAATGGCGTCATTTCTTCACGACATTCGTTCAAGTAATAGGAACATTATGGTGCAACAATATGAAAGGGCAATTCCAAGACGAGAACTTCAAAAAAAAGATAGAAAACGCAAAGTTACAAACGAAGAATTGTTCCATGATTACTTTGTCGAGGATAACATATATGACGATAAGGATTTCAAACGACAGTTCAGTTTAAGTAGATGCCTATTCTTACAGATAGTTAATGACTTGGAACGTAATTATGATTTCTTTCAATTGAAATGTGATGCTAGAGGTAGAAAGGGTTTCATGCCACTACAAAAGTGTACGATCGCAATTCGGCTTATGACATACGACATCGTAACAAATATTATTGATGAGTACTTTAAGATATCAGATAGAACTACACAAGAATATTTGTATAAATTTTCTAAGTATGTTGGCTAGCTTTACACTCGTATATATTCACATAAGCCTACAGTGTATGTGACATATTAGGAGGAACACGATTTCCCTGGAAAGCTACGGAGCACCAATTGTACACGTTTGGTTTGGGAAAATTGTCCAAATACATGGAGAGGCCAATACACACGTGGTAATCATGGAGTGCCGATACTAATACTAGAAGTCGTTGCGTCACAAGATCCATGGATTTCACATGTTTATTTTGGTGTTGTTGGGTCAAACAATAAATGCAACATTCTCAATCATCGCCGCTCTTCAATCATATTTTGATAGGAAAAGCACCACACGCTCAATTTGTAGTGAATGGATACGAGTATGAGTAATACCTCACTCATGGAATATACCATCCATACTCTACCTTCGTCAAGGCGTATCTACAAGACAAAAATATCATATTGTTCAAGACAGCCTAAGAAGCGGCAAAGAAAGATGTTGAACGTGCGTTTGCAGTCCTTAAAAAGAAATTGCACACAATGAAACACATGGGCTGTCGGGCTGAGCATGACATCTACAAAATATTTGTTGGGTTATTGTACGCTTGTATCATATTACATAATATGATAACTGAAGAAAACTGTTGGATTATTTGTATGTATACTTCGTATGACGCACTTCATTAACATCAATAATTTATACCTCACAGTGACCAATATTTGAAAAAAAAAATTAGAATACACAATCTAGCAACAGATACTAACCTTCGATAGGATTATGACAGAGCATACATACAACACTCAAAATACCAACAACAATGAAGATGAAGAGTAGTTATTCCTTTTTTTAATGTGATTTTAATTTCTTAATTTCTTTATATCTTGTATTATTTTTAATTAATAAAATAGTTTTATTTTTATTTAAAGTTATTTGTATTAAAAATTAATTAGTAATGTAAAAATTATTTTGAAGTTGATGGAATAGTAGGTGTTTTTAGGCTAAAAAGTCGAAGTAATAATGACACAACATTGATGTAATAGACTAATAGACATTTTTGGGTAGTTGGCGATTATATAAACATGTTCGAATATATTATTAATTAATTTTAATGCAAATTCAAATTTTTTAAGAATGTTTTAAATCAAAGTTTTATAAACATGTTCCTATATATTATTAATTAATTTTTGGAACGAAAAAATTGGCATAAAGCAATATGTAAAACATATTATCAAGGTTCTAAATGGCATGAGGCGTGATGTGGCGACAATGTCAAGCCTCAAGTTTTACAAGCTTTGACGAGCCATAAAGTTTTTCAAAGCATGGTGTAAAGCGACAATTTTATGTGAACGCATAATTATATATAAATATAGATTTATATCAAACATATCATGTTTTTAGAAGTGTTTTATCAATAATTAATAACTAAAAGTTAACAAAAAACCAAATGTTTTATGCCCAATCAAGAAATGCAAGACAAAGAAGAAAAAACGGGCTTCAAACAGCAAAAATCGTGCCATAACGAGCCATGGCATGCCATGACTCGCTTTGACACGCGTCACGTCTGACAAAGACGCCTTGGACGTTTTCAGAACGGCTACCTCACGCCTCGACGCCATGACACGTTATTTAGAACCATACATATTACACAATATAAACAATATACTTATATAACTCGGTATTTGCGTACATGCTATGCATCTATATGCCCATGTGCTTGTGCACGGTTGTGTTTGCGTGTATGTCAAAAATCAACAAATGGCGTGGCTCTCCCCTTTTCAGCATCAGCTCATACATGAAAAAGTTATAAAAGATGTAATATCTCTTTTTGTTTTTATATTTTTTAGATTTATCACTAAATCTGTAGTAAATCACTCATTAGATGGATTTAGGGACTTTCCTAATGACGAGGACACGTATTGAAGATAAAAGGAAGAGCGTGTTTGCCTTTATCTTAACATCGAAGCAAAGAAACTGGGAGCATCTAAGCTAAAGACAAATAATCGTGTATGAACACTTTCACTTCCGTGAGATTCTCTAGTTAAACCCCTTCCGAATTTTTATAATATGTTTTGCACCCTCGATTACAAAAGTTTATCAAGAATCGTCCTTTTGATAGACAACTAATACTTCTTTCCCTCAATAGTCTATATCAAGTAGGGGTGTGAAGGGGACGATTTAGTTTGGTTATAGGTCAAACCCGAGTTATAACTATTATAATCGATTAATGTATTTCAGTAGTTATTGAGTATCAATTAGTATTGATTATGGTTAATGACTGTAGTCGGTTAAGGGTTCTGGTCAATGGTTAATATCAATTAACCATGATGATAAAATTTTAAAGTGCATTAGTATAAAAAAATATGACAAAGAAAGTATATTTGGTAGTTACATATATGAAAAAAAAAAAAGCTAATAGACCATAACTTGATAAACTCAAGAAATGAGCAAAAACTTAAACATTAAATTGATAAATTTTCGGTTGATGAGAAATCTTAACAAACATATTTTAATTAATGTGACGTTTTATTAAATTGATAATGTTTCCATTTTCATAATATGTAAACATTTAGCCTCACTTGCATGAGAAATGTGCTTCCACTTAGGATGAGTTGAGACTTGGTATGACACACATACCTATTTTTGGAACTGCGAAAGAGTTGGTGATGGCATTCTATACTCAGCCTCACTTGTATGAGAAATTTTATATCTCGCATGTGGTACTAGTGTGATAGCTCACTTGTAGCTAGTTGGATGAGTAGAGCAGTGTTTAGTATGCTTTGTCTTAACTTTACATATGCCTCGACGATAACAATATTTTGTGAGACGAATTAACAATCATACAATGATCAATGTAGCCATCATTTGTGAGATTTGGTATTTGAGATTGACTTGTGGATTTTGGAAATTAAAAGCATATACATTGCATCCACCGGAGTTCTTGATTTTAATCTTGATGAGTTTGTTGATGTTTAGCAATGCTTCTTTCCCCAATGTGCTGGTTTTTTATGAGCTTTGAGTTTAACGGATTGATGAATAATTACTATTTTTTGAGTTTTAAAAGCTTTTTTAGGGGTTTGGATTTAGGTGTGTATTGTTAACTTTATCAAACATCCTTAAGAAGTTTGACCACACTCCTAAGAATTTGACCCAGATAATGTTTATTAGACTTTTCAAGACCAACCTACTTATTTTGACTTGTATTATAAAATTACATTAAAGAAAAATGTAATTTACTGTTTTTTATTAAGAAGATACAATCTAGACATAGATCAACATATATTTTTCGATTGGTTACAAGATTACTAAGGTCTTATGCATTGTAAGCAAATACTTAGATCAATTTTTTGAATTTTGTGCATTGTTGTTTAGGGAATTGTAACACCCGACTTATTAACAAAAACACCCCAAAAATTTTTATTTTTCAAACCAAATATTTTACAATAAAAACCATAAGTATGGGGTATTAGTTAACAAAATACGAGTACAAGTGTATCACGAAGTACAATACATAAATATTATACATTCTTCAAGCCGGGTCGTTACTTCAAATGCTAAGTCCTCAGTCACAGACTTTGTCTTTTCCCTTGGCAGGGTCACGCTCACCTGCAGGGACATGTCAATAAAACTGTGAGCTATAAAGCCCAATGAGTAATCAAATCAAGTATAACATGTATAAGAATAAAATTCTCTATACAATATCAAATAAGCAATACAATGCAATATAAAATCATATATGGCTCACGGGTTATCCCGCTGTTGCCTAGACTCACGGCTCCGTTCTTGCCATCAAAATGACTCACGGCTTATCCGGTCTTGTCTATATAGGTTCGACTCACAGCTCCGTTCTTGCCATCGCAATGACTCACGGCTTATCTGGTCTCGTCGTACCATTAATATGGACTGACTCACAGCTCCGTTCTTGTCTATAGCAGACTCACGGCTTATCTGGTCTTGTCGTGTCATTATTGTTGACTTACAGCTCCGCTCTTGTCTAAAATAGACTCACGGCTTATCTGGTCTTGTCATATATCGAATCATGTAATTTATCGTTTTTGTCCCCCAAAATCATTTCCATTTGCAGCTGCTCATATAACACATATCACATCGGATATCAGTGAGATTACTCACCTAAAGGCTTGCTACAACTAGCGTTCGTCGTTCCTTGCCTTGAAATGAAATCCGTAGGATTTTGTCCCGTACCTATAATTCCATTTATTATCAAAATGATTATAGGTTAATAACCATTCCAATTAACTCTAATACAATAGAGTTCAATATAATATCGTTATAAACAATGCCTAGTTAATAAACTTTCCGTTTACTAACTTTATATGAATTTTACTATTCACCGCGGCATTCGGATCGGTCTACAGTGCCCCCGAGGGGTCGAAAACTCGATATGAAAATTTTCCCAAACTTTTTAGACCATAACGAGCCTATGGTTCAAATTTGAGCTAAATCGGACAAGCCAAGCAAAAGTTAGCGTTTTTGATCCCCTGCCTGGCCTCTACTCGGAGGCGCACTGCGCCTAGGGGAGGGCGCACTGCGCCTGGGCGCACCCCGCCTGGCTCTGGGGCGCACTGCGCCTAGCGGCAGTGCAGGTCCCCTGGCCAGTCGCGATTTATGCACTGTAGCTTGCAGATTTGGTCCATTAAGTCCTTATTTCTGTTCTTAATCGCTTGGGGTTTGTTCCTAGGCTAAAACCTTACATTTTAACAAGATTTTTAACCATCAAAACCCACTCAATCAATCATATGAAGAATTAGGGTTCTTAATTCTAACAACCCCAAATCTTCAATTTCACCAAATATAACAACTTACTTCCATTTTCTTTAGTTAAGTCCTTGTTATAATGACTTAATGGAAGTATCTAACCATTTTAATCACACAATTATAACTGCAATTGCAGTTTTTGAGTTCTACAAAACTCATCAAGAACAACTAGTCAAGAGCTTGGAAAACTTACCTCCAAACTTCCAATTTTACCCTTTGAAGCTATAATCCAACTTTGCAAACTTAAATCTTCAAGAATTCCTTCAAAATCCTGCAACTCTCGTACCAAGAATTTCTCCCGTAGCTCACCAAAATTCTGCACACAATTGGAAGAAGCTTCCAAGCTTTTATACCTCCAAATTTACATTTTAGTCCTTGAAGTTGCATTTCTCAAACTTTTGCCACAATTTACAAATTAAATGACAAAATCACATTTTTATAACATTTTAAGTCCAAGACTCAAAATATTATTACTAAACAAGTCCTTTTCTGACCAAAAGACCAAATTACCCTTTTGACCATTTTACCCTTTTTATTATAATTATATAATAAACATGTTTTTGGCGTTACAGGAATGGTTCAAATGAGAACGAATTAAAGATTGAGAACCGTGAGAACTAATCTCGGCCCTTGACGCGATTCATCTGAGGGTTGTATATATATATATAGAGTTTAACGAGTATGAACGCGTTATAGACGATTAAACCCCACAACCCTTGGATCAAAATAATGTGTGGCTTAGATTAGTTTTTTTAGTTCTCAACCTTTTAATGGTTCTCATTTGAACATATTCCTTGTTGTTTATTGGCACACAATAAAGCATAAACATTTTGGTTTTAGTATGTATTCATTTAAGCGACTTTTAAATTGTCTAAATCAATTAGGTTAAACGCCTTGTCAAAAAGGATAAACATTTTGTTGAAATAGAGTCTGTGTTGAGATAGAGACGTTAAAATAATTTAGTGTTGTATTGGTAGTTTAGAAAATGGTTTTCATTTTTACCATTTATTAGTTAACAAATTAAATTGCATGAACTTTACATGGTTACTGAACTTATTAGATATACAATAAAAAGTACCATCAATAAGAAATGTAAACAAATTATTTTCCCACATTATAGTATAACTTATGTCTATCATTTCTTGTCATCGTAAGTGAAGTATGTGATTGATCAACATACGAGTTTAAACTTAAAAGTTAAAGAGACATTTTACCAACCCATAAACTTGTAGGGACCATAATTGTATATACCACCAAATTGAAGGATGTAAGTCCCTTTCAAGAAAACGTCTTCGTCTTCTCTATCACCAAGTCATCTCTCTCTTCCACCTCTACGCGTTTTTTCGTCATTATTTGCTTCTTTGCTCAACTACGCCCATTATCTTTTACTACTTTTCCCCTCTAATCCCATAAAAAGAACCATTAAGAACATTTAAATATTCAAACTTCACTGACTATTTCATCAATTTCCGCCACACACTTCCTAGAAATTTCGTCGATTTCCCTATATATCTTTCACCTATTCGTTACTTCACTCCACACTTCACAAATAACTCAAAAACTTCATCTGTATTTCAATTTATCAGTGAAGAAACTTGAATTCTAATTTCATTTGGGTATCAAGAAAGTTTGCTATCTGTAACCATGGAGAACAACAATCAATCATCTTTTTGGCAATTCAGTGACCAGCTTCGCGTTCAGAACAATAATCTTTCAAATCTTTATCTTAATGATTCCATTTGGAGCAGCTCCTACGCGTCAAAACGGCCGGAAAAGGATCGCCGGAATTTCGACATCCGTGTTGGCGGGGGTGTCATCAACCCCAGCACCGGCAGCAGTTCCGGTCCATCAAATTCAGACTTCAATGGGTTTAATCTTGATTGGAAAATCGGATCATCGGGTAGCATCGGATCAACCAATCAGAACCCAGTTGGTGATTTTGGGATCAATGGTGGGTTCAACAAAGGAATTTATTCGAAACCCAGTTTAAATCTTAACCAGAATTATAATCAGAACAGTAGCAGTAAAGTTGTAAAAGGGAAAACTGAAGATGATAAACACAGTTATGGAAGTAAGCATTGGAAGAACAAAAAGAATCATAATAACAAAAACACCAGCGTCAATAACAGTGATAAAGATGGTGCTAAGAACAGTGTGGATAAGAGGTTCAAGACTCTGCCTCCGTCGGAATCTTTATCGAGAAATGAAACCGTCGGCGGTTACATTTTTGTCTGCAACAACGACACCATGCAAGAGAATCTCAATAGGCAACTCTTTGGTACGTTCCTTATTGCTTTTGTGTGTCCAGTCTTTATTAGTATAAAGAATCGTAATGTTAGCTGAATAGACCCTCATCGTTACGAATGGAGTCTAATTTTTGCGTTTTTTATTGGCATGGCAGGTTTACCACCGCGTTATCGTGACTCAGTGAGGCAAATCACACCTGGGTTACCCCTTTTCCTGTATAATTATTCCACCCACCAACTTCATGGAGTTTTTGAGGTATTCGTAGTCGGTCTTTCTTTCTTAGACATGATCGGTGTCAAAATCCGTTGCACGTTTCCGACAGACCCTAACCAACACCGAATTGTTAATTATGCAGGCTGCAAGCTTTGGGGGGACAAACATTGATCCATCTGCTTGGGAAGACAAGAAAAACCAAGGCGAATCTCGCTTTCCTGCTCAGGTACAACCTTTGTTCTTGTTGACGACTTAATCTGAATCGTGAAAACTGCTAAACTTTTGAGGTTCTTGTTGATCATAGGTGCGAGTCACGACAAGGAACGTTTACGAACCATTAGAGGAGGATTCTTTTAGGCCGATTCTTCACCATTACGACGGCCCTAAGTTCCGCCTTGAACTCAACATTCCCGAGGTGAATTTTTTTACCATTTGTCGCATTTTCTGTCATGCGTTTCAACACGAACACTAACAAATTTTGGCTGGCAACACTTGTAGGCTATCTCGCTTTTGGACATATTCGAAGAGAAGAAAAACTGAAGGTTGTGCGCCTGAGCGGTATAGAGGTTTCTTGGGCACGTACGGTTGGAGAACTTACTGACGACAGGTGTGTAGAAGAAATGATAAAGAATCTTTTGTTCTCGTTACTGATATGTATATAAATCGATTAGATTTTGGAAAAAAGAAAAAGTGTAGAAGAAATGATAGGAACTATGTCTGCGTATCGATATATTTGGTCCTATTGTGCCGAAAACAAAGAATATTATCTATCTATCTTCTATAATAAAGGAAGCATTCAAATGCCACATGGCAGTTTTTTAAACCCATAAATTAACACGTGGCAACTTCTTAGATGCTTCTTTTTTTCTTTTTCCCGCTCATTCTTTCCTTGCTAATTAAAAATGGCAATGCATAAAATTAACTAACATCCCTTAAATCTTGAGGCATAAAATTAACCAACATCCCTTAAATCTCGACCACTCCATGATCAATTCAATTTTCCGATTTTGAATTTCGATTTAAAGGGCTTCTATCGAAAAATCAGGAGTTTACTTCCATTATACGCTCAGTTTCAATTTGTTCCTATAAATATTCTACCGAAGAGGATGATAATCAGAAACTGATTGAGTAATTTTCTTCAAATTGATAACTACGATCGAATCCTAATACGTTTCTTAAACTCTTTTACTCTCTCACCCGTCCTCCCCTGCAGAAATCTTATGCCTCCTCCATTACACAGGGTTATTCACATCAAGCGATCGTTCTGTTTCCCCTAACCCACCACTCACTCTGGGTTCTTCCGAAACATAAAAAACAGGTGACCCCCTAAATCCACTTCAAAATTTTGACAGTTTTGAACGACGATAGCCACCACAATCGGCTCAAATATGACAGTTTTTTTTATCGGTTTCTACCAACATGAGTACTTCTGCTCTCATTTGTATGTTCTAATTTTTTCATGTTTTGTGATATAAACGGGATCTTTATGCTTCACGGTAAATCACAACCAAAGTTTTTTCTTTTTCTTCTATTTTTTCTTGGTAAATATTGTTTTTGATCACTTTTGTTGGTGAACTACTATTTCTTGGATTTACAGGCAATAATATCTCATCTTGAACACTTTCATGCTGAATGATAGTCCTTTACTCCATTTTCTACTAAAGTCATGAATTCCATAATCATTTTGTAGATTGAATTGGTAATTCTTTTGGGCTATGGAACATGAATAACTGATGATTTTTATCAGGTATATTTTTTCATTACTCCTCTAAATTCATTGTTTTGCCTAGAGATAATCCTAATTTTGGTTTTTCTATATTAGGGCTGGCTTGGCCTAGAATTAGTATTCATTATTGTTTTTTATGGCTGGAAGACCAGGAGCTTTGTATGAGCAGGTAATTTTTTATTCAAACCTATACTTGACTGTGAAAGTGGATGATTGGTGAAAATCAACACGTACATGTTTATTTGTTTCTTACTTTTTTCTATATCTGTGTATACCCTATGACTACAAAATATAGGATTACATATGCATTTAATTTTGAATGTTTGAATGGTAGGTTTGATTTCGTAAGAGCAAACTTTTCTTTTTGGCTCCTGCATGGGCTTCATGGACGCAGGGCTCCCAAGACTTGGTAATTAAAAGATTGTTTTCAGAAATTAAGTAGTTGTACTAGCATAGTGTGTACTTGATTACAGGTAATGGTTGATTATTGTGATTGTATTCTCCGGTTGCATGTAGAAGTAATGATGTATGTGATTACATGTAATTGTTGATTTCAAAAATCTTCCAGTAGCAGGATTAACCCTGGGCATTTTCTTCTATGTGTTTTGAATTTCATTTGATCTTTTTTTCACTTGATAATTCGATGTTTTTTTAACACGGATGGAGGTTGGTTCAATTTTAGCCATAAATCTATCTATTTTTCTTGAATGTATTGGCTAAATCATTTTTACGGAAAATTGGTGAAAATCAACTTGTATGTGTTTTGAATTTCATTTGATCTTCTTTTCACTTGCATTTTGTTCACATTTTCTACGAGCCGGGATCTTGGGGTCGGCTGGTGGTTCGGTATCTGTCCAGCCATAAACTTCTTTTCGATTTAATCATCATCAAAGTACATTCTGTATGTTTAAGATGACAAGTTACACTTATTTTTTCATAGTCAGATTTGTATGCCTGTATTATCTGTTTCTGAGTCATTATCAATAGAGAAGTTTGTTGGACCCGTCATTGCAAATAATGCTTTGGCATATATCTACTTTAACTCTTTAAATCACAAAGAATCATTTAACATGAAATGAAACATTTAACCATGACAATGGTCAATGGAGACTCATGTGATGATAGCCACTTAAACACAAGCACACGCTCAAGCACAATGACACATTCACATGAATTGATTGTTGATAATTTTAAATGAAATATTTATATTTTATGCAAAATATCAACATTACAGTAGGCAATTTTAACTCAAGATACACGAATCCTAAGGTCTTGCCATCATGGGCTTACCACGTATGACATCATAAGGAGCCTTTGGTCATTTCATTTAAAATTAGTTTTTTGTAACTACATTTAATCTTGGAATGAGGAGCTTTTTTTTCTGGTCCAGGTGATGAATGTTTTAGATTCATGAAATGGCCACTGACAGATTCTTTTTGCAGGTCATCATGCTATCTTTGTTCTCCATATCTGATCATTAGAATATTTGCAAGTATAAGCATCATAAAAAAACATATTATCTAAATTAATTTGTTCCATGGCTCTAATATGTACAAATATGGACAAACTTCTTGGAATTGCATTTTATAAATTCTAAGTTGTTTGTATATGGACAGAACTCTTAGAATTACATTCTATAAATTCTAATATGTTAATGAAACGATTGTTTTATTCTTTTTTAAATCGTTTTTAATTTCTCAAATGCAAAACGATGTATTCTCATATAGTTGTTACTTTAGCATCCAATTATATTTTATCTATTACAACATTGCATTTACATGTTGATAGTTTTACTATATGATGTAGTAAAAATTTGATTTCATTCTATTGAATTACAAATTTTTTCTCATCTTTTAATTTTTATATAAATATTGGTAAAAGTTGCATATCGTTTTCTCTAATCCTAGATTACTTTTATCATCAAGTTTTGGTAATTACGAATGAAAACATCAAAACAACTACAACTTTTTCAATTGTTGATTGCATCGTAATTGTATTATCATTTTTATACATTAAAGCTTATTTAAAGATAGTTTTCTTGGAAAAAAAATTAGCTAATAGCATTAAATTATGCAAAAAAAAGTTCATTAATAAAATCATACTTTAAAATATTATTTTTCAGATTCTTTTTAGATGATCTAAAAAATTTTCATTTTTCTGTACATTGAAGTTTATTTATAAGACAATTTTCAGCATCTATTGTTTATTTGTGCTATTTTTATTTCCCAACCCGTGTAGTTCACGGGTTAATAAGCTAGTACTTAAATAAACTATTCTAGCTCTAGAGAATCGAGATGTTGTTCGAAAGCTTTTTCGTTTTCGTTTTAATTGCAAGATATTTGGATAGAGCTTTTTTTATAATTATTTTATTAATTATAATTATAGTCTCTTCGCATAAGATAAGTACCACATTGTACAATTTTAAGTTTAGTTTCAAATAGACACTCGTGTTGCACAATATTATTGTGGCTGCGCACCATTTTAACCATTATGTCTTCGTGTGATGTAAAAAGTAAAATCGTCCTTTCCCTTCCCTAAAGATATAGACCTGGTACTTCATTAAAATCTTCTTTTAGACTAAATGTTGTGGTGTCCGAGGCACCCACCTCCACATCAGCAAACACCCCGCAAAACTGAACTCATCGCCGGAAAAGAGAGACAGCAGTATGGTGCCGGCGGTTGTTAGCGGCAAAAGAGAAAGAAAGAGAGGGAAGAGAGTTGGAGAGGAGAGAGCTGTGAGAGAGAGAGAGAGAGAGAGAGAGAGAGAGAGAGAGAGAGAGAGAGAGAGAGGTGAAGAAGAGGAGAGATACCGGCAAGATGTTGTTGCTGCTTGCCGATTCTCCTTACCGCTGGCAATGACCTCCACATGAGGTGCTGCCGATAACGGTGTCCACCACGCCGTTCAGCCTTAGATATACTACTTGCTCCCAAAGGAAGACTAAAAAAAATGCTAAATATACTTTGAAGGTACTCTGTTTTATTCTCAGTCCACTACTCTACTAAATAAAATTTATTATATAGCGATTGTTTAATATGTAATAAGCTTCAACATGAATATGGTGTGAAGTTTCTATTAGAATTAACCTATTATGTTTTTGGTTTTTACATTTATATATGCTTTCACCACTAGGAATGAAAATGATTTTGGTGTTAACCTTGTTTTTGCTTTGATATCATGAGAATTAATAAATTTTCCACCGTGCTTAGGATAATTCATTACACAGTGAATGGGGAAATGCGATAAGTACGATATATTCTAAATAAATAAAGAGAATAAAAGCCTAACTATTTTAGATTACACAACTCAAAATAAGAGAGATATTGCACGATGGCATTTCTGTAACTTAATTAGAAGTTTGTTAGTTGTTACGTTAGTTTTGACTGAAAAACTGAACCGGAACCGTAACAGGTTAGACCTAGATAAGGGAAATTCGGTCCGCTTCCCGTCATCCATTTATTGCTTATTTGGTAACCGGTTTATTTCGGTTCGGTCTGGTTTCGGAACTAGAGACACGTGTTCGGACTAAAAAACCGAACTGGAACCGAAACCGGTTAGAACCGGATAAAGGGAGTTCGGTCCGGTTTCGATCCCCGGTTTCTTACATTTTGGCTATCGATTATTCTAGTTCCAGATTGGTTCGGTCCGGTTCCGAAACCGGTTACATCCCTACACGGGATGATATTGACGAAATCACAAGTATTAAGTCCTCATTACATGATCAATTCCAAATAAAAGATTTGGGTCACATTCATTTTGAATTTAACAAGATTGACAGTAGTATGGTCATGCATCAACAAAAATTTATCAAAGAGTTACTCAATTCATACTAAATGTTGGAGTCTACTTCCACTAATATGCCACTTCCATCAAAGTCACATTTGAATCCTATTATGGACAATCCATTATCTGACTACATTTTACAAACAATTGATAGGCAAGCTAAATTTTTTGCTTCTTACACGGCCTGATATAGCCTTTTCAATACAATACCTTAGCCAATTCCATCAAATACCTTCTGAGGATCACTATGATGGAACTATACATGTTCTTAAGTATCTCAAAGGCATTATGACTCAAGGTCTTGATTTCAATAATAACTCTGACTACAAAGTTGAAGCATTTTGTGATTCGTATTAGGGTGCATGTCCCTTAACAATAGGGTCTATTAGCGACTTCTTTATACTATTTGGTGGCTCTCCAATATCCTGGAAATCTAAAAAACAAATTAATGTCTCTCTGTCTTCTGCTGAAGCAGAGTATGAATCTATGTGTCGTGTGTGTGCTGAACTTGCTTGGATTAGTTGACTGTTCCGTAAACTTGAAGTACATGGTATAACCCCAATTCCTTTAAAATGTGATAATATGGTTGCCATTTATTTTGCCACTAATCTTGTGTTTCACGAAAGAACTGAACACACTGAATTAGATTGTCATTATGTGAGGGAAAAGTTACAAGCAAGCCTAATTTCATCAAGTCATGTGAACACTCAATATCAACTTGTTGATGTCTTTACCAAGATGCTTATTGGTCCTCATCATCAACTTGATATTTCCAAGCTTGGTTTACTATTGTATCCTCCAGCTTGCGGGGGGTGTTAGATAACACAACACATAATAAGAGAAATATTGCACAATGGCATTTCTGTAATTTAATTAGAAGCTTGTTAGTTGTTACGTTAGTTAGAAGATTTCTTCTTTATATATGTAGTTTTCCCTTTCCAGTATTAGTTGAGTAATGAGAACACAAAATTGAAAACTCCATTCTCTTTCTCTCTCTCTCTCTCAATTTCAAATTACAACTCTCTCAATTTCAGATTACAACAAACCAATAAAACAATAATTAAGCTAGCTATATAGACAAATGACTTGAAATCACGTCAATACAATCACTCTCTTAATATTCATAGCACAACCACAAAAATTAAGATATAAGATAATGGTACTAACATAGTATTAAGTTGAGTGCATTTCAAACTCTGCGGGACTTTACAGAAGAGATTAAATTGAAGTTTTATAATCTCGGTTAAAATTCCATGATTAAAAACAATAAGGGTCCGTTTGTTTGCCTCTTAATTGAAAAATTAAGAGGCAACTCTTAACTAAAAAAATTAAATGTGTTTGATAGGGTCTTATTTATTGCCACTTAATTTGCTAATACCCTCTTAAAAATTAAGAGATAAAGATGTATCTGAATCTTTTTAAGAGCACCCGTTTCCTTTTTTGCCCTAACCCCAAATCAGAAAAAAAAAAAAAAAAGCACGCTTGCTTTCTCCTCTCTTCTGCGCTTTCATCTCCTTCCGCCGACCACCACTTGACAGTCGCCGTCTTCCACCTGCGCGTTCATCTCCTTCCTCGCCGTCTTCCACCTGCAGCGGCTCTCTTCTTGCCGGCGACGACCCTACCGTCTTCCACCTGCAGCGATTCTGATTGAAGTCGATTGCAAGAACCTTCAAGGCTTTCGATTGAAATTGATTGCTTCTAATTGAAGTCGATTGCAGGAACCATTGAGGCTTCCAATCTCGGTTTAGACATCAGATCTCCTCCCTCCTCCCGCTGTCTCTCAGACGTCGACTTCTTCATGAGATAAACCCTAAATCTCCATCTATTTTGTTGTTGAATTACTTCTTTGAAATTGTGGCTGAGTTTTGGAAATTCTTTACATTCTTTGAAATTGTTGCTGATATTGAAATCTGTTTGTGCTTGTTGATTTTCGGAATCTGATTTTGGAATGTTACGTTATTGATTCAGCAAAAAAATATATAAAAAGGGTAAAATGGTCATTTTTACCATTCAACACAGCAATTGAAAAGTTCCAACCAAACACCTGTTAAAAATTGAGATCTTAAAAGTGCAGACCCTCTTAGAATTTAAGACCTCTTAAAAATTAAGACCCTGCCAAACGGACCCTAAAAGTGGTCTAGGTTATGCTTCATTATTTTAATCTCTCTCATCACCATGAGAACATCCTTACAACTTTATAACGCTCTCATACATATTCAACCAATGTTTCATTAATCTTCTTTCATCTTTCAAACATTTAACACTATTCATTAAATTATGGTGATGACCAACAAGTTTCTAGTCCAGCGATATCTGATATTACCCTCCACCATAAAAGTGAGGGTTCTAGTTACTTTAGAGACATTGATGGTTAGTTTAGGAGGTGTTTAGTTTAGGAGTAGATTTAGATTGCTGTTCCAAAAACATTAAACTATGGTGATGGATGTCTACGAATCTCGTGATTACTTTCGATAGTAGAATATTTAAATTGAATATTTTCTATTGTGTATCCTTCCAATTTGTATAACGGTTATGATTATATTTCCTTTTATGATAAATATTTTGGTTTCATTATGTCCTTAATTTATCCCTTTAAGACATTATATATTGTAATCCCACCATAAGTGTCAAACCTAATATGTCGACTGTCGTTGTCGTTCACCATTTGCAAATATATCACTACGATAAAGACTTGTCAAACGTGTCGGGTTCGTGTCGAGTAAAAACATTAAACGGGTTGAGAGAGCTTGACTCTAACCCGACCCGTTTAATAACCGTGTCGTGTCAACCCGTTTATTTTCGTGTCAGGTTAGCGGGTTTAGGGGTTAGACCTTATAAATGTGTCATGTCGTATCATGTTGAAATACAAAACGAGTTGAAAGAGTAAGAGTTGGACTGGCAAGATCCATTGCAAGTTTAGAGGACAAAGTGGAAAGAGTAGGAGTTGCAGAAGCAAATGAATGAGTCACGAGGATGAGAGAGTGACTAAGTGAGACTGTGGAGTATATGAGAGAATGAAAAAGCTAAAATTAAGCTTTGAGTTAGGTGGCAAAGTCGTTTTTATATTACAACATGACTCAACCCAAACTTTTTTCTTTACTTTTGATTTTGGTTTTGGGTCTATAGAATTTATCCAAAGAACTAAAAACCTGCAAATAAATAAACGGGTCATGTTCGAGTTGAAACTGTCAACTCTAACCTTATCTATTTAATAATTTTGTCTGTCGTGTCAACCTGTTTAATTAAACGGGTTTAAATTTCTTACAAAACTCGTTTATTTCGTGTCAGTTTTTGTCGCCTCTAGCTGCGATAAGTTTTTGTTAGTTTTTTAATTATGATGTCTTTATTGTTACTTTTACTTCGATTAGTATGACAATTTATCATTGCTAATCACAATGGGTGAAGTTTATTTACTTTTGTAGAACGACCATTGCTTCTTTTGTGTTTGTCCATCTTAATTTGTTTCTGGTCCATCCTTACTCTATAACAGCTACTAAACACTGAAGTTGTAACTTGACCCCATGTTCATTGGTAGGCAAAAGCACATGGAGTTTATTAGTGTCATTCTTCTTGATACTTTAAACCATCAATATTATGCATTGATTTTCTTACCAGTACCTGGTAAGCCGGTGTGTGAAATAAAACGTGTTGGATGGTATTCTTTTGTGTGCTTAATTTTTGTCTTGATGCGGATAAAGCTGGTACTTACAACATTTTATTCGCTAAAAAACAGAGATTGTCAAACTCTAGAAACAAAGATTAAATAACTATGTCATTCACAAATGTATATTATTATTATCTATATTATAAAAAAAAAACATGACAAACAATAAACGAAGGGCAAAACAAAAATACAAAGGGCATAGGTTGATAGAAAGAAGGAGGTATTGTTTATTCAAGAACACATGGGACAATAAATCAATCCATTTTCGTTGCATTCTGGACATCTCTCTTTTTCCTTCTTACCATCCACCGCGACCTTACAACTCCCTCCACAATCCACACAAGGTACGAACCTCGCACCACCGCACCCTTCACACGCTTGCCTACCCACCTGTTTCTCAATCCCGACTCGACTCAGTATCCTCCTGAGTCGACCCGTCTCGTTCAATCCCACAATCTCATCTACACCTCCTATGTATCTACCCTTAACAAACATCCTCGGGACACTCACTAACTCACCAAGTAACTCTTTCAACTGAGTTCGGAACTCGCCGTGTAATGATACGTCTCGTTCCTCATACACAAACCCATGGAGCTCCATGATGGATCTGACCATGTTACAGTCCTCATATGTCCTTCGGATCCCACCCAACGACGTCGTGTAGATAACCACTTTTTCCGACCCGCCCGGTGGACAGATTTCTTGGTAATCCTCAAGTGGATTCCGCTTAATAAAAAGCGGCGGTAAACCTTGTTTATCTCTTTCCATCTGATCTCGTAGTAAAAATGGATTTTCTTTCAGTGATTTGTAACCCTCCGTCACAGGTGGTGGTATTGACCCTGTCTCTGATATGGATTTGGTACCTGGATCGGTTCGCCTCAACCGTGAACCAAATTGGCTCAGCTCGTTATACGATTCGGTCTTTTTCAACGTGGATTTTGGTTTGTTTGCGGCCTTTGTGTTGTTTTCGAGTTCTTCAATTGTGTGGAAAGAGAAGCTCCTGCGTTTAACTTTTTTCGCCGGCACCGGCGTCGGTGCAGGCGATGTATCGGCTGGGGTGGGAACAGGCGGTGCAGGAGAGTTTAGAGTGGGTTTTAGGTCTTCCAATTGTTTGCTGACTTCATCCCACGATCGTGGAGCATCTTCATCGTTATCGAGCTTCTCGAGGATTGGAGCCGGCAAGTGCGTGACGGGTTTTTCCGGCTGAGGCTTCCCATCCTCCTGTTCTTCCACTGCTATCCATGGCTCTTTAATGGCGTCGATGTCGAAGACAGCAAAACTGGTGGAGGCCGGACGGTAGACATCGACAGTTCCGGCCTCAACTTGTTTAGATGAGGCGCAACCCATAATTGAATCGAGGGTTTCAACTGCAGAACTGTTTGGAAAATGGGAAGTAACGAGAAGGTTATAGATATAAGGAAGTAAGTTTTGTGGTTTGGAAGAAATTAGGGTTTATCCATTCAGAATTTTGGGTATGGATGCATGGGGCTTTCTCGTAAATCTGTGGCGGGCGAGTGTTGAGTGTTGAGTCAGGCCTCGGGGCCCCTTAACTCGGGTCACTTTTGAGTGTGGATTGGAAGTTGGCACGTGCTTCTTTCTACGCCTCATATTCATTTTCAATTCTATAACAAAATGAAATTTAAATCAACGGTATTTTATACGTCACAAAAATTATCAATGGTCTATACTATAGTCTATACTCTCTCGATATAAAAGAGAGGTTCTATATAATCATGGTTTATTCATCTTTCAATCATCAATAGAGCTTGAAACGTGTGTGTGAGACCTATACGTACACTAAGTTGCTAACAATCGCTCGCAGCATTTCAAGGAAATTTCTTTAAAAAAAATAGTTCCAACGATGAACGGTAGAATTTTTTTATTTTTTTTTAAAGACAATCAGAAAAGGCACTAAACACACAAAAAGAAACCCAAGAAAGGAGCTCGAGCCTTAAACAATAAAGTTTGACATAGGAGAAATAGACCAAATTGACCATACTAAATTACATTTGGCACTATATTTTATCCAGTTAAACGTGTGAATGCTAATATCATCTTTGATTAAGTTAGACGCTCGTTTTTCCTTTCCGAAGACTGCATCATTTCTTGCCATCCAAATCATCCATAGGGCAACATAGATGAGAGAAAGTTTCATTTTTTGCATTTGGATGTTGCCCGCCTTAAACTTTAATAAATCCACCAACTCCACAGCCGAAGGAGAGAACTTGGGATGACCGAGGACCAAGTTTGCAGCCATTGCCACACCTCAGCAACAACCGAACAAGTAAAGAACACATGATCCAGCTCCTCTATTTCAGCACGACAAAAGGGGTATAAAGCTGATGCAACGTTAACCCCTTTCCTTATCAGATTGCCCATAATTGAAATTCGGTTTTGAAGCATCCTCCATGCAAAGCAATTGATCTTTAGGCTGGAGGGAGTGGCCCTCGCCAAACCCTCGCTGAAGGCCTTGCTGAAGCCCTCGCTGAGCCTCGCCAACCTCGCCAAACCACACCGCCACCCTCGCCTTTCGCCTGCGCCAATGAAATCCTCGCTAATATTTCAACGAGCTCGCTTTGGCTGCCACCGTGGCTGGTTTAGCGAGTGTGAAGGCTCGCCACCACTCCCCCCAGCCTTAGCGGTAACCATTTCACCCAAACAAATTTGAAATTGTTGCTGATGTCAATTTTATCCAACAAAAGTCTCATACCATTTACCGAGAAGCATCCTCCATGTAGAAATCTTATAGATATTTGATTTGATTTAATTTTGTAAATATAATTCTATAGTTGGAAAGTATATATATATAGAAGATGGTTAATGTTTTTTCTCCATGAGAATAACATGTCTCCTCATGTCAATATTGTGTACTTTGATTGATGTGATTTTATAAGAGAGAACAATTATTTCAAAGAAACTTTTCTGGATACCTTGTTGCACAGTTATTATATACGTGGATCCAGCACAACAACAAGCATGGTCTTGTCAAGGATTCCAGCCTAGCTGGATGAGACGCCGGGTTTGATAGCCCACAGGAGGTGCCAGGTTCGATCCTTAACGATCGCGTAATTCCTTGGCTTAAAAAACCCCTTGTGCGGCGAAGTTTTCCCTGGAACCCCCTTGGGGGAGAGTTTAGCCCGCTAAAGCGGAGTCTCGAACTCGGGACCTCGCCTGAAAAATGGTGGGGTGGCTACCGTTTGTTCGAATTGCCGGTTCCAAAAAAAAAAAAACAAGCATGGTCTCAATATAATTACATATTAATAACTAAATAAATATTTCAAAATCTCACAATAATCTTCGAAAGAAATAAGTAATAGAGTAAATTACATTCTTGGTCCTGTGGTTTCTGTTAGGTAGCATTATTAGTCCAAGTATTGGCAATCGCATGCGCCAGGTCCTATGGTTTGCAAATCGCACGCGATGGGTCATTGGTCTAAGTAAAAAGTCTTATACTCTTTCCTATTTCTTTTTTCTTTTTCTTTGTATTCTTTTAATAGTTAATAAATTAAAAAAATAAAAACTCCACGTCCACCCCACCCCACGCTCTCTCTCTCTCTCTCTCTCTCTCTCTCTCTCTCTCTCTCTCTCTCTCTCTCTCTCTCTCTCTCTCTCTCTCTCTCTCTCTCCAAGAAAACCCATTTGTGGCAGGGAAAGCATCAATGGAGAAAGCGTTATCACCAAATAACGGTGACATCAATGAAAACACATTCGACATTTTGTTGCTATAATCTAACACTACTAGAGAAGTGGGTATTTATTATACATCTTTTTTTTCTTTTTGCAGCATTGGGACACAGAGAAATGGAAGAAGAAGTCTGCCCTCGGGAAGAAAAACCGCAGTTCTACCGATGAGTCGGGGGTTAAAGCAACACATACCGGTGGCAGCATCGGAACCGCCGAACACCGTGACAGATTGGTAAGTAATCATGCTTTATTGTTTAGAAATATATTTTCTTTTAATACTAACTACAATTATACTTTGTTTTTTATGTAGGAAGTGATGCTAGGTTGTAAGCCCTCTTGGTTAGATGTATATGTACAAACCCATGCAACCGCCGAAACAAAGGACAGGTATATAAATAAAGGGGAGCGTGACAATTTACAGTTCTCCTCGAAGTCGTTTCAGGAAGCATATGTAAGTTATATCCATCAGTTTTATTGATTCTATGTCTTGATTTTTTGCACATTGGTAATGTTGTTGTTTTGGTAATTGTAGGATTTTTATCTCAAGTGCCTCACTGAGAAGTATAAGGATAACCCAAGCGATATGCATGATGATCCCGAGGTGTGGAAACAATCCGTATATAAGAGGACCGGTCGCCGGAGAGGTGACCAAACATTTGGGATAGGACAATCCGATCCCTACTATACAATGACCGGTTCATTTTCTTCCGCGTCTGGATCGACCTCCGATGCGCAGTCACAACAAGAGGTAAACTTATTCTTTATATGTTGCTCTTATGGATTGCAAATTTAAAGTATGTTGCTCTTATGGATTGCAAATATAAAGTATGTTGCTCTTATGGATTGCAAATTTAAAGTATGTTGCTCTTACGGATTGCAAATATAAAGTATGTTGCTATTTTTTAAAGTATGTTGCTCTTATGGATTGCAAATATAAAGTAAGTTGCTATTATGTATATTAAATGTTGCTCTTATGTATGTTGCTATTATGTATTTTTTAAAGTATGTTGCTATTATGTATTTTTTATGGATTGCAAATATAAAGTATGTTGCTATTATGTATTTTTTAAAGTATGTTGCTCTTATGGATTGCAAATATAAAGTATATTGTTCTTATGGATTGCAAATATAAAGTATGTTGCTATTATGGATTGCAAATATAAAGTATGTTGCTATTTTTTAAAGTATGTTGCTCTTATGGATTGCAAATATAAAGTATGTTGCTATTATGTATATTAAATGTATAATACAAATGATATTATGCTCATAATATGTCGTTATTTTTTAGATCTTGAGCTTACGTGCACAAGTGGAAAATTTGCAACAAAGTCAAGCTCAAATGGTTGAAAATTTCCAACAACAACAACAACAAATGGAACAACAAATGGAACAAAGACTAAAACGGTCGCAAGATGAGTTTGAAAAAAAAAATGGAAGAAAGGATGCGACAAATGAGTCAACGTGGTCCGGGTCCTTCTTAGTTGTATGTTTTTTAAACAAGTAGACGTTTTACAATGTTTTTGAAACAATTAGACGTGGTTCGTGGTCTTTGTTATTTGATTTTTTTAGAATGTTAAACAAAATTTATCGTAATGTTTGATTAGTTGTGTTTTAAATAGTTTCGTTGTGTTTATATATATATATATATATATATATATATATATATATATATATATATATATATATATATATGTGTGTGTGTGTGTGTGTGTGTGTGTGTGTGTGTTATGTGAGAAAAAAAATCTGGAATTAAAAATATTTTTTTGTATTTTTTTTAATAAAAAAATTATTGCGTGGCAATTGCGTGGTTAATAATTTGCGTGTTTATTGCGTGGTTAATAATTTGCGTGTTAATTGCGTGGTTGGAAATTTGCGTGTTTATTGCGTGGTTAATAATTTGCGTGGTTATTGCGTGGTTAATAACTTGCGTGTTTATTGCGTGGTAAATAATTTGCGTGGTTATTGCGTGGTAATTATTTGCGTGGTTATTGCGTGGTTCGGAATTTGCGTGGGTATTGCGTGGTTAAAATTTGCGTGGTTATTGCGTGGTTAATAATTTGCGTGTTAATTGCGTGGTAAATTATTTGCGTGGTAATCGCGTTGTTAATAATTTGCGTGTTTATTGCGTGTTAAACAGTTTGCGTGGATATTGCGTGGTTAATAATTTGCGTTGCAATTGCGTGGCTAAAGCGTGGTTACAATTTAGCCACAAGGGGTTTTCCCACAGGTCAGTTTTCGTGGTTATTGCGTGGTTATTTGGCTTCTAACACGCAACAAACACGGAAATTTGCGTGGTTAAACCCCTTGTTTTCTAGTAGTGTAACCCCATCGGCAACCCTACATCTCGATCAGGTTTAAGTTTAATTGTACCTATTTCTTCTTTCAAGTTGGAATTCACCATTTCCAGAAAGTTATATACGTGCAACACTCCCAAAAGTTACGTATATCACATATTTGCATAAAGTTCAACAATCTTGCATCATCGATTTATAGAACTTGTTAGCAAGAATCGATATTTACAAATCCATAGGCCAACTTGCATCATCATGTTGTAGCCAATTCTGGAAAGGAAATTAAACCAAATTCTCAAGAAACCCAACAATCGATTTGTAGTCAATTCTGGGGCCAAATTTTTCGATGAAATCCTCATCGACCGGGAATTCGTCCGCTGAGGAAAACCCAGAAAAACTCATGTTCTTGAAAGTGAATCAAATCGTGTGAGTGAGAAAAAGAAAAATGAAAATGAAAATGGCAAAAATGTCTTTTTATAGGAACCAAGGACTTCTCGCATGCGATTTTCAAACCACAGGACCTGGCGCGTGCAATTGCCAATACTTGGACTAGTATTGTTACCTAACAGAAACCACATGGACTAAGAATGCAATTTACTCTAAGCAATATGTTTTCATGTGTTTGAAGGTTATGGTTTCCCTTCAAACATATAGATAAGAGGCGTTGTTTCTTTCATTTGTGTGGCAATGCGGACAATATGTTTTTGTTATTTGTTTGTTTCTCACATTCTACATCGGGGTTATAGTAACCAAACAAATGATGAGTCTTTATAATAAAATGGGAGGAAATTAACTTTGGATCAGGTAGTGCATCTATTTATATCTTTCTAATTACTAAATTCTTTTATATAGCAATACGGGCGTCAAAGGATTTGTGCCTTAACGGTATCAAATGTTTGAAAAATGTCCCTCAACCAATCGATTGAAACTTCAAATCTCATTGTGAACAATAATATATATATATATATATATATATATATATATATATATATATATATATATATATATATATATATATATAAGCGATCGGGTGAGGACTCGTGAGGACACCTTAAAAAAATTGAAAAAAAATAAACAAAAAATATAAATAATAAAATGGATCATAGTACTATATTGGAGAAACAAAATTCGAAAAAAAACTTTTGGATCATTATTTTTTTTTATAATGAAACAATGATCCACAAAATAAAAAAAAATTTGTGGATCATTGCTGTTTTTCAATGATCCAAATTTTTTCCTTTATATATATATATATATATATATATATATATATATATATATATATATATATATATATATATATATATATATATATATATATATATATATATAAGTAGGATCGTGTAGGAACCCAAAATACGGTAATAACCGCGAGGACAAATCCTGGCCTTTTATGTTAAAAAATCAATGGTTGAAATTAAAATCATTTTTGTAACGCCAAAACATGTTTATTATATAATTATAATAAAAAGGGCAAAATGGTCATTTTACCTCAAAAGGGTAATTTGGTCTTTTTGACAAAAAGGACTTGTTTGGTAAAAATATTTTGAGTCTTGGACTTAAAATGTTATAAAAATGTGATTTTGTCATTAAAATTTGAAAATTGTGGCAAAACTTTGAGATATGCAACTTCAAGGACCAAAGTGCAAATCTTGGAGATATATAAGCAAGAACTTGTGCAGATTTTTGGAGAGTTACGGGAATTTTTCTCTTGAGCGTTTTCTGCAAAATTGTGAGGAGTTCTTGAAGGTTTAAGTTTGCAAGTTGATCATTGGCTTCAAAGGGTATAATTGGAAACTTTGGAGGTAAGTTTCTTCATGTTCTTGATTTTTAATCTTGATGAGTTGTGAAGGACTCAAAAACTGCAATTTCAGTTATAATTGTGTGATTTAAATGGTTAGATACTTCCATTAAGTCATTATAACAAGGACTTAACTAAAGAAAATGGAAGTAAGTTGTTATATTTGATGAAATTGAAGATTTGGGGTTGTTAGAATTAAGAACCCTAATTCTTCATATGATTGATTAAGTGGGTTTTGATGGTTAAAAACCTTGTTAAAATGTAAGGTTTTAGCCTAAAACAAACCCCAAGCGATTAAGAACAGAAATAAGTACTTAATGGACCAAATCTGCAAGCTACAGTGCATAAATCGCGACTGGCCAGGGGACCTGCACTGCCGCTAGGCGCAGTGCGCCCCAGAGCCAGGCGGGGTGCGCCCAGGCGCAGTGCGCCCTCCCCTAGGCGCAGTGCGCCCTCCGAGCAGAGGCCAGGCAGGGGATCAAAAACGCTAACTTTTGCTTGGCTTGTCCGATTTAGGTCAAATATGAACCATAGGCTCGTTATGGTCTAAAAAGTTTGGGAAAATTTTCATATCGAGTTTTCGACCCCTCGGGGGCACTGTAGACCGATCCGAATGCCTCGGTGAATAGTAAAATTCATATAAAGTTAGTAAACGGAAAGTTTATTAACTAGGCATTGTTTATAACGATATTATATTGAACTCTATTGTATTAGAGTTAATTGGAATGGTTATTAACCTATAATCATTTTGAAATAAATGGAATTATAGGTACGGGACAAAATCCTACGGATTTCATTTCAACGCAAGGAACGACGAACGCTAGTTGTAGCAAGCCTTCAGGTGAGTAATCTCACTGATATCCGATGTGATATGTGTTATATGAGCAGCTGCAAATGGAAATGATTTTGGGGAACAAAAACGATAAATTACATGATTCGATATATGACAAGACCAGATAAGCCGTGAGTCTATTTTAGACAAGAACGGAGCTGTGAGTCAACAATAATGACACGACAAGACCAGATAAGCCGTGAGTCTGTTATAGACAAGAACGGAGCTGTGAGTCAGTCCATACTAATGGTACGACAAGACCAGATAAGCCGTGAGTCATTGCGATGACAAGAACGGAGCTGTGAGTCAAACCTATATAGACAAGACCGGATAAGCCGTGAGTCATTTCGATGGCAAGAACGGAGCCGTGAGTCTAGGCAACAGCGGGATAACCCGTGAACCATATATGATTTTTATATTGCATGATATTGCTTATTTGATTTTGTATAGAGAATTTTATTCTTATACATGTTATACTTGAATTGATTACTCATTGGGCTTTATAGCTCACGGTTTATTTGATATGTCCCTGCAGGTGAGCGTGATCCCGCAAAGGGAAAAGACAAAGTCCGTGACTGAGGACTTAGTATTGAAAGGACAACCCGGCTTGAAGAATGTATAATATTTATGTATTGTACTTCGTGATACACTTGTACTCGTATTTTGTTAACTAATACCCCATACTTATGGTTTTTATTGTAAAATATTTGGTTTGAAAAACAAAAATTTTTGGGGTGTTTTTGTTAATAAGCCGGGTGTTACATGATTCATCCCAATCGGTACCTTGGGAGCAATTCAAGACAAAGTTCAACGAAGAATACTGCTCAGAAGTAGCTATTCAGAAGCTGGAGGATGAATTCCTACACCTGGAACAGGGTTCCCGATCTGTTCAGGAATATACTCTTAGCTTTCTGGAGAAAGCTAGGTTTGCGGAACACCATATCTACACTGAAAAGAGAAAGATCGACAAGTATGTTCGGGGGTTGACAACCCGAATTAGAGAAATTGTGCAACCGTTGAAACTAACTACTTTCCGGCAAGTGGTGGATCGAGCCACGGAAAGAGAAACAGAACTGAAGCGACAGGAAGACGAAAAGAAAGTCTTGGAAACGAAACGAAAGGCGGAAGACCAAGGTTGGACGCCTCAGAAAAAGTCACAACAATCCGGGTCAAGGGGAAAGGGCCAGAAAGATGAAGGAAAGTGGTGCGAAAAATGCAGAAAAAGGCACACGGGCAGTTGTCGCAGTGATAATGGGTCAGTTAGCTGCCGAAATTGTGGAAGAACGGGTCATTTTACACGGGAGTGTCGGGCGGACAGAAGATGTTACCAATGTGGAGCTACAGATCACATTCGTTCGAGTTGTCCCTAACTAAAATCTGGGGTATACAGTGAAAGTTGATCCAGCAAAGATTGAGGCCGTGATGAAGTGGGAACCGCCCCGGACTCCAACTGAAATACGAAGTTTCCTTGGTTTAGCAGGCTATTATAGAAGATTTGTCGAGAATTTCTCTTCGATAGCTGCTCCGTTGACCAAGTTAACTAAGAAAGGTGAAAAGTTCACGTAGGCCGAAAAACAACAAGAAGCATTCCAGAAGTTGAAACAATCTTTGTGTGAAGTGAGATTTCAAATGATCAAACGATTTTTAACAGCTTTCATCGATGATTCTATGTCAGAGAGATTTCAAATGATCAAACGATTTTTAACAGCTTTCATCGATGATTCTTCTTCGTTTTTTTGTGAAGCGAAATCGATCAATTAAAGGCCACAGTTACGCATATTAACGTAATTATATTTTGTTAAATATTTGTTTATTTGGTTTTTAGGATTTGTTCGTTGATTGATGGTAATTTTTTATTCTGACAATGTGAGTTTTGTTTTGTGTTTTAGGTCGATCGTTTTGGATGCATTATATTTCATCGAAATATATCGAATCAAGTAAACCGTTCTTATGTGGTTTCGTATTTTACTTCTATTTGTTTATTTTTAGTAACGATAATTTTATAATCTATATTACGCTTTTGTTATTTTAGGTCGATTGATTTCGATCTCATTGCACATTATATCGATTCAACTTCTGTGAGTATTTAGATTGATTTCGGTTTCCTTTTAACGATTTTAGTGTATTTCAATTTGTTAAGTTTCAGTAAGGATTAATTTTATTCAACTTTCAATTGTTTTTATATATTCTTAATATGTGTTTATTATTGTATTTTAGGTGTTTTTGAACTCTAAATCGAATCATTCACGTTATTGAAGGAGATAATCAGATATATTTATGTTTTATGTTCTGCTTTTTCTTTTGTTTGTGTTATTGTTGTTTGTAGATCAGAAACATTTTATTTTTTAGATAATTTACGTTGTTTTCGATTCTATATTGTTGTAGTTGTTCTATATGCCCACATTTTAGGTTTTGTGCTTTCCAACTGTATTTTTCTTTTGTTTATTTTACTGTATTTTGTAGATCATTGAATATTTGTGGATCATATGTTTTGTTGTTGACTATATGTTTGATGATTGAGTTACATGTTTTAGTATTTATTATTTGTTGTTAAATTTATTTGTATTTTTATATGCAGAGTCTAGTAAGAAAAGAAAGAGGTTGTCCATTTCCAAACAATTGAAGATTAAAAGTAAGGAAATTATAGTTGTTTCATCAGAAAAAAAAAATGTTCAAACAACAAAGAATAAGATTAAGTTTTTAAAAGAGCGAAAAAAATTATTAGATGATGATGATTTTGTTTCAAAATCATTGTTTGATGACATTCAGCCTATTTTGACTTTTAGAAATCTTTCTGGTCAGGTTTCTGAGATTTATCTAAGGCTCAATAATAATCAAAAGAAATGTATTGAAGATGGATTTGGTTTTATGAAGGAGTTTGTTATAACACATTACAAGAAATGGTGTACATGATATCTATGGATTTGCCAATGGGGTATGTTTTAATGAAAGTTTTAGTGAAAATCAATCATTGTGATCTCGTTATTAAAGCTTGGAAGGACCAATTTCCAGGTGACAATGACAAGATTAGGCTTAGTGATTTGAAAGAATTTACTAAACGAGATCCAATATAACCGTAGTTTTATGATCAATTTTTTGGTTGCGTATGTTACAATTATGATTGATGGTCCAACAATGGGCACATGCAATCAGAAGTTTTTGGAAAAAATCTTAAAGATGATGTTTCTTTTAAGGATCTTGACTGATGGTGTTTTTTGATTGAATCATTAAAACAAAGCAAATGGAATCTCACAATGGATCGTTCATCACATTTTGTTGGTCCGGTTGTGTTTCTTGTTGTAAATTTTTATTTCTATATGTGCTTTTATTTATTAGTTTTTTAATATTTATTTCCATGTAATTAAAATTTATGTTTTTTCATCATGCAGTTATTATATCTTCATTGCACTAAGGTTCATTCACAAAGTGAAAAGAGAAAATCATTTTGGTCTTTATCATTTAAAAAATAGTAAATCGCATCATTTTTTTCAAATATAAATTTATATCATCTGAGTATCCCACTTCAACTCCGTCTTGTTGTTAGAAAGAGAATTTTCACATAATTTATATTTGAAACACATACTTTCAAAATCAATATTAAAACTTATATTATAAGTTTATACTTGAAAAAAAATACGTTACCTAAATTAGAAATTAACGTCTAAACGGCTACTCATTTCATTCTAAATTCGTTTCATGGTAAACACTAATTTTAGAGAGAGATTTTTTCAAATGAAAAACTAATTGAATTTACATAAATATACATGAAATGTACCCATAAATTCATAAAATCATGGCCCATATATGGGTGGTGTCATTATGAATATTTAATTACCATTGTTGCTACCTTAGTTGCTTTGAACGTGTTTGTGTCTTTTTTTTAATCATACACTCAGTCTTGGATCAGTGAAATTTGATGCCTTCCCAACGGTCTTGTCCCATAATTATATGACTAATTCAAATTTTCAAATATATTTGTTTGTTTATGCTCTCTGTCCTCTCCTATCTTCATCGAACTTAGACTCTTATATATACACATAACACCATTATGAAGTCTCTAATATGCAATAAACATGGGCAATTGTTCTTTCAAAGGATTTGATACATATCTCGACCCGATCCGTATCATGACGAGCTCGGGTCAAGTACTAGAGTTTTTCGGTCCAAAACTCGTCTCAGAAGTCGTCAAGGACTTTCCAAGACACGGGATTTTCAAAAAAGGTCAGTTATTGTCACCATTAGACCACCGCGAACATCTCATCGGTGGTCAATTTTACTATCTGTTTCCTCTGGCTCCAGAGGAAAAAACACAGGTTTTTCCTCTGACTCCACAGAAAAAAGATCAAAGCATTGAAGAATCGGATCCGGTAAGAATGTCGACGAGTGCGGTTGCCTTGCAACTTGTGACGAAAAAGTTGAGTGACGGGTCGGGGTTCGAAGTATTGCCACCGCCGAGAGAAGGTGTATGGAAGGTTAAATTGGTAATTAATACAAAACAGTTGGAGGAGATATTGTCGGAGGAGGTGAACACGGAGGCGTTGATCGAGCAAATGCGAGCGGCGGCAGCGGGCTCAAGAAAGGTGGTGCCACGGTGGAGCAAGGGTTATTGGGGTGTAAAGTTGAAGCCGATTCTTTGCAATGTGTTGAATAAAACGGTGGTTGATGTCGCTTTATCACCAAAATCGGTCACTCCACTGTTGCAGTAGCATGCCAACATCGAATGGAACTTCTTATTCCAATTTCATGTAATATCAACAACTTCTGTGTTATTCTTTTTTTTTTTCTTTTTTTCTTTTAAAATACCCGACAACAAACAAGCTCACACATCTAAATCAAGTTTCTTGATCATTATTCTTTATCAAACCCCTAAATAAGTGTCATTTGATTTGACTTTTTTTTTCCATTATGCCTTTTTATATTTAAAAACTACATTTCAAAACAATACAAGGAAAAGATAAATGAAGCCAAACTCGTAATAGAACGACTGAACATGAAAAGTAACAACCCTGATGTACTTTCATGACCTTTTTCATCAACCTGTTCTCTCTACATTAAGTAAGATTAATCTCTTTTGACATAATTTGGACAGAGACATATGGACGGTTGCAAATTTATTTGTGTTTGATAAAATCTATCCAACCATCTTATTTGATTCCTTGAAATTCCATTGCATAAATTTGTCGAACATGTTGAGAATGATAGAATGGTCAAATATTTACTCATCGTTCATCAAGTATGAAAAATTATCAGAAGTGGTCCCCGAACTTGTAAGTTTTATCAAATATAAGAAAGAGTTTAATCTTTCCACATATACTTAACGGAGCTGGTTAGACAGTAACCAGGGATAGGACCAAATCTAATGAAATTGCCAATCACAGGGACCACTGGTGTCAAAATTGCAAAACTAGGATCAAAACTGCAGATTTGTGCCAACCACAAGGACCAAAACTGTAATTTACACTACAAAAAATATATATAAGATATACGTTCCAGAAAAAACCAACACTTTCCTCTGATCCTCTGAAACCAAGAGATCCATGCTTTTGCAATTTGTAGTAAAACAAATGCAACTAAGTCACATTTCCATCATTCAAAATGCAAAAAAAAAAAAAAAAAAAAAAAAAAAAAAAAAAAAAAAAAAAATCATAATCTAGATCTAGATATTGGTACCAAAAGGCGGGTTGCATATACATTTGGTATTTGTGGATTCTAAAGATGTAAAGACCCAAGCAAAACAATTTTGGTGCACCAAAACAAGAACCCTAGGAGTTTACAGAAAAGATTCTATTCAAGTTACATGTTGATGATCAAAAGTTTTAGTGCAACCTTGCTTCCATTTTCTTGATGGCTTTATCTATTGCAGGTACATTCTTGCTGAAGGTTGACCACTGCTCAGCAGTCAAACTGATACCTATAAACACCAGAAAAACAACAAATGAACAAATCACAGCAATAATATGGGCATGGCAATATGTTATTACCTTTAGAACTAGGAAGCTCTTTGCCATCTTTTTTGTAGTACTCCCTTATTGACACCAAATTTTTTCCTCTGAATTCTGTAAGAGTCACCCTTCTTTTATCTGAAAGCTGCAATATAAAAGCAATACAGAAAAACTTTAAGCAACTCATCTGGATTTTGTGTTCTTTCTCTTACTTAATAAACTAAACTGCAAACCTTTTTGATTTCTCCATAACAATAACACAGAAGTATGAAATTCACACTTTAGGGTTTTGTGTAACTGAAGGGTAAATCAATTGAACAGTCAAAAGATAAATCCGATGATATTGATCAATGGAAATCAGAGCAAAGTAGTTTATCGACCAACAAAGTTAATATCGTCTAGATGTTAGGGTTTTTGTTGAAAAACAATTAGGAATTTGACTTCCGAATAGTCAAAGCAAGGAAAATTTGTAGTTAATCAAACGAATTTGAAGTGAACTGGATAAACACATTTTAACCCCAAATAAAAAGGCGTTGTTTAAGAAACCAAATTAGGGTTTCAAACAGTAAGAATCAATTTTCAAACAAACTTACTCTGCAAAAGATAAGATCTCCTTCGTCGTCGTACTCCTTAGCACCTTTCTTCCCCCTCTTCTTCTCATCCTCGCTATCTTCTCCTTCTTCCTCTTCCTCTGGTGCATCTGCTTCGACCGCCTTTTCATCAGCTTCTGCTTTAGCCTGTTGTTCCTCAAGGTACGTTTGGACGACATTCCGAACGAGCTTCTTCCGTTCAGACACCGATAAATCCACCCCGAGCTTCTCGGATGCTGCTTTACGAACTTGGAATTCCGTCGTAGAGTCCATGTCTGAATTCTTCAACACCTCCAGCACCGTTTCCTCAATCTTCTTTGCCATTTCGGGATCCATAACTGATTTTCAAGAGTAATTTGCCGTTTGTTGCCTCTCTGAAACAAAAACCAACCGATCAAACACTCGTCTTCTAGACTTCTAGCACTAATCTGGGAAATGTCTGAAGATACTTCTGGAAGAAATTTGAAACTGTTGGGCCTAAAGCATTACTATAGATTATGGGCTTACACAGTTGGCCCATAGTGCTTAACATTTGGCCCATAATGCTTATTAGCTTATTAATGTGTTTTGATCGTAAAAAGTGTTTTCAATTTAGTTTTTACTTTTTACTTTTTAGCAGACTTCAAAAAGTCATTTTTAAAAAATTATACCAACTGACTGTTTAAAAGGCTTATAGCTTTTTGATTAGAAAATAACAAGTATCCTTTTAACTTCCACCTAACCCTACTTTCATTTACGTTCAACAACCTTCAACGTATATATCTGCTATTCACGATATCGCACCCACCCTCGAAATTCATTGCATTTCCGGCTGTCAAAACCGTCGATCTCCGCCTGGCTCCCATTTCCGACGACTGCTGGTCCGCCGTCGATCTCCTTCCGGCTACATCTCCTCCTGATCGAGCAGTAATTTTCTGCATCTCCAGTTTTTTTCTTCAATTTTCTGCAATAATCCACATCTGGAATTTTTCTTGTTCTCCAATGAGGAAGGTTCAAGTCTAGGTCGTAGGAACGACGATGATATGTATATGGCAGCGATACGAGATATTATCGCGGAAGACATATTGGCATTGCGGAGATGAATGTAATATGACTTTATTTGTGTGAACTTAATTAGTTTTAATATTAGTATTGCGCAATCAATAATAATTCTAAATAAAAAATTATTTTAAATATTATTATGATGTAATAAAAAATTCTAATAAAAAATTATATTTTTAAATATTTTGTAGAAAAATGTAACATAAATATAAATTTTGTCAAAAGAAAAAAAGTTAAGTATTAGTATTATTTGTGAAAGTGGTAAATAGTTGTGAATATGTAAATATGTCATTTTTGGTCATTTTACATATATAAAAGCTAGGTCAAACACTTTTTAAATCTCATTATCAACTTATTAACTTTTCCCACCACATAAGCTTATCCAAACAATTTTTTAAAACTCCTTTTTAAAAAGTCATAAGTTAATAAGCATTTTTGTCCGAAAGTACTTATGAGTAAAATAAGCTTATCTAAATACCCTCTAATTACAAATATAGCATAGAAGATTAGGATCTTCTAGAATAAAGTAAATGATAAGGTATTTTTGGCAAATAGTGTAACACCCGACTTTTAAAACAAAAACACCCCTGAAAATTTTTCATTTTAAACAAAGGTTTCATTACGTAAAACCATAACAAAGGGGTATATTTTAATAAAAACGGGTACAAGTGTATCAAGGAGAGTATATAATACCATAGTCTCCTTTGAAGCCGGGCTGCTACAGACAGCATCTACAAGTCCACTTCATGAGTCACGGACTTTATCTTTACCCTTATCAGGGTCATGCTAACCTGCAGGGACATTTAACAAACGGTATGAGCTACAAAGCTCAGTGAGTAATCATATCTGCAAATAACGTGTACAATAAATACATCCATATATAATCCTTTATATATGATACATATATCTATCATTTCATCTGTCAATATCAAATACCGTTCTATAGCCTTTTCTGGCCAAACGTGTATATCTGTCTGGATATCGGACCCAGACTGCTAGCCTTACCGGCTAATCCTATGTATCTTAGGATTTCATATCCTACTGTATAGCCTTACCGGCCTAATCGTGAGATCATGTGATTTTCAAATCACATCAGATTATTGTACACTTCATCACATCCAGTCTGTTATTTGCATACCTTTCAAATCATTTCTGTATCATTTCTGTCCCATCTTTCTTAGTCATACCTGACTATACCATATCTCATGACTATATAAGTCGTATCATTTGTCATGGCTATACAAGCCGCACCAAAACATTTCTAGCATATGAATCGTAGCCCGAGGGCCGCACCAGTTTATCATAGCCCGAAGGCCGCACCAGAATATCATAGCCCGAAGGCCGCACCAGTTGGATATAGCATCCAGAATCATAGCCTTATAGGCCGCACCATCTGTTAATAGCTTGTTTCACGATCAATTATGGCTCACGGGTTAGCCCGCTGTTGCCTTGGCTCACGGGTTAGCCCGCTGTTGCCTAGACTCACGGCTCCGTTCTTGTCATCGCAATGACTCACGGCTTATCCGGTCTTGTCTATATAGGTTTGACTCACAGCTCCGTTCTTGTCTATTATAGACTCACGGCTTATCTGGTATTGTCATATCATTAATATTGACTGACTCACAGCTCCGTTCTTGTCTATAATATACTCACGGCTTATCTGGTATTGTCATGTCATTGACTCACAGCTCCGTTCTTGTCTTTATCAGACTCACGGCTTATCTGGTATTGTCATTTACATATATCTTCATACTTGTCATTTTCGTCCCTCGAAGTTGTTTCAACCTGTAACAGTTCAATCATCATATATCATATATGATATCAGTGAGATTACTCACCCGGATGCTAGATGCATTTACATTCCCGGTTGTTTCTTGCCTTTGCGTGCACCACAACCATTTTGTCCCATACCTATATATCCATTTGTATACCAAATGATAATAGGTTAATAACCATTCCAATTAACTCTAATACAATAGAGTTCAATACATTATCATTATAAACAATGCCTAGTTAATAAACTTTCCGTTTACTAACTTTTTATGGATTTTACTATTCACCGAGGCATTCGAATCGATCTACAATGCCCCCGAGGGGTCGAAAACTCAATATAAAAATTTTCCCAAACTTTTCAGACCATAACGAGCCTACGGTTCAAGTTTGAGGTAAAACGGACAAGCCAAACGAAAGTTAGCATTTTTGATCCCCTGCCTGGCCCCTGCCTAGAGGCGCACCGCGCCTAGGACAGGGCGCACTGCGCCTGGGCGCACCCCGCCAGGGGCTTGGGCGCACCGCGCCTGGCGCCTGCGCAGGTCTCCTGTCCAGCCGCGATTTGTGCACTGTAGCAGTAGCACGCAGTTTTAGCCCATTAAGTCCTTAATCCAGTCCTTAATCGTTTGGGGTTTGTTTCTAGGCTAAAACCTTATACTTTAACAAGGTTTTCAACCATTCAAAACAACTAAATCAATCAAAATGAAGAATTAGGGTTCTTAGTCCCAAAACCCCAAAACTTCAAATTCATCATAAATAGCAATCTACTTCCATTTTCTTGAATTAAGTCCTTTTAGCATGACTTAATGGAAGTAATAAACTATCTAAACCACATAATCATAACTGAAATGTACAAATTTCAGTTTCTATAAAACCAAACCAAGAACACTTCAAGAACTTGGTTAAAATCAAGTTTACTAACCTTGATTAACTTAGGAATCACCAATTCCAAGCTATGATTCCAATTCCATGCTTCAATCCTTCAAAATTTGCTGAAATCGCATCTCCAAGCCTTCTCCCGTTGCTGCACAAATGGCTAGTCAAGGAGAGAGTCAACTCTCTTATATTTATACCTCAATTTTTTATATTTTTAGTCCTAAAGTTCATTTTCTTGAACTTTGACCACAAAATCAAGTTTTATTACAATAAAACTTTCATTCTTTATACATTTGCCACAAACAACAATATTTTTCATATTTGGTCCTTCACATGGTCAAATGACCAAATTACCCTTTGGTGGTAAAATGACCAAAAATCAGTTTTTATAACATTTTAAGTCCAAAACTCAAAACATTATTTCAAACTAAATTCTTTTCTGTCCAAAAGACCAATTTACCCTTCCAAGGTAAAATGACATTTTTACCCTTTTTATTATTATTACATAAAAAGAGCGTCTTGGCGTTACAAATTCTCCCCTCCTTCAAAAGATTTTGTCCCCGAAATCATACAAGGAGTTGATGGTATGTCTCCCTCATTTCGCTTTCGGTCTTCCACATCATGTCGGAAACTATATGGTATTGCCTAAGCACTTAACCATACTAGTCTTCTTATCTCGTGGTTATATCACAGTTTGCATACCATTCCTCCGGTTGTCCCGGGTACCTTATCTACTTATATATCTTCATCTCACTATAAGGAATTTGTTGGAAATTATCAATACATAATTTATTTCTTGCCGTCCCAAACAGATTTTAACCTTTTCAAAGGATTACTTTCAATGCTACCATATTCCTTTACTTGGAATTTCAAAGGCTTATTTTCGGCGATTCACATACCGTTTTACAATTTCTTAACTATTCTTCAGATTCGTTCGTACCCAGCAAGTCTTTCCTTCAGTTTGTGCAACAAACTAAGATCTAGCCAACGGCTTTACCACATCTTCAATCCAATAAATTGGAGAGTAACACAGTATTCCATACCATTCTTCGTATGAGTCATCAAACTACAAGCATGTAGGCTGCTATTTCTTGTAAATTCTATCAGAGATAGACAATTTCCTCATCTTCTACTAGGGTTTGCTGTGCAATTTCAAGCACATCTTCTAAAATCTGCATCATTAGGTCACTTTATTCACCAATACACGGTATTTGCAGAGACTTTATTGCAAAGTCTATAATAATGTTGTCCTATTTCTTTTCAGAGACCAACAACAAGTCAGTTTCTTCGCATGTTTCTAACTGTTTGACTTTACTTAGCGTACAAGTCAATTACTTTTCATGTATCTTTCAATACCTTTCTTTTGTCCCGGACACCAATACCTAGGTTTTATCGACCTATCCAGTCTGGTATTACTCCGAGTATACTGCATATCTAATACAAAATACATCTTTTCAAGATGATTTTCATGTTTCACTTGGCTTTGGAATTCACCTTCCCAACCACCAAGGGTTTTAAATCATTGTGATATTCCAACTAACTTCTTCTAATATCCAATCATTAATTCATTTTTCACATTTTCAGACTTGCACACATCTTTCTGTGCTACCCGAATCAACTCAGGTAATCAATTAGCCACACTCATACCTATGGATGTAACCTTCAAGGTTACTTTTTTTTTTTCAATTCAAAACGTCTATAGCCACATCTGTCCTTTCTGAGATGGTACAGGATTTCATACCCGAAATCTCTAAGTAACCCATCTATCTTTGCTATCTCATTTTTAGCTTTGTTTTGATCAATTAAGTATTTCAAACTTATGATCCTTATAAACAATAAGCTTTACACCATACAAGTAGTGTCTCTAAAGCTTAATACCAAAATCATAGTTGTTACTGCAACAACATGCATCTACAGTCAAATCTGGATGCATTTCTATAATCTAATTTATCTTCTCCGCTTAGCATCAATGCTAACATCAGAGTTTCACACAAGGTTTATTCCAAACCTTTACAAGATACTTGTGGTCTTTCTACCCACTCAAACTTTATACTTTTATTAGTCAACCTTAGTCAACTGGACAGCAATCAAGGAGCAGTTTTCTACAACTCTCCCAAATTAACCTGCCAATCCTAGGAAACTACTGATTTCAGTCAGATTCCAAGGCGGTTTTCCATTTTATCACAGTATCATTTCCACTGGATCTACTTTATCATCTCTGGTATTATTAACATGCCCAAGGAATATGAAACTTCTTTTAGCCAAATTTTCATACTTGGAGAATTTTACATATCACTTAACTCAGTGAAATAACTCCAATATCTGGTACAATTGCACCTCATATTCGATCTGGTTTCGAGAATTTCAGATTCTCAATAATCAATGCACACATGCATCAATTTGTCTTTCTTCTTTTCAAACAAGGTAGGGCTCCATACGATGACACATACAGCCATAAGAGACCCCAATACTAATTTTTCTTCTAGTTGTTTTCTAACTCTGCCATCTCTACAGATGCAAATCAATACATAGCCCGTATACCAAAAACGGCTCCCAAAATTAGTTTAATCATCAACTCTTCTCGCCAATCTGGCAGAAATCTTGGAAGTTCTTTTCAAAAGAAACATCCGAGAATTTATTTAAAGTAGTACACTACTATCACTACTTTATTTAACTTGGCCAATACCATGTATGCCAATTACAATATCATTCTTTTACTAACTCTTTTCTGAGTTTAAGCAAAGAAAATAACCGGTATTCTCAACAACGGTCATTTACCATGGATTTTCGTCCATTTCATTTCTGACTTTTGAACCATAATGTTCATTTTTCTACAATTCATGGTAGCATAATTCATTGCTAACCAATTCATACACACGATTGCTTCAAATTCACTGGTAGTCATCGGATTCAGATTTATAGGGAAAATGGTCCCGTAAATCCTAGGCAAACTACCTTCCAGGTGTTCAATATCTAGAACATATTTGCTATTTGCTATAGCTACTTTCAAAATTTCATCTATAATCATTGATGAAATATTATAACAAGACATCAGTGTCACCGATCCAAAGCATAGCTTCCTGGATCAAATATAACATACACGAGTTATATTAAGAACAATTATATTGGAGATCATATCAGTCTCCTCACGAGCTTCTTCCATAATCTGTTGGAATGCTCAAGGTACCACTGGTCCTTTTTAACCATTCGTTTCTTCTTTCTTTCCTGGGTTCATCACCCGTTACTCCACATTTAGCATGTGAGTATTTCATAAGGAAGTGATCTATAGTTCCACGCTGGAACCACTTCCGTCCCATACAACAAACTGGAGCAATATGCTCTCATTTTCTGTAATTTCAGCATGTCAACGGTAGAGTCTCAACTCTAAAATGTTCTAAGTGCTTTTCCTGCACTTCTTATATCACATCATCTTTTCGTTCTGGTCCCTTCCCTTTAAGGTTAGACCTAATTCATTTTAACTTCTTCTGAAGTATCCACTATTATTTTCTGCTTTTCTTGTAGTCTCAGCTACTGTTCTTTCACCTTGAATATCAATCAGGTGAACAATCGATTTCTCTTTCCGACCACATCAGCTAATATTGCTCATCATGTGGATTTTCTGCTATTCGTCCCCTTTTTGCTCCTCATACAGAGGAGTCTTGAGAAAGAGTTAATCCATTTCCTAGAGCTTCGCGCCCTAAATGTCTCCCAAGGAGATTTACAGTTCATACTTCTTATACGTCAGAAGTCGGCACCAGTTAGGTTATATATGTATAATAACAATTTATATACACCTAACTATACATCGTGTCTACTATCTCAAGGTTTAAGTCCAGGAATCTACTCTATAGACACCTAGTTCACTTAAACCACAGCTCTGATACCAACTTGTAACACCCGGCTTTTAAAACAAAAACACCCCTGAAAATTTTTCATTTTAAACAAAGGTTTCATTACGTAAAACCATAACAAAGGGGTATATTTTAATAAAAACGGGTACAAGTGTATCAAGGAGAGTATATAATACCATAGTCTCCTTTGAAGCCGGGCTGCTACAGACAGCATCTACAAGTCCACTTCCTGAGTCACGGACTTTATCTTTACCCTTATCAGGGTCATGCTAACCTGCAGGGACATTTAACAAACGGTATGAGCTACAAAGCTCAGTGAGTAATCATATCTGCAAATAACGTGTACAATAAATACATCCATATATAATCCTTTATATATGATACATATATCTATCATTTCATCTGTCAATATCAAATACCGTTCTATAGCCTTTTCTGGCCAAACGTGTATATCTGTCTGGATATCGGACCCAGACTGCTAGCCTTACCGGCTAATCGTATGTATCTTAGGATTTCATATCCTACTGCATAGCCTTACCGACCTAATCGTGAGATCATGTGATTTTCAAATCACATCAGATTATTGTACACTTCATCACATCCAGTCTGTTATTTGCATACCTTTCAAATCATTTCTGTATCATTTCTGTCCCATCTTTCTTAGTCATACCTGACTATACCATATCTCATGACTATATAAGTCGTATCATTTGTCATGGCTATACAAGCCGCACCAAAACATTTCTAGCATATGAATCGTAGCCCGAGGGCCGCACCAGTTTATCATAGCCCGAAGGCCGCACCAGAATATCATAGCCCGAAGGCCGCAACAGAATATCATAGCCCGAAGGCCGCACCAGAATATCATAGCCCGAAGGCCGCACCAGTTGGATATAGCATCCAGAATCATAGCCTTATAGGCCGCACCATCTGTTAATAGCTTGTTTCACGATCAATTATGGCTCACGGGTTAGCCCGCTGTTGCCTTGGCTCACGGGTTAGCCCGCTGTTGCCTAGACTCACGGCTCCGTTCTTGTCATCGCAATGACTCACGGCTTATCCGGTCTTGTCTATATAGGTTTGACTCACAGCTCCGTTCTTGTCTATTATAGAATCACGGCTTATCTGGTATTATCATATCATTAATATTGCCTGACTCACAGCTCCGTTCTTGTCTATAATAGACTCACGGCTTATCTGGTATTGTCATGTCATTGACTCACAGCTTCGTTCTTGTCTTTATCAGACTCACGGCTTATCTGGTATTGTCATTTACATATATCTTCATACTTGTCATTTTCGTCCCTCGAAGCTGTAACATCCGTGTTTTGGGCCTAGGAGTTTTGGGCTTAAACCAACAAATAAAACTTATTTTGTAAATAAAGACAAACAAATGAATAAATAAATTTAATATCTTGTTATATTTTATATGGTGAATAAATGAGCCAAATATAGTTTTAAAAATCAAATTGTAACCAAAGGAGAGAAATGTTGTCATAGGGACTAAAAGTGTCAATTTGGCCAAACTTAACCATTGAGCTTCGACTAGTCAATAATTGAGAAGGATTAGAGAATATTATGAAGGAATTGATGTGGATTTTTAGATTAGGTCAGATAATTCCTTGAATTAATATTAAGGACCAAATCATTAAGAATTTTAGTGTAAGGGACCATTTATGTCAAGTTGGGAAACTAAGGGTTAGTGTTGACTTAGTCAATGACTCAAGTGAAAGAAATAATTGTATTTGGGGCATATGTATGATTATGAAGACTTCTAATGTGAATAATGGACGTTTGGGGTGTTGGGTGAAGAAGGACCAAACTTGAGGGACTAATGTTGCAAATTCTTGGAAGATGACTTGTTTTTGATGGGGGTTCTCCCCATTCCAGCCACAAACACGTTTTTGAGAGAAAGAGAGGGAGAAGATGGCGATTTTCATGGTTTCCAAAGAGATTTGTGCTTAGCTTTGAAGGATTATGCATACACTTGAAGATTCCAAGCAATCTAAGGTATAAACTCACCTTTCTAGCCCTAGATTTCGAGTTTAGGTTTGGGGTTTGGACCCAATCCGAGTTTCTATGATGGTATGAGGTTCTCCTATGATTCCCCAATGTTTATTTGATGTTTCCAAGTTATTGGAGTCTACATTCAATCCATGGATGCTCTAGATTCAATTACTTGATTGATTTGGGTGTTATGAACCCTAGAATTTGGGGATTTGATGAATAGAGGAGGAATATTGAAATTGATAGATGATTATGGTAGTTTTGGATGAGGTGATTCATTTCTAATGATTCCCTAAGGATTCCAACCTTTGATTTGTAGTCTTAAACCATGAATCACTAGGAAATGAGAATTGGGTGTTGAAATGGGTTTTGTTCATGTAGATGATGATTTGATCTCTTGTTTAATGGATGGATGAATGAGTTAATGTATCAATTTGGATGTATAAGTGGATTGAGGATCATTTCCTAATGATTCCATGGAATGGAAGAAGGAATCTCCACTTGTAATCATCAATTGTAAGAATGGAATTGGGTCTTCCATGGTTTAAGCTTATAGAGTGAAGTTATGATCATGGAATGTAATTGATTCATTTGAAATGGTTTTGAATAGTTTAATTGAGTCTAATGATGTGTATTTTGGGAAGGAATAATGTCCTTTTGATGTCCATGAGTTTTAGGAAGAATCGGAACTTGAATCGGGTCAAAAATGAGTGAAAATGACCAAAAATCGGGGTTGCAGCAGGTCTACACGACCCGTGCAGGGCCACACGACCCGTGTAGGGGGTCTAGAGGCCACGGGTTGGGTTTCCTGCATTGCTACACGACCCGTGTAGGGCTACACGCCCCGTGTAGCTCTGTTTGGCCAGTTTTCTTAGTTTTTAGACCTTAAGCTTTATGGTTTGGGTTTTGGGTCCTCGTTTTAATGCCAAACTTTAGGGATGTTTTAACTAAGATTTTCCTTATATTAGGGGGTCAAGGAATTCATTTTGGATGTTGGTTGATTGTTCCTTCGTAGTTCTAAAGAAGTAATTATAGTGAGACCTTTAGATGAATCAAGTATGATATCTTCCTTTCTTGTATTGTAGGAAGGATATATGTTGTAGTGGATTGGAGGTGAGACTGAGGACTTGAACTAGCACTCAATTAAGAGGAGGTGATGGATGAGATGATGTCTAGGAGCGCCTCCATATGCATCAACCTTGTGTGGAGTTAGTGTTGACTCGTCAGTTGACTTTCGGTGAGTTTACCGGGAGTACACATCCCAACTAATATCTTTTGTGTGTGTTATCAAATACTTTTCATGCATAATATTATGTGCAATGTGTTATATGATTACTACTTGTGCATTGCATGAAAATGTGTTTCTAAAGATGTTTTCAAATGAAGATTATGATGATGTTTTGAAAGATGTTTTAAGCATCCTATTTGTGCATCGCATTGCATATAGGATGGGATTGACCGAGTGAACCTTATGACGAAGATGAAATGATTGTCCCGGATTTAGGGAAATCATGATTGTCCCGGATTTAGGGAAATCAAGGGCAAAATGCCCAAAATGAGATGTTTGTCCCGGATTTAGGGAAAACCGTTCCCGACAATAGGGAACCGCATGAGGGAGTTGCTAACCCTCATGGGGCTAGTGTAATGGCCACTAGTCCTAGTTTTGCCTATACGGGGATCGAGTGGCATGCTTCGTGCGTGTCATTCGTGAACTTAGGTAGGTGCCATTGAGGTGAGTTGGACTTTTATGAGATGGATGTGGGTTTGGGATAGTTGCATCATGCATTGCATTTGCATACCATAACTATCTATTTTGAGTAAATCCTTATGATGTTTTGAGTAACTTTTGAAGTGTGTTTAAAATCTATTTTTGGGGGTTTGTCCCGAGTGTGGTAGTTCTGCTCACTCAAAATGGGTCAACCTCGGGTAAACTCACTAGGCATTTCAATTGCCTAACTTATTTTGATGTGTGCTCAGGTTGAGGAGTTTAGATGACTTAGAAGAGCTGGATGTTTAGAAGGCCACGGTTTGTGTGGTATCATTTAAATTGTGTAATGGTATTTGAATTGTTACAACCTCGCTATTTTATAAACTAAAATGTTTTATCTAAAATGGGACCAAACATTGTTTTCCGCAACTTAAACCTAAATTATTTCTCATTAAACCCCATGTGTTTTAAAATAGTTTTTGGAAGAAAATGGCTTATTTGAAAATGTTGAAACAAAAGTTTTCACTAAAGGATTATTTTATTGATTAATGATGGTAAACCATGGGTTAAAATGACGTTTTATGAAAAGCCTTAAGCGAGGGTGTTTCAATTTGGTATCAGAGCATGAGTTTAAGTGAACTAGGTACTAGGAGTAGTGCTTAGACTTAAACTATGATGCTCTTAAGGATGTTTGACCTCTTAAGTAGTTGGCCTTTAGGACTTAGTGGTAAATGCTTGCTTATGATTAAGATTTTAATCATTTAATTAGTAAATTCGGTTTGGCATGAGGAATATTCTTGGCAAGAGGATGTATGCATGAGGATTCTTAAGTGGATATGAAGAGCAACCTTGAAGAGTTAGGAGTACGTGGCAACATGAGGAGCAACTTTGTGTGAATGGCAACTTCTAAGGATGATAGAAGGCGAATAAAGGGACAGCTTATATTGGATGAAGCTCGAAGGGCATTGAGATTTACAAGATGGTGGACCTTGAGGAGTCGATTAAGGGGTGAAGGAGTGTTAGAAGACTAGTGGAATCGTAGTGTCAACCTTGGGCAAGCAAGGAGCATGATGAGCATGGTGTTAGCGAAGCGGATGGTAGGTGAAGACTGGGAGCTGTTGAAGAAATTCTTGGTCGTGTCCCTTAAACCTTTCTTCCTTACCTTTACCTTCTTTTGAGACCCATCCGACATCTTTTGGTGTTCAAGTTGGTGACCTTGCCTTAGCTCTAGAAGACTAAGTGTATGTAAGAGTAGCATGGTTTGCGCCTTAATGCCTGAACTAGAGAAACCTTAATGTAAGACCCAGGAAGGACTTAGATCATTAGGTTCATCGGTAGTTAGTGATGGCTTAGTGACCAATGGAACCTTATGGGAATAGTGAGTTATTAATTTCTGTTAGGGTGAAGAGACATGGATTCATGATGAGACTAGAGGCCATAAAATTAAACCGTGAATCACCTTGAGGTGAGTGAATTAGTAAACAACCTACCCTAATAAGAACATAAGAATGATGTGCGGCCAATATTTTCAAAAGTATTGTTAAAATATTAAGGATTTTTTGTAAATAAAATTTGAATGAATATATCTCACAAAATGCAAGATTTTTTTAAAAAAAATATATATTTTAATTTGATAGTTGCATGTTTTAAAGAAGAGCAATTATTAAAAAGAAAGTCGAGACAAGTAATTCTTTGAAGTAAAACAGTTTTACAAAGTAGAATTTATGGTACTTCAACTTTTATAAAGCTTTAAATTTAAGTAGAGGCAACTTTTGAGATTTTGTTGAAAAATGAGTATTAAATTCTTTATTGGTAGGAATACCCGGGATTGATGATCTCTTTGGGAATTTTATTAATATTTTGAGGTAACCACGTTTCAAAATGGATATGAAAAAAAAAATTATTGTTTTATATAAAGGACGTGAAATCCGAGTAATGCTTTTCATGAAGTCAATTAAATTTTAAGAGAACGGTCTTTACCAAACATTAACCACAAAGCAGAGTGTTTAAGTTTTGTAAGGACAACGAGTCGAAATTTGAAATATTCTAAAATTTAACATTTCATATTTAAGAGTAACGTTTATGAAATGAAGATTTTGTCTAAACAATTCTTGGAAGTAACGAGATTTTACAAAAGTGAAATTTAACGTATTTCGAGTTATAATATTAAAAAAAAGTAACTTTTAATATTTTGGGAAAATTTGTACTTTATTTCTATTATTGATTCCGAGGACGGAATCCTTTTAAGGGGTGGATAATTGTAACATCCGTGTTTTGGGCCTAGGAGTTTTGGGCTTAAACCAACAAATAAAACTTATTTTGTAAATAAAGACAAACAAATGAATAAATAAATTTAATATCTTGTTATATTTTATATGGTGAATAAATGAGCCAAATATAGTTTTAAAAATCAAATTGTAACCAAAGGTGAGAAATGTTGTCATAGGGACTAAAAGTGTCAATTTGGCCAAACTTAACCATTGAGCTTCGACTAGTCAATAATTGAGAAGGATTAGAGAATATTATGAAGGAATTGATGTGGATTTTTAGATTAGGTCAGATAATTCATTGAATTAATATTAAGGACCAAATCATTAAGAATTTTAGTGTAAGGGACCATTTATGTCAAGTTGGGAAACTAAGGGTTAGTGTTGACTTAGTCAATGACTCAAGTGAAAGAAATAATTGTATTTGGGGCATATGTATGATTATGAAGACTTCTAATGTGAATAATGGACTTTTGGGGTGTTGGGTGAAGAAGGACCAAACTTGAGGGACTAATGTTGCAAATTCTTGGAAGATGACTTGTTTTTTATGGGGGTTCTCCCCATTCCAGCCACAAACACGTTTTTGAGAGAAAGAGAGGGAGAAGATGGCGATTTTCATGGTTTCCAAAGAGATTTGTGCTTAGCTTTGAAGGATTATGCATACACTTGAAGATTCCAAGCAATCTAAGGTATAAACTCACCTTTCTAGCCCTAGATTTCGAGTTTAGGTTTGGGGTTTGGACCCAATCCGAGTTTCTATGATGGGATGAGGTTCTCCTATGATTCCCTAATGTTTATTTGATGTTTCAAAGTTATTGGAGTCTACATTCAATCCATGGATGCTCTAGATTCAATTACTTGATTGATTTGGGTGTTATGAACCCTAGAATTTGGGGATTTGATGAATAGAGGAGGAATATTGAAATTGATAGATGATTATGGTAGTTTTGGATGAGGGGATTCATTTCTAATGATTCCCTAAGGATTCCAACCTTTGATTTGTAGTCTTAAACCATGAATCACTAGGAAATGAGAATTGGGTGTTGAAATGGGTTTTGTTCATGTAGATGATGATTTGATCTCTTGTTTAATGGATGGATGAATGAGTTAATGTATCAATTTGGATGTATAAGTGGAGTGAGGATCATTTCCTAATGATTCCATGGAATGGAAGAAGGAATCTCCACTTGTAATCATCAATTGTAAGAATGGAATTGGGTCTTCCATGGTTTAAGCTTATAGAGTGAAGTTATGATCATGGAATGTAATTGATTCATTTGAAATGGTTTTGAATAGTTTAATTGAGTCTAATGATGTGTATTTTGGGAAGGAATAATGTCCTTTTGATGTCCATGAGTTTTAGGAAGAATCGGAACTTGAATCGGGTCAAAAATGAGTGAAAATGACCAAAAATCGGGGTTGCAGCAGGTCTACACGACCCGTGCAGGGCCACACGACCCGTGTAGGGGGTCTAGAGGCCACGGGTTGGGTTTCCTGCATTGCTACACGACCCGTGTAGGGCTACACGCCCCGTGTAGCTCTGTTTGGCCAGTTTTCTTAGTTTTTAGACCTTAAGCTTTATGGTTTGGGTTTTGGGTCCTCGTTTTAATGCCAAACTTTAGGGATGTTTTAACTAAGATTTTCCTTATATTAGGGGGTCAAGGAATTCATTTTGGATGTTGGTTGATTGTTCCTTCGTAGTTCTAAAGAAGTAATTATAGTGAGACCTTTAGATGAATCAAGTATGATATCTTCCTTTCTTGTATTGTAGGAAGGATATATGTTGTAGTGGATTGGAGGTGAGACTGAGGACTTGAACTAGCACTCAATTAAGAGGAGGTGATGGATGAGATGATGTCTAGGAGCGCCTCCATATGCATCAACCTTGTGTGGAGTTAGTGTTGACTCGTCAGTTGACTTTCGGTGAGTTTACCGGGAGTACACATCCCAACTAATATCTTTTGTGTGTGTTATCAAATACTTTTCATGCATAATATTATGTGCAATGTGTTATATGATTACTACTTGTGCATTGCATGAAAATGTGTTTCTAAAGATGTTTTCAAATGAAGATTATGATGATGTTTTGAAAGATGTTTTAAGCATCCTATTTGTGCATCGCATTGCATATAGGATGGGATTGACCGAGTGAACCTTATGACGAAGATGAAATGATTGTCCCGGATTTAGGGAAATCATGATTGTCCCGGATTTAGGGAAATCAAGGGCAAAATGCCCAAAATGAGATGTTTGTCCCGGATTTAGGGAAAACCGTTCCCGACAATAGGGAACCGCATGAGGGAGTTGCTAACCCTCATGGGGCTAGTGTAATGGCCACTAGTCCTAGTTTTGCCTATACGGGGATCGAGTGGCATGCTTCGTGCGTGTCATTCGTGAACTTAGGTAGGTGCCATTGAGGTGAGTTGGACTTTTATGAGATGGACGTGGGTTTGGGATAGTTGCATCATGCATTGCATTTGCATACCATAACTATCTATTTTGAGTAAATCCTTATGATGTTTTGAGTAACTTTTGAAGTGTGTTTAAAATCTATTTTTGGGGGTTTGTCCCGAGTGTGGTAGTTCTGCTCACTCAAAATGGGTCAACCTCGGGTAAACTCACTAGGCATTTCAATTGCCTAACTTATTTTGATGTGTGCTCAGGTTGAGGAGTTTAGATGACTTAGAAGAGCTGGATGTTTAGAAGGCCACGGTTTGTGTGGTATCATTTAAATTGTGTAATGGTATTTGAATTGTTACAACCTCGCTATTTTATAAACTAAAATGTTTTATCTAAAATGGGACCAAACATTGTTTCTCGCAACTTAAACCTAAATTATTTCTCATTAAACCCCATGTGTTTTAAAATAGTTTTTGGAAGAAAATGGCTTATTTGAAAATGTTGAAACAAAAGTTTTCACTAAAGGATTATTTTATTGATTAATGATGGTAAACCATGGGTTAAAATGACGTTTTATGAAAAGCCTTAAGCGAGGGTGTTTCAATTTGGTATCAGAGCATGAGTTTAAGTGAACTAGGTACTAGGAGTAGTGCTTAGACTTAAACTATGATGCTCTTAAGGATGTTTGACCTCTTAAGTAGTTGGCCTTTAGGACTTAGTGGTAAATGCTTGTTTATGATTAAGATTTTAATCATTTAATTAGTAAATTTGGTTTGGCATGAGGAATATTCTTGGCAAGAGGATGTATGCATGAGGATTCTTAAGTGGATATGAAGAGCAACCTTGAAGAGTTAGGAGTACGTGGCAACATGAGGAGCAAACGAAAGTTAGCATTTTTGATCCCCTGCCTGGCCCCTGCCTAGAGGCGCACCGCGCCTAGGACAGGGCGCACTGCGCCTGGGCGCACCGCGCCTGGCGCCTGCGCAGGTCTCCTGTCCAGCCGCGATTTGTGCACTGTAGCAGTAGCACGTAGTTTTAGCCCATTAAGTCCTTAATCCAGTCCTTAATCGTTTGGGGTTTGTTTCTAGGCTAAAACCTTATACTTTAACAAGGTTTTCAACCATTCAAAACAACTAAATCAATCAAAATGAAGAATTAGGGTTCTTAGTCCCAAAACCCCAAAACTTCAAATTCATCATAAATAGCAATCTACTTCCATTTTCTTGAATTAAGTCCTTTTAGCATGACTTAATGGAAGTAATAAACTATCTAAACCACATAATCATAACTGAAATGTACAAATTTCAGTTTCTATAAAACCAAACCAAGAACACTTCAAGAACTTGGTTAAAATCAAGTTTACTAACCTTGATTAGCTTAGGAATCACCAATTCCAAGCTATGATTCCAATTCCATGCTTCAATCCTTCAAAACTTGCTGAAATCGCATCTCCAAGCCTTCTCCCGTTGCTGCACAAATGGCTAGTCAAGGAGAGAGTCAACTCTCTTATATTTATACCTCAATTTTTTACATTTTTAGTCCTAAAGTTCATTTTCTTGAACTTTGACCACAAAATCAAGTTTTATTACAATAAAACTTTCATTCTTTATACATTTGCCACAAACAACAATATTTTTCATATTTGGTCCTTCACATGGTCAAATGACCAAATTACCCTTTGGTGGTAAAATGACCAAAAATCAGTTTTTATAACATTTTAAGTCCAAAACTCAAAACATTATTTCAAACTAAATTCTTTTCTGTCCAAAAGACCAATTTACCCTTCCAAGGTAAAATGACATTTTTACCCTTTTTATTATTATTACATAAAAAGAGCGTCTTGGCGTTACACATAGCTTTTGAGAGTTTTTGAAGCTTTTAGGTTCAAAAACTTTTAGCTTTAGCTTTAGCTTTAGCTTTTGAGAGTTTTTGAGAGTTACTTCAATGAGCTTTAGCTTTTCGAAACTTTTATATTATTTTATATTTTTAAAAGTTAACAGCTATTTTTACTGAACACTTCTACACATATAGAAGTTACAACTATCAGTTATCAACTAGTTATATCAAACACGTCGTTAATCTCTCGTATTTATAAAAAACAATTGATGTTTGAAATGGATCATTTTGGATCTCGGAACATGAAATATGGAATTTACTTTCATTGTATAAACACTTCCAAAAAATTCTATGTCACCCCTTAAGTTTGAAATATTGACCAAATAACATACTTTAATGATTTTTTGTTGGATTCTACTTCGGTATTGATAATTTAATAATTCCTTTGTTCAATATTGATAAAGAAATAGGCATGTTGTTAAATTTTGAGTGTATTTTTCAGATTTGGGACATGTTTTAAAAACTTCAGACTTTGGTTTATTTTTCTCCTTTTATTTTTTCAAATCTATGACATGTTTTAAAAGCATGCGAGGCTAGCTACCCAACGTGTGGTCCTTGTGTGGTGGTTCGCAAGTACCTAACTAAGATGGAATTGTAAGATGTTTTCTTTGAACCACTGATGTGATGATGGACTTGATAACATGGACTTGGGATGCAGGTTAGTTGCGTATGCATAAATTATACATATGACTCACCCTTTTTATGATGAAATTATGTTTTAATAAAAACAATGTATTATGATGATAAAGTTGATCATCTTGATTTTAGGACAAAATTTCCTTAAACCATGTTTATTATGATTTTGGTGTTCTGGTGTTGATTTTCAACTTAAATGATGATTATGTTGATTTGGGAGCATTTCCCTTGAAAATTATACTTAAGATGTTTTGGCATTACAAAGTGGTATTTTTGAATCAAAAATTGACTACGATGATTTTTGCAACTATTTCCCCTTGAACTACTTTTATGACGTATGGGTGTTTCAAGATGTTTTTTAGGGGTTTGACTTGAGTACGGTGATTGACATTATCTACTCTTAATGAATTGAACTCGGATATTCTCACTAAGCATTCCATTGCCTAACTTACTATGACATGTGTTCAGGTTGACGAATAATGATGATTTAGGTAGAGCTTGAGATTTTAGAAGGTCATGAGTTGTGTGGTTTCAATTTAAACTGTGTAATGATATTTGAATTGTAACAATCTCGCTCTTCTAAAATAAGCTAAATTGTTTTAAATTGAGACCGTATGATTTTTTGCAACCTAAAACTTTGAAATGATTTTCAAGTAAAAACACAATGGATTTAAAAATGGTGTTTATATGCAATTTAACTGCATTGAGGTGTTATGGAACCAAATTCCCGCATATTCTGACTTATAAACTTGGATAAAAACTTGTGGGTTTAAGAATGATGTTTCTATAATTCCCATTAGCGGTGGGTGTTGCAACATTCCTTGCTGGGTCCAAAGGGAAGAACCCCTGACAGTGGTTACATTGACCAATCAGCGGGCAAGGTCAAGGGCAGCTCCCCAAAAGTTCTACATAATTTCTATGTTGGAATGTAGTGTAAAAACACATTTCGGAGCAGCAACTTGGTAACGGAATGTTTAGCGGCCAAGTTGCTTATGCTGAGAGCGAACCCAGAAAAAATCTAACGGCAGCACAAAACTTTTCAGGGGTTGCACATTAACGAAAACTCAACTCTATCGCACTTTAAAAGTGTTTATATGCATTGGTTCGTGACAAATCCGTCACTAAAACTATTACGGACGGATTATCAACGGATTACCAATGCATTCACACTAAATCTTACATCCAACAGAAAATTTTGAGGGATAGTCGTGTTAACCCATATTCTATAATAGGTCCACCCCTTGATTCTACAGCAAAATTGATTCCGCGGCCAAGCTGATTGCTACCGAAGCTGATAAGTTCCAAAATTCAATAAAACAGCCCACAAAAAACTGTTTATATCAACATTATATCACTTTGTGGGTATAAATTAAGGATAACTTCAAATTTTTAGGACTTACGCAAATTAACGTATCATATACAATCAAGAAGCATTCTTTCGGTTTTGTTGCCTAAAACCCAGAGTGTTTTTTACAAATTATTCAAAGTTAGAATTTTTTAATAACCCAAACATCAAAAAGGGGGGGAATATTAACATAGAAAGTGATCTTACACCATCTCTAATGCAATCTAGATTCTTGTTTACCGATTTTCTTTCTTTCTCACCCATGATTTTAACAATCTCTAGTCCAAATTGGTAATAAATTTTTCTAGGCAATGACACGGTCCAAGCTGGTCAAAAGATCAACAAAAGGTTGAAACTAATAAAAAGTCGGAATTAACAAAAACTCAAATACGTAATAAATATATCTCTCTCCCTCTCTCCCTCCCTTGATTTAGGGCATTGGGGCTTTGAAGAAAACAAAGACGAAGCTTCGTTTTTCAACAAAGTGTTCATTTCTTTTTCGCCAAGTTTCATTCTCTTTTTCTTTTGATTGGATGATGGAAAGACTCTCTCTCTCATCTTGGACTCACATCCGACAAAGGCAAAAATTTCACACTAATCAATAAGCTTCTTTCTTTCTCAGTCCGGTGTCCACTGTTGATGAATATCAAGCACCCCGAAAAAGTTGTAAATTTTTTATGAAGGATTTAAGTCCAACTAGTCCCTAGTCCGATCGACTAGCGCCTAGCTACGTTTACAACCTTGTTTGATGTAACACAAACTAGTTTGATAGAGCTCCTAAAAGGTTCTCTTAACATGTTTCTATATCATGAGATTGAATACAAATTATAATAATGTATTTAGGTCCTTTCTCATCGTTGTTCCTCACCACCAAGTGCTCATCCAGGCTCTACATATCGACATACTCATTAATACACAATTATGGTAACAATCTTTAAGTGCAATCAACTTCGTTGAAGATCGTCTCTTCATCTCTTAAATTTCCTTGGCCCTTGTTTCTTCTCGCTGCAAGAATTTTAAAACCATAAGGTACTCATCGACTTTTGAAGTCAAACTGTTACTTAAAATTTCAAATTTGGTATGATCTCCGTAGTTAGAAAAAGCTACCTACATTGAACATTGTAACTTGTACGAACCAAGAATTTGTTGTGTTATATTTCAACCAAAAGGGAGGTAAATTTTGTAGAAATAGTTTATATGAGAGTAATATGCTTCACTTCAAAAACTTGTTCTATGGATTGGATGAAGAAGCTAAGATGATGATAAATCCATAGCTACCTCGATTGAGTTTCACTGGCAGCAGCGGAGGAGGAGGTGGTGGCTGAAATTCTCGGGACACTTCCAAAGCCCGCAACCTCATCCATGCTCTGGCCTTGCCGGCGGTACCGACCACCAGTGGCCACAAAATCAGGGCAGGGCCTGTAAGCCTTAATAGGCCACCAGCCAAACCCCGGCACGGTTGCAATTCCACCTTGAATCCTTCCTTCACCATTGCATCCCCTCCCTATCTCTGCTTTCCCACATGCCTTACAACCGCTACAGCACAAATTCCAGAACATGACATTAAATTCAAAATTTCTCCGACATTCAAATTTACGAAATTAGACGAGAAATACCCGAAAGGAATCGATTCTGATTGGTCAGTAAGTCTGTCAGAAGGAGTAGAAGAGCTTCTTTCTTCTTCATCTTCTTGTTTATCGACGGTGGAAGTCGACGAAGAAGCTCGAAGGAGGATGAGTGGAGATTTCGTCAGAGATTGGGCGGGGAAGGACGACGACTGCCACGAACTTTTAGAGCCAAAAGAGGAAATAGAGATTGGATACTGACGGTAAGATATCGGAGCGGAGAAGAGCGTTGTAGCAGCCATTTTCGCTCTCTTTCTCCTCCGTGAAAATCGTGCGTTGAGGCCGAGTCGATGAGAAGCGTATCTTGATGTGAGGCTGAAAATAAGCGATTCGCTTGCCTACACTAACTAGCAACTCCTGTAAGTTTTATTTTATTTTTAAATTTTCGAGTCTTTTAACAGCAGAGGTTTTTGCTATTTTGTACGTGGTACAACTTTCTTTTATAAAAATCTGTTGTTATTCATACATTAATTATTAAAAAAAGGACCCGTATGGTGATTAAGCTAAATCATTGCTATCAACAAAATGGATTTGGGCACATATACAATGCAAAAAGGTCTCAATTCTCATCCATCCAAATGAAAAAGAAAAAAGAAAAAAGAAAAAAGATTCATATACGATCATCATGGAATCCAAAATAAAACAAACATATATTCAAGAGTCCTGCAATCCTAGTTAAAACAACTGTACCATTTCCCTTTCTTTCTTTTTTTTTTTTTCCTTCCCCCCTAAACTCATATAAAAATAAACTTCCGAGTTGTCACCCAATCATAGGTTGTGGTTGATCAGCCACGCCAGCATTGGCAAGCATAACGGAGCTATGATGATGGACCATGTACCACTGTCCATTATGAAGCTCAAACACATTAGTCACGTTCAAAGGGTTGTGCTCCATGCCTACATAGGCTTTCATTGTCACCCAAGCCACGTCACTCAGTACCCTTGACCTCACATCTCTCACCTCAAAATCAACAGCTGGCTCCCAGTTGAATGCCAGCTGCCAGCTCCCCAACACCCCGCTATACCTGCATCACATACAATAACTATCTCAATTATAATAATAATTTCAATTATAAGTAAACAGTAAGTAGTGAAGAGAGGCTGACCCGGTAAAGAGCTCCCCTGAGGCATGAATGCATTTGACATAATCTGCATTAAGCCAAAGTCGACCCATGTCTGGAAGAGATCTTTGTCGTATCATGTCAAAAAATTGTTGATTTATATTCACAATTGCTCTAGTAGCTGCATAGTATGCCTTCCACCCATTTGCAGGTGTTACACTATCTTGTTCCATTGTAAAATCCTGAAAAATTAAGTATGCACAGACAAAGTTTATCACTTATCATAACCCCAAAAGGCAATCAAAAAATTGCCATCTTAATTTAAGAGTAACGATTAGTAACTAATACATTGACAATAGCTTTTAAATCTGCCATTTTAAGAACACGTTACTTTATCAATTCAAAGAGAGGCAGATTTCATGTCATTTCTCATGTTCATCCAAAAGAGAAAGAAAAGAATTACTAAAGCTTTTTCTACCATCTTTAACACATGATGACCAGGGGCGTTGTTCTAAAAGAACATATATTAGAGGAATACAGAAGATCGAACACAAATAACAATTAGTTCTGAAAATCAAGGAAACATTACGCCAATAGATACGCATTAACTAGCATATTGATAAGAAATTAATAAGGATTAACTTCTACTGAAAGTGGATCCTGATAATTAAGATATAGAATCAAGTTCTTTTATCAAATATATATTCATATCAAACTGAGCACCAAATTCCATATTTCCATTGACAGCTAGCTCTGCCATTCTAAGGATTTGGATTTCAAATAATTTTCAGTACCAAGTAACTAAACCTTAGGTCAATTTTGAGTGTCTATTATATACTTATGATTCCAAAGCTCTAGCTGTGGTACCATTCTTCAGACTCATTGGGATGATTAGATTGCAGGAAATCAATGGATGTTCAGTCAAAAACCAGACAAGAAACCTAACTCAAAACAGATATTATCCGAATTCAATTAGTAAACGACACATCATGACGATGAACGAAGTTTCAAGTACAAGAGGACAGGAAATATATCACAGGGATAGCGTAAATGTATCAGCTAATATTTGCTATAGCATACAAATGGCAACCAAGTGCACCAAGAACCCTTGCCATTTGCAAGGAGGCTGTTCTTGTAGCTCAAACCCAAGAATAAACAAAGATTCAAATAACATGCAGCAAATTATAGAGGATATTATACGAATATAAAGTAACTTTGGGGAAGTCTGAAAGAACAACAACCTTATGGTAAAGGGCTTTCCAAGCATTATCATCATTAGCAGCCCTTCGCATGGAAGAATTGGTCATTGACAGCCTACAGAGACTAGGATAATCCAAGTAACTCAAAGCATGAGTAGTGATTTCCGGAACTAACTGTTCCATCATTGACGCACCAATCATCTGTTGCCGCTCCCTCTCCACCACCACCACCTGTCCTCCACTGCCACCGCCATTCATCATCCTCGCCGTCGCCGTAACAGCCATGGAATCACTACCTCCAACAAATCCCTTAGAATTAGAACATGCACAATTACAAGCCTTGGTTTTATCTGATTGTGAGAATTTGAGCAATCGGAAGGGCAAGAGTGAAAAGAAACAACAGACGAGAGTCACGATTAGGGCCAGGAAGAGAGAAATGAAGGGAAAATCGCCGTTACCGGAGAAAGAATAGGAAATCTCCATTGAAGATATTCATAACACATGAAAACTTCGGCAAACATAAACCCTAGAGTGAGATACAACTCCTTGTAAGGCGATGATATCACACTGCCTCTTCTTCGTTTCTGAAAAGCCCTAACGTTCCGGTGGCATGAGGTACCAACAAGCCGCCGGGAAGAAGAAAGAGAGTTTGTAGAGAGAGAAGAGACGGAGGTTTAGAGAGAGAAAGGGCCGGTGAAGACGACCTGTAACTGACGACGAGAGTATGAGTAACGCTGGTTAGTCGTAGTACTGTCTATGTTGGATGCCGTCAATGGTTCCGTTAAGAAATTCACGCAACTTTGAAGGGTGATTTTGTCTTTGCATAAATCAACGTATTATATAAGAAAGTCAAACACGCCATATTCTCCACGTATCTTTGATGTCATTGTTGTAGTGAAATCTTTTTCATATAAGCTCATTAAGCTCCAAGATAAAAATGATGTTATCGGGCATGCATTTGGGATGAGCATAGTGTCTGGACCGAATCGAACCGGATCAAAACTGAATTGTATTTGTTAAGACCGAAGATCGAACTCACTAGAGGTGTATCCCAATTTGGTTTTGATTTTTCTGAAATAGCCTGAAATAGGACCAAACAATGATTAGAAACAAAGTTATAAGAGTATTACGGTTAGTATTTCTTCATTATCACTGATTATATAAAGACACTTGGATTCACTATTGCTAAATAGACCGGTAATAATGATTAATTAGGAATGCCTCTTGTCTTCATCAACGGTCAATCAGGAATGATTAATTAGGAATGCCTCTTGTGTGCCGGACGCCAAGGGTGCGCGTGATGCCACCTCACCAGGAAGGACGCGGCAAACAACCCCCCCCCCCCCCTTGCGTTCTCCAACAGCTGCGTCCAAGGGTCGCCTTGGTTATAACACGTGAAGACGTCGAAGATATCCAAAATATAGCCGTTTGTTACCGTTGAAAATAATAAAAAAATCAGTTTTTTTTTTTAATTTAAACAATATATATATATATATATATATATATATATATATATATATATATATATATCAAACACACATAAATCACACACAACACTATACTTTCTCTCTATATATACATATATAAATTCATATGGATTTCAATTCGGATTCAGATGACTCGGGTGGTGCTTCGATGGTCTTCGCGGCAATGATGGAAGTCGCAAATATTCTCACCAACGAAGCGGAAAGTTTGGAAAAAAGGCGGCGATTAGCGGCGAAAAATAGAAACCGCGAAGAAGGATACGAAAAATTTGTTCATGACTATTTTGCAGACGATTGCGTGTATAACGTCACGGATTTCAAAACCCGGTTTCGTATTAGCCGATCAATGTTTCTATGGATCGCGAACGATTTGGAAGCCAACTACGAACTTTTCAAAACCCGGTAGCGAGGAATACTATTCGCGCGTACTACAAATACACAGTACGGAAACGAATTCCAATCTCCGACACGATTTGACCGAGTACGTCTATGCTAATCGCAATGAAGAAATCGATGACGAAACCGACGACGATATTAGGAAATGTTTTTTTATTTTAAATTAATTTAGTAAATGTTTAATTTTTTTAATATTTTTATTTAATGTAATGTCTTTTTTATTTTTATTTTAATATTATGGTTTTTAATTAATATAATGTTTTTATTTTAATTTAATTTAATGTTTGGTTTTAATTAAAAAAACATAAATTAAAAATATGACGTGGAAAAGAAAACGGAAGTCATGGGAGTCTTGCACACCCCATGGCGGAAGTCTTGGAGTCCTGATGACATGGCGTTGACATGGTGGGTGTCTTGGGAGGTCATGAGAGTCTTGCACACCCCATAGCCTAAGCTCCAAGATAAAAATGATGTTATCGGGCATACTTTTGGGATGAGCCTAGTGTCTGGACCGAATCGAATCAGATGGAAACTGATATTGTATTTGTTAAGACCGAAGATCGAACTGACTAGAGGTATACCCTGATTCAGTTTCAATTTTTATGAAATAGCCTGAAATAGGGCCGAAAAATTATTAGAAACAAAGTTATGAGAGTATTACGGTTAGTATTTCTTCATTATCATTGATTATATAAAGACACTTGGATTCACTATTGCTAATTAGATCGGTAATCAATGATTAATTAGGAATGCCTATTGTGTTCATCAACGGTCAATCAAGAATGAAGAAAGAAATAAACAACGGGCTATGTTTGATCGATATTGTGTTTGTTACATGACTCGCTATACGGTAACGGTAATAGGTAAATCGGTAATCATTTTTACTTCCTGGAGTTCGCAACTCTATTCGGTTACCGGTATATGCTATATGCATCAGTGTATTACAACATTAGGTGTCCTTTTAATTTTCGGTTTGGTATGGTTTATATCAAAAATCGATTGTACCACAGACCAAATGGACTGAAAATGAAATCAAACACACTAAAGGACCGAAAACTCAACCATATTATTTAAATCAGTTCTGTTTTTTTCGGTCCATAAGTTCATCCCTAATGTCACTAATCTTGCTCTTACAACATGTAAAAAAGTAAAAATTAACTGATTTCATACAAGTGTAACAAAAAAGAGAACCGAGCGATTTAGAGCCCCTTTATTTGGGAAATTGTTTTTAGTTTCTTTTGAAAATATTTTCAGAAAAGTTTTTACTTTTAATTTTCAGTAGAATATGTTGGTGATTTTAGTGTCACCAACTACATTAGGTGTAATGGAATTAATACGTGTATCAAGGGTGACAATTTTAGTTTTGATACAAGTTAGGAGGTGCGGGAGTGCACACTTGTATCAACTAAATGTCGCCGGTACGCAGACTTAACGGGGGTTTCAAGGGGGCTTGCCCCCTTGAGCAGGGGTTCAAAGGGGCAGCCCCCTTTGCGGGGTCCAAGGGGCAGCGCCCTAGAAACCGAGGAGGATCCAAAGACCTTCAAACAGGCTATGGAATCTCGGGATGTTGCTTTTTGGAAAGAAGCAATTAATGATGAAATGTCATCTATTTTGGAAAACAATACTTGGGTGTTGTCTGATTTACCTCCGGGTTCTAAACCATTGGGGTGTAAATGGATTTTCAAGAAGAAAATGAAGGTAGATGGTACTATTGATAAGTTCAAGGCTCGTTTGGTCGTACAAGGGTTTAGACAAAAAGTCGGTATAGATTATTTTGATACGTATGCACCAGTAGCACGGATTTCTACCATTAGATTTTTGCTTGCGTTGGCAGCTATTCACAATCTAGTGATTCATCAAATGGATGTCAAAACAGCCTTTTTGAATGGTGATCTTGATGAGGAAGTTTACATGAAACAACCAGAAGGTTTTGTTTTGCCTGGAAATAGGCAAAAGGTATGTAAACTTGTGAAATCATTGTATGGACTTAAACAAGCTCCAAAATAATGGCATTTGAAGTTTGATGAAGTGATTTTGTCTAGTGGTTTTTCGTTAAATCAATCTGACAAATGTGTTTACAGCCGGTTTGATTCTTCTGGATCTGGTGTGATTATTGGCTTATATGTGGATGATATGTTGATTTTTGGTACTGATCAACATCAGGTTGATGCAACTAAGAATTTATTGTCATCAAAATTTTCCATGAAGGACATGGGGGAGGCGGATGTAATCCTTGGAATAAGGATTAAACGGGTGAATAAAGGACTTGCTATTACGCAGTCTCACTATGTTGAGAAAATTCTCAAAAGGTTTAATTATAGTGATTGTACACCTGTTAGCACTCCCATGGATCCTAGCATGAAGTTGATGCTCAAAACTATAAATCTAACATGCAAAACCATCAAGACATGGAATATCTCATGTAATAACTAATAAAATGAGATCAAATTAAGCATATACATATAAAAAACTCCCAAATGATCCAAATCTCATTCAACTCTAAAAGAACTACAACTCATACAATACTTCTAAACATTTCTATCTGTTCAATATTCTTCCAAGTGGAAAAGTACATTGATGGTCATAATTTGTTAGAAGTTAAAAACAACGACCGTAGTGACAATACACGCAATAAGTAATAATTTCCAACTTCTATCATCCCTATTTGATTTAAAGTAGTAAGAGTGGCCCGAAAAATTAAACATTAAATCCGACAAAATCTTCAAAATGGCAGCAACCGCAAAAGAAACAGTCACAGTTAACACAGTTAGCTCAGCCTTCTCCAGACTTTCTTGATCACTAGCAACCTTTGCAATAGCTTGCCTGCAAAACAAGTTTAAAAACTTAAAATAAAAAATTATAACACAGATAAAAAAAAAGTTATCTTTATTATAACATCTATAACCTAAGCATGGCGTTTTCTTTAACAATCGACTCCAAATGGGATGACACGAAAGCCTTCCACGACTCCAAGTCAGCAATTTCTTTTTCCTGATAAATAAAAATATAAGTTTTTTTTAATCATAAAGTTCGTTACTTTATGAAAAAAAAACAACCTACCATAGTCGCCCTCCATACCAAAAGCTCCTTAATTTCTGTTCTTGTTTTCTCCAAAAGAGTCGAATACTTGAGAAGCTCAACATCAAGTTGAGGAAGAACATCCCCATGTCTCTTGTTTAATTCTTTAATGTAATCCTCCAATAAAGATAGATTCTTTTCAAGTAGTCTAACTTTTTGCATCAAAATCTTTAAAACCGCATCACCATGTATTCTTCCATTACCTTTTGCTACCAGTTCGGGTATTTTACTCGCACTTACGGGCTTTTTTGCCACGTCATCATCAACCCTTTTTCCATCATCAACACCTTCAATCTTTCTACTAGCAGTCTCAAGATTACCCTTTTCACCATCAATATTTTGTGATGATGTAGTCGATGTGGTTGAATTAAGATTTGTGGATTCTTCTGAAGTGACAATAAGATCTTCAAGCATTCTTTCGATTGCATCTACCCCGTATACTTCAATTACATTTAGTGTACAGTAAAATTCTGACCCGTAATGAGTGACTAAAGTCAAATTTAAGTATCTAGCCCATTTGGGTTCGGGTAATTTAAAGTATTGGTGGTGTTTAACGTTTTCAGCAACAAAATCTCCAAGATGGTACCATGTTTCAGTTGGGAAAACCAAGCTTCCGGATAAAGAAAAGTGTTTGAAATTAGAAGAATGATGTTCAAAATTTGCAATCTTTACAGCATCAACAAGAGTCTCTTCTGAAAGTTCAATGATAACAAATTTTTCCAAAACAGAACACGGGTTTCTTAAATATTTGTCATGATCTAAATTCAAGATGTTGCTTGCTCCATTTGCTTCTTTATTGTGTGTTAAGACTTTTGCACCTTTAGATGCAGATGCATAGTTGTAATCGGTTCCATCTGGCTCGAGTCTATGGGTGATGTTGACTAGTCCACTTGGTGCAACATTTTTACTGCTATCTTCTTGTGTAGTACTGTTTCTAAATTCATCAAGATCAAGGTATGTTTGATGGGTTCTTCCGTTTTGTATGTCTTGTTGTTTCTTTTCCATGCAACTATCTTGAATTTCTCTTTCACAAACTAAAGAAGAATAACCTAAAACTGTTGAAACTACTTCTTCAACTGGACTTGTTCCCTGAAGTGGGTTCTTTTCGGTATCTACAGAGCTATGATTATGTGACACAGCTCCAGACCCAGATACATTGAACTCTAAAAGTACCCTACCTGTATGATTTTGACATTCTTCTTTCGTATATGGATATGTAGTAGTAGTATTGGTGAAGTTCCTATTATGTGCATCTACATTCCCTGTAAATGGTGAATACAGAACATTAAGGGCTTTCAATGAAAACCCTAGAAAAAACATTTTGAAAATGAGATAGAACCAAGGAATCAAATTGGGTAAAATTAGGGTACGTAGGGAACTAAAGATACGATGAAATTAGGGTAATCGAGATTCTAAAAATACAACATAATCAGTAATGGGCATTTCAAATTATGAAATCAAGCATGAAAAGGGAAAACAGAAAAGGGAAGAATGGGACCTTCGTTGCCATGATTGAAGCCGAACGTAGAGAGGAAAAGCAGAAAAGGTAACCAAAATGAGATCATTAAAGGCAAAGAGAGCTTAAAAAAGCTCTCGCCGTCTTGTTCCTCTTGGAATATTAGATAATTATTGGTGTGTAGATTGACATCTGTGGGGGTGAGGGTGGGGGCACCACCGGTGATGGGTTTCTTCATCTCTCACCAAACTCAAAGTTATATGATCACCCATAAGAGTTGGCAGGAGACGTTCACTCTGTTTTAGGTTTTAGAAGCGACCCTCTCCTCTCTCGTTCTCGCTCTCGCTCTCTCTCGTACAACAATATTGCTCTTGCTTACGGCCATCTCTTCGTCTCTCCTCCGACTTACTTATGGCCGTGTTTTTCTAATTCAGAATTCACGATGAAGATTTGCAAGTCATGTCTCATAATGATGACACGTTATGTTAAGTTGTTAACCTTCTAAATCATTTTAATTTTTAATTCTTTTATTAAAAGGTTATTATTATAAATTATATATTTTATATATATATATATATATATATATATATATATATATATATATATATATATATATATATATATATATATATATATATATATAATTGTTGCCTTGAATTAACAGTACCACTTTAGTTTTATCATAATTTTTATCCATGTAGTTTTAATTTGTATAATTATAGTTTTAGTCTCTATAGTTTTAATTTTTATTAATTACAATTTTGGTCCCTATAATTTTGTCAACCAGTTTAACATTATTACAGTTTTGATCCCTGTAGTTTTAATTTATTGACTTCCTTAACCGCAGCAACGCGCGGCTCCCTTCCGCTCGTTTATTCTAATGGTCAATAATAACTTATTTACATATTAACTATTTTTTTATCTTCATCATATGTTTTATAAATCAGTCTCATATTATCTTTTTAATTTTTAAGTCTATTTTCTATTATTTAAATATAATATTTATTGATATTAATATTTTAATAAATAAAAAACAATTAAATAATATATTACGATAATCTTTTCACCTTTGTTATTTGTCTCGTTTTAAAATTTTTGAGACTCTTACTTTTTTATAAAATACAGTTCTATAAAATATATTCTAATGAATTTATTAAATCAAATAGATTATAGAGTAAATTACAGAAACAATCCCTAAAGTTTCCCAAAACTAACATAGGGTGCCCAACTATCCGATTTTCACTATATAGGTCACTAAGTTTTGCAAAAACCTACAAAACGGTCCCTGAGGTATCGAAATAGTTCACAGGTCCATGTGAAATTACTTTCTTACCCTTTCTTATTTCTTTTATCTTTTTCTTTTTATTCCTTTTATAATTAAAAAACTAAAAAAAAAACCCCCACCCCCACCATGCGACTATCTGAGCACAAAGTTCCAAACATGAACAAACCGATCATACGTCGTCGATTACCCTGATTTCTGCGTCACAGATAATCTGATTAATTATCGATGTATTAAGCACTACCGGCGGATGATTTCTTCGTTTTTCTTTCCAAATTCAAATTTGTCACGGCGATCCATCACTCGAACTACAGCTACTACTGTGCTTTCTATCTTTATCTTCCGCCGGCAATGGAGTTTTCCCGTCGGAAATTCACCGCACGTTTTGTACCTCGTGTTGGCCAGATTCTGCCTACACGAAGGACACGAGGAGTGAGACAGTAATTTACGAGCGTAATTTAGATCGAATCGATATCAACTATATTGTTCCATTCGTTGGGAAAATTCACAGAATCGGTTACTTTGAATTCAAATCGAATCGGTATCAACTCTATTGTTCCATTCGTTGGGAAAATTGCTCCGTCAGACACCTACAACATCTGGAAGCGAGACGGTAATTTACGAGCAGAATTTAGACATTCCGTCTGGTTCCTTGCTCGTTCTCAATCACGACGAACGTAAAATCTTCGACGCCTTCGAAAATGCCGGAATTGTGTGCCAGAACTGATTGGAGGAGGCAAGAGAAGATCGAAAGTGTTGGAGAGTGGAAAGCCAGGGTTTACGAGAGAGAGGGATACGGGGTGGGATAGAGGTTTGTTATGGGCGGAGGCCGATTGAAAAGGAAATTGACAGTGAAAATATGGTGAATTTGGTGGTTTGGGTGTGGGAGTTGTATACGAAAGACGACATCTTGGAAGCTATTGATTTTTAACACTTTCACTCTTATCTCTCGTCGTTTCTTTTGTTCTCCATGAAAGCTTCTTTCTATTTTTCTGTGATAATAGCCTCTTCTTTTCCGGCAAAAAATCGTCATTTTCTTGTTGGAATCCGTCCTTTAATCCGGCTGAACTTTCATTCTTTAGTGAAATATCGCGGGTCTCCACTTTTCCGAGTGACATCCATGGTTCTATGTCTTCTCCATTTTCACGTGGATGAAAAACACAGGAATAGTGATTTACAGATTTGGTCGTGAGGAAAGAAAGATCACGGAAAGAAAATCGCCACCGAAGGAGAGAGAGAGAGAGAGAGAGAGAGAGAGAGAGAGAGAGAGAGAGAGAGAGAGGGGGGGGAGGGAGGTGGGGGTGGGGTGTTTTTTTAGTTTTTTAATTATAAAAGGAATAAAAAGAAAAAGATAAAAGAAATAAGAAAGGGTAAGAAAGTAATTTCACATGGACCTGTGAACTATTTCGATACCTCAGGGACCGTTTTGTAGGTTTTTGCAAACCTTAGTGACCTATATAGTGAAAATCGGATAGTTGGGCACCCTATGTTAGTTTTGGGAAACTTTAGGGATTGTTTCTGTAATTTACTCTAGATTATACAATAAAATTAAAAAAAATAATATCTAGATATATTTAGAGTATAAAATAATACAGTTCTATGATATATAATCTAATGAATTTATTAAATGAAATAGATTATACAATAAAAATTTTAAAAAAAATAATATTTAGATATATTTAGAGTATTAAAATAAATTGTTATGAATTATAGAGCCAAAGTTGACAAAATCAATAACAAGATTAACGTTATGTTCTTGTGTTAAAAACTGAAAAGAAATGAAGATAAGTGAGGTAAATGAAAGGGAAAGGGAAAGAGGGTGAAGGAAAGGGGGAGCAATGTTTTAAAAATCGGGTTTCTTACGTCTCAGACACCTCTCATTTTCTTAACCAAGACAAATAGTCAAGCGATGAAACCCTTCCCCTCTCCGAAACCCGGTGTACTGACTTATACGAACAAGTCCAAGAAACACAGGAACAACCCTCTCCCCCACTTCTAAGAAACGAACTTTCTCACACGATTGAGACATCGTCCATAAAGTGAGAAATAGGAAGTCGCTTTAGCGAAGGCGTTCATTAGTGTTTCTGAGGATGAAGAATGTGGCAACCATCAACGTCATGAGTCCTTCTTGGAGCACGTGTTAACACATTTCAACACGTAACTTGGCGTGATTGATCGATCAAGACATCAAGTTAACTCCTAATGGAAGAATTTACAAAAAATGTGAAAGAGTTCAACTGCATTTACAACAATAAATGCAACATGTGTGCCAACACGAGAGTAGATGTTCTAAAGGCGACGCAAAGTGAGTATAAGAAAATTGCCCAATGTGGGTTTACAAATCTGGGGGCATGAGAAGTTTTGAAAGACTATTCCTAATGGCTCACAATCAAGGAAATGGGCATGAATCCCGCACATCAATCCTCCGAATGTAGCAAGACATCGGAGTCCAACAACTACACGACCTCCAATTCGATGCACACTATTCAACGCATGATGTCGATGCTGATGACGTCAATGAAGAGGTACCACAAACATCAACACAATCCCGACAAAGAAAATGGAAGGTGGTTAGATTTTCATCAGGGGAGGAGGAAATGAGGACCATCGTGGAAAAATATCTCTCCTCCACGACAATAATCAGCTACAAGTGCAATTGAAGCGGGACTATCGTGCTTGGAAGAAATGAATATTAGAGGAGGAAACGAAGAAGAAAATAATGGTCCTTGGGCAAGAATTAGAAGCGATCAAAGCCAGATGTTACGAAAATGATTTGCTCTTCTTTCTTCGCCCCAGGATAATCTAACTGGAGGTCCACTCAACGCAGTTCTTGCTCGCAAGCGGGAACTAGTCGACCTTTATGGTTGAGAGATGTAGTTTATTTTAGGTTTTTATTTATCGCTTTAGGGTTTTTAATATATATTTTTTATTTTTTTAGGGAATTAATTTTTCTCTTTTAGGATTTTATTTTTCCTTTATACCTGTGTTTGCATTTTAATTTTATTTTAATGTAATGTTATTTTTAATTTATTTCTACATTTTATTTCTATTTTTCGTTTTAATTAATTATTTTTAACATAGAAAATATGATGTGGCATAGAGGGTTGGGAGAATTGAGAAATATTTGTTTCTATTAGTGAAATATGGAAGTGAGAGGAGAAAGAAAAGCTCATGGCTTTTTTTTTTGAACCGGCAAATATTTTAACACATATCCTAATATCTTTCTAACCTAATCCACCTAATCCCCTAGTGGGATTTGAACCTAGGACCTCAAGGAGACCGAGCATTCACCTTTGCTGTTGGACCATAAGGTCTTTGTTTCCTCTCACCTAGGACCTCATGTGGCATGTGGATTCGGAGGGAACCACTCCCCCACCCTCTTTCCTCTCACCTAGCCTCTCTCTCTCTTTCTCTCTTTTGCTTCAAACTTAGAAAACCTGCAACCCCATTTGTTTAGAGCTTTGTTTTCTTTTTCCTTTTCTTTTAATTTTGACTATTCTCTATCTATTGAAGCTTCTTACATAAACCAGAACTTTTCACAACAAGTTTTGGTGAGAGATGAGAATAACCTTTGAGGAGCCAAACCCATTTGCAAGTGAACGAGAAGATGTTGCGTCTGCTGGAAGCTTGACAATGACAATGACACCAATTTGGTGGTTTGATGTGAGGTTCAAAAATTTCATCGATTTCGTCGTTTGCAGATCTCAACGTTGTCGCCATCGTCTAAAAACCCTAACCCTATCACCGCCATCAGCTGATTTCGTCTTCGTCTTGTGTTACCGGATTTATAAACTGATAGCTTAAAACCCCTTCATAGATGCTTAAAACCCCTTCATAGATGGTGGCGGTAGACTTGGTTTCTTTTTTCCGACCACCATGGACACATTCTGTAAAACTCATCGTTGCAAATATTTTTGAAGATCTCGTGTTTCTAGTGAGAGAGAGAGAGAGAGAGAAAGATAGTACCCAAAGAGAAGAGAAAGGGGGACAGGTTAAGAAGGTTTTATTTTCTTTTTTGTTTTTTCTTAAATCAGAAATTAGTAAAATAAATGAAAAGAAATTAAAAAATAAAACAGAAAAGGCCAATTCGGTATTTTAAGTATTTAAAAAAAAGGACCAAAACCACAACAAATTTTTATTTTGGACCGGTGGTGCTAGTCCAAAACTTTTTGGGCTAAAGTAATATTTTTTGACAAACAACAGGTACCAAAAATGCAATTAACAATATAACATCGCATTTAATGGTATTAGTTACGACAACCAATTTCAAAAAATTTGGTTGCAGCATCTACCAAGTGTTTTTTCACCACTAAGATTTCTCAAATTAAAAACTGTATTTCGCTTCAAAATTGAACTATTACCATGGACTATATAAATTACATACCATATGATCAGTAATGGTTTCAAATGTTTATATAGTCGTCCTACACGTTGTCTCATATTTAATAAGATTGTCTGTCTTTAGATATTGCAACCTGATTCATTATGCAGTACATGATGGAACATGACCTTATACTACATTGGACTGATCGAAACCATTAATACAAAATAACTTCTTATCAAACCCAAAAATGTTAAACACAACATAGGACCAGTTTCCATGAAACTAATTTGATCCTATGTTAAAATCAAGCAAATAAAAAACATAAGAAAATCATCCTTTCAAATATGAGAGTTAAAGAGTTTTCAACATGCATTTTATGACATAATCAATAAACCAAGTTTAATCGTATAAAAAAAAACAGACAGCATATGATCCATCACTTTCCTACCATGAGACATGAATCTTCCATTAAAAAAAAAAAAATGTTGTGCTTTTAGTCTTTTTTTTCTAGCGTTGTGCATTAAAAAGGGCTCTGCTAATGATTCCAGTTGCCTCAATATAGCGATCCACACACCTTGAGATGCAGCTGCCTTCTCCACCACTCAAACTGCTGCCTGGTTTTGTGATACACTTGTCAAAGCACTTCCCTCTCACAGTCTGTTTCTCAAACCAAAATTAATACAATGTCAAAAACCTCTACTACAAGTTCATGTATACATTTTATTGATTGGTAAACACCTCTACTAGCTCTAATAAGCATACTGGCTTGAATGAGTGTCTGGAAGCTGATAGCTTATTTTTTATAAGTAAACATTACATTAGGTGAGCTAGTTAATCGCCATATCATATTCCAAACCAGATTGATCAAGTACAATCTTTTGTTTCTAGGGAGAGATCCTTGTTTGGTTTGATCCCTGGCAGAAATTAGGTGTTTCTTCTTTTATGCTAAAATTAATCGGATTGTTTGTCAACATAAAACTGAATTTAGTTCTTTAAGCACAGCATCTTAAATGTTTTGGGCTATACTTTGATTCTTAAGACTTCGTTCAAGACTCAAGAGTCCTATATCAAATCAAGTTTTATGTTGACGGTATGTATCAAACTCTGTGGACTTTCCCTCCTCGATCGCAACATAGCAGATAGAGAGACCGTGAGGATTCAGAACACAGATCTAGGTATAAAATCGCCCAAATTGAGCTTTTCTTTTGCAAATAACAAAGCGCGACAAAGATGAATCTAATCTCGTCCAATTATAGCAAACTAATCAACATTAATACCACAAGAAAGCCATACATGCTGTATCTCAATATAATTGCATGCACATATAACAAGATGGATAGATAGGGGAGACCTCGAGAAATTCCTCAGCGTAGGCCTGGGCAAGTTGAACCTTAAGCTGATCCATGAAGTCTTCGGTAGACATCTGAGGTGACGAGGAACTCGACGGCGAGGAAAATGAATCCATATCTGAGTCTAGCTTTTGCTTTCTCCGGCGTATATCTAAACCCTAGTATTTTTGTGGGCGACTGGGTGCTCCTCTTAATTACCCCTAAAACCCTGTCGCATTTTACGTTTACGACCCTCTTTTTAGTTAGAATGACAATTTTGGAGCAGAGCTTGAGATGTTTTCTTTTTACGGTATTCTTATTCTTATTGTCATTATTATTGCCACAGCCACGGTTAAAGTTGTATATGGATTGATATTTAACTACGGTCAAAAAATCCACAACGGACAACAATTTGTCGACTCAAACTCAACTAGAAAAAGCCTAGTCTGTTCGAGAGCTTAGTACCGACTTGGACTCGATTGGTTTTGCATTTTGGTCATCTAATTGTTAGTCTTTCAACATTATGAACATTTGCATTGATTCAATCGACAAAAATGTCTTCTTGCATCTATTATCCTCTCATTAAGATAAACCAACTCAAGACTACGGTACTAGCTTGGTTTTCGGTTTCTTGAATTTTTATTTCTCGCTTTGGGTTGGATTCGGTTTGGTTTTGAAATAGGTACCATTAGGGATGAGAAAAATACCATTTACAAGCCAACCAAAACTAGAACTACATGGGAACCAATTATCCAGTTTGGTTCGGTTCTCGGTTTCTTGAATTTCCATTTTTTGATTTTGATTTTTTCGGTTACAGGTCTGGTCCAGAACCGATCATATTACCAGTGTTAAGTGTTTATATATATATATATATATATATATATATATATATATATATATATATATATATATATATATATATATATATATATATATATATATATATATAGAGAGAGAGAGAGAGAGAGAGAGAGATGCAGGATCATATATGAACATTAAGTATTGTGTTAATGTATGACGAATTCTGAACAAATCAAATGATAGGGGTAATTTCAGAATTTTACATTAAATTAAATTATTATCCTAAAATAACAAATCAATCAATTAATTAATTACCCAAATTAAAAGCCTACAAAACCCTATTAATCTGTCTTTGTGGTTCACCGATCGGGAGAAAAAACATGAACACGCACACACACCCTTTGTGTATGTGCACGATTGCAAATCATAAAGAGATCAAGAAATATGACGACAAAGAGATGTGTTTTCAAATTGGGTCTTGTTTATCCTAGATGTTTCAAAGCTTGGCAATAGATTTTTTTAGTGTATATCTGTACCAGGTCATAACAAGTCAACTTGCACAAAGGTGGATAGACCAACAAAATTGAATGTTAAGTGAGCTAAGATAAAGACTGAAAAGAATGTATGGTTATAATATGTTGTTTATATTTGATTATCATTAATCAAATTATTAAATAATCATATCAGGTCGGGAGTGCAAGGAATCAAAGTGTTGAGGATGAGGGTGCAAGGACTGAAGGTGTTGAGCAAGAAGGTGCAAGGATTGATGGAATTAAGCAAGAGGTTCCAATGCAAGAAGGTGCAAGAACCGATGGAATTGAGCAAGAGGTTCTAATGCAAGAAGTTCCAAGGACTAAACAAGTTGCTAGGTCAACTACAATGCTTGAGAGCACACATGCATGTAAAGTAAAAAAAAGGAAAACTAGAAAAAAAAAAAAGGAAATCTTAAACAATTTTGAAGTCCAAACTATCCAGGAATAACATTGGTAAAAATAGGGAAGGGAATTCATCAACTAAAATAGTCAACTTAGAGTAGTTTGTTTCATGTAACTGAACATCTATTATTGCATATTTCTAGTTTAAAGACATGGTTTAAAAGGTTGTTAAACCGTCATGTATGTAGTAACTCAAGGCGACATGTAGGTGTGCATTTGCATGCCACTTTTGGTAATGTTAAGGTATGTTTCATTATTAAACCTTGGTCCCCTACAATGAATTAAATATGGACAAGAAATTTAAACAAAATCAGGATTCTTTGTAGGTGCCCCATACATACCATTACATTAGTTTAATTTTTTTACAACAAAAAAAGGATCAAGGACAATTCTCCACTTGATCCCACATGTTCATTACAAAATGTTGTTAATTACCCATTATCTTACTAAACAACTGTCTCTATTACCTTTATTGAGAATATCAACCCCCAAAACTATACAAACAAAACAGACAACATCCAAAAACCTTCATCCCTACAAAACAACCTACATCAGAGACTTGCACAAACAAAAAACCAGAAACACCCCAACAAACACTCTAATCTTCCTCATCTTAACCTTCGACTTCTTTTTCTCCTTCGACAGTTCATCCTCCAACTCGATTATTCGTGTCACAGCGACGTGAAGCTTCGACTCGAATTTAACCCTTTCTTCGATGATTTGTTGTTTCAACTTATTTGCTTCAGGATCTTTCTTCACTTGTTTCAGCTCCTCCACCAGCTTAAGGACTTCAACTTTGTAGTGACTGATTAGTTCTTGGTTGACCCAACGGAACCATTTACATGCCTTGGACCAATCTGATTTTTTTTTGAAAGTAGGGTTTTGCCGGTGACATTCCGATCTCAAATGCTTAGTTCCAATGGTATAATCAGTAGAAAATAAATAAAGTTATGATCGAAGACATTCTTACCAATGACTTTGCGCGGTTGCAAAACCTTCGTTTAGGGTTCTGTTCACTGGTCGATAATAGTAGCATACATTCACATTCTGGTAGGTTATTCTTCACGATGTCGAGATAGTACGTACAAAAAGCCATCGACGAAGGAGACAGGTTGAAGATGATGATGAGTTTCGTCTGTGAGAACGAGTGAAGCGAACACGTAGCACCATCAATGTCTTCATTTCGTACTTAATAGCCCCAAAACGCATATGATGTGAAGCTCATTGTACACATGGTGATGTTGTGGAGTTATTTTTGCACATGTGTATTAAAAAACACAATAACTGGGTAATCGGTTATTTAATTCAACATCACCCAAATTGATAGATTTTTATTACTTTAAAGACTTATGAAGAACAAAAATTAGTTAAGAGACATTTTAAAATATTTTGGAATAGTTAGTTGAGTCATTGTGTCAATAACCCAATTTTTTTTAACATTTTGTGTAGCAATGTGTCAGTATGATATCAAATTTTATTTATTATTTTATCGAATTACATAAATAAAAGACACGACTGTATAAATTAATAAGAAATCTGTTTCGTTACATGTATTGAGAAAAATATATAACTTGATTATATAAATCAAGGTTATCAAACTCGAGATCCTACCTAGGATCGTTTTTTGTTTTGCAAAATCGGGATCGTAGGATCGGATCGGATCGTAAGATTCTACCAAAAGCACAAAAAATGAAGAAATATATACTATACCATAAGTTCACAAGTTACAAAAAAAATTTCAAAGATTCAAAATAGCTAATAGACATATCCAATCTAATTTAATCTAAAATAACAAACGATCATCAATCATATCATTTCTCTCTTCTACATCCACACTTTCTTCATCCAAGTTTAGTCCACCAACATCAATGATATAAAACTAAATTGGTCTGGATTCTGGAGTATAATGAAAGACGGAAGGAAATTTAGGGTTACAAGTCTTATAAGTTAAAATTTAATTTTTCAGTTAAAATGTCAAATAAAGTGAAAAATCAGATTTTTATTAAACTTAGTAGACTCGGACCGTATACGGAATCGGGATCGTTTTTGGAATTTGGGAACGTAAACTCGTAAGAGTTTAAGAGTAAACTCGAAAGTTTAATAACCTTGATATAAATAAACAATTAGCCATTTTCATTAATAATATCAATATCTTATGGTAACTACTTGTCTAATAAGACAAGCAAAGGTGGACTAAAATGTTATCACAAAAGATTTTCTTTAAATAGTAAAATTGTTAATATTCAGTTTGAAACTTTGAATGAAATTGATTGGTTAAAGACAAGTCAAACTCAAAAAAGTCGTTGCTGATTTTAAAACTGAATAATTGAAACATGCTTAAAAAGTAAATGTGGAATCTTTTTTTATAGAAACCTAGGTATGACAGATTCACAGAACATGAAGATCCCTTGATCTGATTTCATCAGGTACAAGCGAGCAAAAAAGTCCTGAAAAAAACAAATCATACCAAAGACATAAGTTGAACAAGCGCCCTTCCAATCTTGCTTTACCTCCTTTCTCGACACCATCTTCAGTTGCAGGTCTTTTTCTGAATCTTCATCTTCATGAATGTGTGTGTATATGTGTTTCTGTGTTGATGGATTTAAAAATAAAAAGTCAAAGCTTTTACAGAGCTATTATAGTGGAATCTTGATAATGTTATTCTGGATACTTGTATGATTATGATGGTTTATTGATTGATGAAACCGTCATGATTTCCTTCCAGTTCAAGAATGCGGAGGATCGAATGGGTTTTATTTTTTGGGTATTTAATAATATTGGTTTATTTGAATAATTTCCTCCATCTCCTTTCATAGTTCATGTTTCCTATTTTCTGGTTCCTTGAAATTTTTAGTCATCTTGAACGGTGAAGAAGTCGATGAGACTTTGACCGGTTCTTGTTTATGATTCATTTTGTTTTTGTTGTGTGGAGTTGCAGGTGCATAGGCATCGGTACTCGACCATGTCCATGTCCATGTCCATAAAAGAATGTTGCTGTTTCTTGAAGAAAATGCGAAACCCTCGTCGAATTATCCAGCACGCTCTTCTTGCTTCCGAGACATCATGTTAGTACCAAAAAATTCGTACTTGTGATCAAGATTTTCTCTGATCGCCATCTGTTTTGTTTGACAGTTTCCATTAACGAAATAGAGGCATTATACGATCTTTTTGAAAGATTAAGCCATGCCATCATCGAAGACGGTCTAATTCACAAGGTACGTTGCAGAAATTACTGAAAAAAAAAAAAAAAAAAAAAATCGAAATGTCAAGTACCGATAGTTTATGTTTATGCCATTTTCATGGTACAGGAAGAATTCCGGTTGGCGCTCTTCAGTAATAGCAGCACGCAGAATCTGTTTGCAGATCGAGTGAGTACACGATTTTGACTTTTTCTTGGTTAAAATGCGTGTTTTCTCCCCCAAAATGATGAATTTTTATCCGAGATCCATAAAATTTGATTTCTTGATTGTGATATTGCAGCTTTTTGATATATTTGACATTAAGAAAAACGGGGTTATTGAATTTGACGAATTTGTTCGTTCGCTAAGCATCTTCCATCCTGATGCTCCCGAATCTGCTAAAATTGAATGTAAGATAATACATCAAAAAAAGAATTTGTTTGACTCTCAAAAGTCAAAATTGACTTTAGTTTCGGAAAATACGAACCATCTTCCATTTATTACTAGTAACACCTCAAAATCTTGTTACAGTCATGTTTAGATTATATGACTTGAAGCACACCGGCTACATAGAACGTGACGAGGTAATTAAATAATAAAGTTTCGACATTTTATTGAACTTTAATCCTGGAAATACTTCAAAATTCGCAGTTGAAGGAGATGGTATTGGCTCTTTTGAGTGAAATGAATGTGGATTTATCAAACGACGCAGTTGAAGCGATCTTGAATAAGGTAGTAATCATGGGTGATTTTTACTTTTTATCCTTTAATTTTGACTTTTTTTTTCATCATATGGTTAGACCATTACAGATGCAGATCTAAACGGGGATGGAAAGATAGATTTAGAAGAGTGGAAAGCATTCATTCCAAAGTATCCTTCCATTCTCAAGAACATGACTCTTCCTCTTCTAAGGCAAGTCTTACGTTCCATTCCACACGTTGTTCTAATTTTTCAATATTTTCATTTTATCAGTCTTATTTATATGGTTTGAAAAGAAACCAAAATATAACATATACTTTTATTGTTTGTCTTATACGACAGGGAGATCACTCAAGCTTTTCCAAACTTTGTGTTGAATACTCAAGTCCGAGAACTAGAAATAGTAACGTAAGAGGCAACAAAGTTGACCCTTTACGTCCATTTTTCTTTGTAACATGTTTTATATTGTTTGCCTGATCTATCTGAGAATTCATTTTGAGTGGTATGTCTTTATTTTTTAACCTTTATAGATAATCTGTAACGACTTTACTTGAACAAGATTCGTTTTATAGGTTTGTATCTTTGTATTCTTGATTCCTAAAATAATAATCTGTAACATTCTATGACCACTTAGATATTCCAAGCTCTAACCGTGTAACAATTAAAACCATGATAATTGATTGTTGATAAGTAAGCATTATATACTATAACATTTATCATGTTGTGCTTTTACTATTCTTAAGGTCACATAACAACAATAGTTTTGTTTTTGTTTTGTTTTTATTTGTTTTTACTTTTTTTTTTTTTTTTGTAATTTGTATATTACAAAAATGATCCCAATGAATTAGTAAACGTACAAAAAATATACCTATATAAAAATATAGAAATGGTCTGTATTTGATAGTAAATTTATAGAAATAGTCCTTATGTAATAGTGTAAAATAAAATTACATATACAGTCCCTGTATAATAGCAAAATTATAAAATCAGTCAGTATATCGGTAAAATACAAATATACAAGAATAGTCCAATGTTTTTAATTTGAAAAATTATAAAAATAGTCACTATATAATAGTAAATATACAGAAATGATCTCTGTCCAATAGCAGGAAATGTCAAAGTTACAGAAATGGTCACTGTGTAAAAAGAAATGACACATCTGTAATAATTTAAAACAAAATTATAAATCTGACCTTGTGTAATAGTAAAATTACAACAATTATCCAACTTCTAGATTTTCTAAACTTTGGTCCATTGACACATTAAACTCCTTATCTTTCATTTTTCTCCGTTTAACCAAAAATAGTTCCAACAATTATCAACTTCTTAGATTTTCTAAACTAACCCTACATAACTAAATCCTTAACGTTTAGACCCAAGCCTAGTAGAGTCAAAGTCAAACTTCATTTTATCGAATTTATCAAAATTTAATCCATCAAACTCAGTTTTTCTCCTTAACCCAAATTTAGTTTTCTATAATCTTGAAACATCTAAATCCACTAATTTATATTTATTACATTTATTTATTTTTAATTAAAACTCTTCCACATATTTTCACTTAAATTGTTAAAATTTAATCCCAAAATACGAGTGTTACACTACCTATCCTCATATGCCAACTAGCCCTACCAGTCGATGCAAAACCACCAACTTGAACCCATCACTCCTGGTAACTGGCCACCTGACAACCCTAAACCACACCTCACACCCGATCCCATACCCTCCCAAAACTTGCTCAAGTCCCGACACTCCAAAACAATCGAGCCAAACATGACAACTTTAAACCATGACAAATCTTAAACATTCAGACTACTTCCACCAAGCCTATATCCCCAACCCCCAAATCTTACACTTAAGCCTAAATTGATCTCAATTGGTTACTTTGGTGAAACATGTATTTAGTATATTAAATAAAATGATACGTGGGAACTTGTCTTATGCATGTGGCTCCTTCGACCTAAGTTTTAGACCACGAGATGATACACAGATAATACATATTTAGTCATTAACGACGAGTCTCAAACAATCGATATATATTAGTTGTGAACCTACAACCATTTAGACTACTCTTAGCATTGCATTATCATGATCCTAACTAATACATCAACTCGATGTCAAGAATATATTTTTACATGGTGAACTCCAAGAGACTATATATTCACAACCATCGAGACTTGCAGATTTTTACATGGTGAACTCCAAGAGACTGTATCATATTTATCGATTATACAAATTGTTATACAAGCTAAAAAAACGAGAGGGTCTGGTGTAATCAGTTCACAACCAATGGGTTCTGCAATAACTTATGTGAAAATCCTTTATATGTTTATCAACAAGGCTCGCATACAACCTGCCTACTACTTTATATTAACAACATTATAATTTCCGCTTCCAACTTGACATTCTTATATAACATTATTGCTATCCTTTCACGAGAATTTTCTTTGATTGATCTAAGGGATCTACTCCATTTTGGGCATCTTATTTAAGCACTTCCTATCTCAAGCCCAATACACGCGTGGCATCCTTGAAAGAGCTTCCATGACATATTACAACACCGCTACTATGCCAGTGGGCACCTATTCCAAGCTTAGTTCTAGGGATGGACATGATCAGTTTTTGGTTAAAATTAACCCATATCATAGAAGTCGTTTTTTGGTTTTAAAACCCATGTGGATCGGTTTTTGTATGGTTCGGTTTTTCTGGTTTTTTGGTTTGGGTTCGTGAGTTTTCGATTTAAAGCCTTAGGTTTATGGGTTCATAGTTTTCTGGCTTTACAGGTTTGAAACTGTGGGTTTAAACCCATTGGAAGTACGCTACTATAAAGTAAAAACAGGTTTGTAGATTCAAACCCACTAAAACCATGAGTATAAAACCATAGATTTGTGGGCTCAAACCCACTAAAAGTACATTTCTTTTAAATATAAATGGGGTTGTGGGTTCAAACACACTGAAACCGTGGGTTTGTGGGCTAAACCCATACGAGTTTGTCAGTTTAAAACTACGGGTTCAAAATCGAACCGAACCGAACTGTAAAAGTCAGTTTTTCAAAAATTAAACTCGCTCCATCCGTTTTTGTCGGTTTTTCGGTTTGTCGGTTTCGGGTTTGTCAGTTTTGGTTTTCTTATTCGATTTTGCTCATCCCTACTTAGGCCACTACTGGCGTCCTTATTCCTGATGATACACTTTAGCAAGGCCTAGTCAGAGCTCTTTAATATATTACATTCAACAGACCGGACATGACATACGCGGTTCAGTAGGTGTGCCTTTTCATGCATGCCCCTCATGAACCTCATCTCCATTTCTTAAAAAGAATGCTATACTACATAAAAGGTATCATACTTTGGCTTACGACTTACCACATCTCCCCGACTTAATCTCACAACCTATTTCGATGATAACTGTGGGTACCCTTACTTGCGACGTTCTACATCCGTAAACTGCATCTACCTTGGAGACAACTTAGTCTCTTGGTCTTCTAAAAGACAACTTACTATCTCACGCTCCAACGCCGAAGCTGGATATATGGGTCTAGCCAATGCCTTTTTCGAGTACAGTTAGATACATAATATCTTACTAGAACTTCACATCTTGGTACACCAAGCTACTTTGATTTATTGCTACAAGATTTCAGCTGTGTACTTATCATAATATCGTGTCCAACATCAACAGACAAAACATATTGAAATTGAATCCATTTTGTTTGCGAAAAAGTTGTGTTTGCGACATTCAATAGCTACATGTTCCTTCTACATATTAATACGCCGACAATTGATGAAGGGACTCCACAACAATCGTGTGAAACATTTTGATACGATTTGAATGTCCAATCTACTCATGTTCTAACTATAGAGGACTATAATTAGATATATTTTATTTTATTGTATATTTATCCTGTATATTTAGATAGAATTGTTTTCCATATTTATAGGGATTATCAATTGTATTCTCTTCATATTTTTGTTATACTCGTTATCAATGAAATGCATGGTTATATGCTAAATCCTTTAAGAACATGTTTGTAACCGCATGGCTATATGCTTAAGACACTTGTTGATTTAAGAAATGTGCACCCTCCTCAACATATCCACCTTGCTTCCAAAGAAAAACATGATCATCGATCTCATTCCCTTTGCAAAACATCTTTTTGCGGAGAAACACTATAAAGTTGGCTTCCATGATCGAGAAGATTACCGTGGTCTTTTGGACGTGTCATGCCATGTTTCTTGAAGTCGTCTTTGCTATCATGTATTTAGAGCTCGACAACTAAACCTAAAGAATAGTATTTGTTGCTCCGGACTTCATGTAAAAGAATATATCTGAATATGATTTTGTTATCTAGGATGGGCATAGGTTGTTTGATGATGGTTTCCCAAACCAAATTCAATTAATATTTGCAAATTTGGAATTTTGTTTTATATTTTTGATATTGGTGTGTTATACATAGATACAAGAATGAGATATTTGAAAAACAGTTTTAGCTTGACATAAAAAAAATACACAAACATCAAATAAAAAGCATCTTTTTAATTACGAAATAAAGTACATGATCAGAAATCCATCATATATCATAGGGTTGCTTGCCAGTGAACTTGACTTCAATTGGGCTAACATTCTTCCCAATTGACCTCATGTTTTGACCCACACCTTGCCTGCCGGCGTTCACTTTTTCCGGGTAAACACCATCTTTAGGGTGCAAATACTGCACTTCACCATTTGGGAACACCCTGTAGAACTGATACTTGATCTTGTATTTCGACCTCAATCTAGTCCCTAGAGCCAAACACTGTTCCTTCCTCGCCAACTTCAATAGATTTGGTCCTTCCCTCATGATCGCAGCGCCGCCCGTCGGCATCTCAAAGATCTGCTCCTTGGGGGATTCCCATGTGATGACGTAGAACTCCTCCACCTGAGCTTTTCGGAGCAATCCACCGGTGCTTCCAGCGAAGATAGGAGATGGGGTGTTTGGATCGAGTTCAGGTGGGGTGAATCCAACTGGAGCCTCTTTAGGGGGAGCGGGAGCGGCGACCTCGTCGGCTGCCGCCTTGATGGTGAAGGTACGGGAGGTGAGCTTGAGCTGCTTCACGGCTGTGAAGGAGGATTGTTTCCACGGAGAAACGGGGTTTGAGAGCGTTGGGGTGAAGAGGGAAGCTTGGGCAGCCATGGCCATTGAAGATGGATCGATGAAGATGGTGAGTTGTTGTGAGGGTGGGAGTTGTAACGAGGGTGAAGGGAGATTATGTGGATGTGGAAGTGGGTAAGTGGGATAAGGTGATATTGGATGACCAATAAGAATGGGTTGTTTTGATACGCTTGCATATCTCTCTCCCGTTTGTGTATTGTTCTTTTCCTTATTTTTATTTTAAAAATAGCCTCAAGCGAATCACTCGAATTAAAAATAAAATTTTAACCAAAAAATTTAGATATGGAAAATATCCGTAAAGTTTTACATGTGGCATGTTAAAGGATCCTTCGGCAAACCAAGTTTGTTGTATATTGTGTTATAGATAAAAATAGTTTTACATGTCTGTTTAAATTGGAAAGAGTCGACCCTTTAACGGCTCCTTTTTAAGCCGTAAAAAAGGTTTCAATTTTTAGTTTTTGACGTATGTTTCTAGGTAGACAAATACACTGTGATTGATGATGTGTCTACTTAGATATATTGTTTTTTTTTTTTTTTTTTTTTTTTTTTTTTTTTTTTTGCTAAGGCGAATGGGTATACCCTTCATGAGGGTTCCGTGATGGACAAAGTAGTACCCATCACGGTCGACGGTCGTGCACCCCGTCCCGTATGCTCCGTGTTGAGGCATTTTGTGATGGTCTGCGGTTCTGATAACGAGTGATAACACCCAATCACAAGCCACTAGCCATTTTTATTTTAATGCAAAATTAGGATTTTTATTTTACTACTTAGTTTTTTAATTAGAAATAATGACGTAGCGTGATAGCTATACCATTGTATATGTGATGTGGTGTGATGATGAGTTGGCATGAAGATGACACTCTATCACATGTGACTATGCGATGAATATACTTGACGGTCTAAATAGTATCGTGACCATTGGCTCTAGCACCAAAACCCATGCATCTTCCCTTCGACTCCACAAAATTTACCCACACACTACTCTTCTCAAATTAATGGAGTTATGTGGAGCTTTCGATTTGGCTTGAGGAACCTCAACTTCTCTTCTCTTCACTATTCTCCTCAACCGACTTCAAAACTATCTTTATGGATTTTTAAATTTACGTTGTCGAAATTTATGTATTAAGGTTAGGTTTCTTTTACTGTTTCAGGTGTGTGAATTCAAAAGAGTTAGGGGTTGGTGTGTTAAAACCGACGTCAATGACTCGTCTAAGTCTTTTAAGGTGAATGAGTTTTTCGTATGTATTTATCATCCACCTATCGATTTCAAATGGCATGAAGAAAATAGAAGCAGATGATTCTGTGAGAATTCATAAGAGTTAGGGTTGGCATGGCATCTTTTACGATGAGACAATGGAAGCAAGTCAGAGGAGATTTCCTGCCCACCACCGATCCCCATTTTGGCTCGTCGGATTCCTACACAGAGTTCATCGTTTTTTACAATTAGAAAAACAATGGAGTCTCCTACTATAAGCTTCTTGTGGTTCACAAACGCACCCCATCATGTGGTGAGTAGAAGCCGCCGTAGAGTTCTTCGGTAGATGTGTCGGAATTTTCATGTGTCGTTGTTAACGTCTTTGGCTAAATGGTTTGTACCGGTGAGTCCTTTGGCTAATAACTTAATAAGGAAAGTGGGTGTCAAAGGAAATGGTTTGTTCAACTTCAACATGGTCACGGTATTTTTAGACCGTGACAAGGTGCAAAAACAATCCCACCTATATTTATGAACTAACAACACCAATTCTACCCTCAAACTAGCCGTTATATTGCTGCATATTAGCACTTTAAAATCTTTGAACAAGTTGAAAAGCAGAAAAATAAAAAGAAAAAGTTCAGAACACTTCCCAAGCTTCATCCCAAAAAAAACTCAAAACGGGCCCACATTAACCAGTTGTTGACTGGCTTACTACTCAACCCATGGACCCGTCCCTTAACTAAAATTTATAACCGAACATAACTACTACCAATCAAAGCCATAACCAGGAACAGGACCGGACCCGGGCTGGGATGGGCCTAGAACCGGTCCAATCTTCATCTCCTTCAAGGGCTTGTGCCGTGCATCTCCAAGTGGCTTAGTTGGCCTACCGCCTATTCAATGTTTTAATAATCAATAGCAATCGGTCGCATGTATTTATCAAGAACATATTCAAGATTCAAGTTTCAAACTATACAAACGTCGAAATACCATAGGTTTGACCACAAATAGTCAAAGCATTTCCCATTAACACCTGTAGGTTCTGGATTCCAGCTGTTGATCACATCTCCACCACTGGTGAATGCCATGAGCTTCCTTCAAATCACGTGCACGACTCAAATTCACCGTCAAATTAGCCGTCGGAAGTAGGTGAAGCGGTTCATGTGATTCCTTCCCAATCGCATCCATAAACAAACCTGCAATCGAGTGCTGTGAGGCCAATCGCTCCACTCCTCCTGCACCAATCTTCTCCATCTTTCTCCGATGCCCAAAATACCCGATATACTCCGAGCAGATATGATCGCCTGGATTCACATATAAACATGGCACCCATGCCGCCAAATCAAGAAACGGATCGTTTCCCTGAATGTTTCTTTGTTGGTGGTTCTTTTTAATTTTCACTGCAACAGCAAGTCCGGCGGTGACAAAACTGCTAGCGATTCTGAGCCCGTGTTTGACTTTCTTGTTCTTGATGTTCTCGATTGGGGCTGAAACGAATGGTGGATTGAAAAGATGTGATTCGAGGAAAATCCCGTTTTTCACCATGGTCTTACCGGCAAGCATGGCCATGGCGGATCCGAGAGAATGACCGGTTAGCCAGATGTTTCGGTTACCGGAAGCAACCAAGTTTCTCACAGCTTGAATGGCGATCTCGAATCTTGATGACTGATGCAATACGTTTTGGATAAAATGGATATCTAATTGGAGGTCTCGAGAGAATGCATCGCCTTTGGTTACCGTTCCCCGGAAAGCGATGATGTGAGACGGGATTGAGTGTGTTGATGGGTTGGGTTTGGATTTGTATATGGCACCGAAGATGGAGGAATCGGCATCATCTATGAGTTGACTGTGTAAGTCAAAATCGAAGAAGTTCCACCATGGAGGAGCGAGAGCTGCTGATCCTTGACGGTTTTCCTGGCGGTCACGCTGCATGACGTATACACCTTGAACCATGGATGCAGCAATCGACCTCCGGTGATCCACATCGGTCCTGAATAACCAGAGCAACAGGTTTATTTGAATCAATGTACTACTATTGCAAAGTTTAAGCACAGAAGGTGTTCGATGAAACGTCTACGGTTAAACGAAACCGACGAAGGGAAAAGTGTTACCAGTCGATGGTTGTCAAGTGTAAGGGGCCTGAAAGCTCAAAAGTGTCCCTTTCGGAAGCCATTAGATCTACTTTCTCCTTTGTGCTTTGTTCTTGGTCCAGTCAAACTTCATAAAGAACATACAATTAAACACAATGATTCTTCATACTTTCCAGAATAAGAAAGAACTAGGAAACTGGCGTATGAACCACACAACCCTTTGAATATCTGAAAATCAATTTACGTTCGAAATTAGGTACCTTTTTCTAGAGAATGCGAATATTACAAGTGAAATAAGGAAATATGTGAGATACAAGTCATGAAATGCATGATCAGACACAAAGGAATATGAGGAAATTAGGTTAGAATTTTAGAAGGATAGAAGGAAGTGGAAGAAAATGTACCAACCGGAGGAGATCTGGGAATAGCTTCAAACCTTTTGTTGGAAGAACAGATGAAATGTGATGAATTAGAATGTTGACGGCATCTATGGAGATCTACCTCCGGTGAAAAATGGAGGACAGGAGGAGTGAGGTGAAGTGTTGTTTTCAAATTAACGCTGTTGTTGGCGTGCGTTCACTGTCGGTGAGTCATGGTGTTGTTTATTATTGGCGATGTGTATACACACAGTGTATATGTTGTACGGTAGATGAAGTAAAATATAGTTTAATTGTGTTATGTGTAGGGCTGGCCCAAATTCCAAACCATAAAGATATTAAATATGCTTTAGTTGTGACATGTTCAGGGGAAGGTTTATCCTCCCCACCATGAAATTAGTTGTGACGCATGACAAATAAGTTGAGACTTCTTTAAAATCATGTGTTGCTTATATGTCTTGGAAACTATATTGTTTTTTTTGCTTTGTGTACTTTTATAAAAACAAGAAGAATCCACAAAACAAGAGAAACGAAAGGGAACAAAGGTAACAAAATGATTCATATCAATTTTTATATTATATGAAAAACTATTTATGTATTTAACTTTATTTTATGCAATATTAGTTATCATTAATGAATTTCTATTGGAAAATAAATGTTTAAACATAATTAAGATTATAAAATTACAATCAAACTTTTTTTTTGTTAGTAAGTAAAATTAAAATCCTATTGTAATCATACATTCTTTAATAACAATTTGTAAACATTAAAAACTGCACGAATAAAGATAGGTTATAATGTTATTTTTATTTTTTTCATTCTATTTCACAACAAAATGTAAACAAAACACCAAAACTAACAATATGAACTTTCAAGAATAATCCGTTCCAGTCACCAAGCTCAACGAATTATTTTTGGATGACCATCAAAGTGACGAAATTTCATAAATGTATGTAACAAATTAATCATCATTCTAACAAAAGGTCAAGATAACCATGTCTTGGAAAATTTAGTAGTCTTTCAAAACTCATAGGAACAACAAGGTCCAAACTTGGACAACAAAATGGAGACCGACTTATCTGAACGGTTGGTATAATGAAAATAAGCTCTTCATCTATCATGTTTTGAAATTATACAAGTAAAAAATAATTACTATTTCAAGTGCAAAACCCATAACAAAAAACATGTTGAAACTTAAATGATGAACATGTTCGACACTTAAAAAGTTAAAAAAATTTTCTTCTTATTTTAACTATTATACAAGCCTTAAAAAGTATATATATGATATAATTTTATTTTTTTTTACTTAAGAACATGTTCGGGACACTAATGGAAGAAAGTTCTACTTATTCTGTTTTTGAAATTATACAACCAAGAAAAATCCATTTTCAAGTTCGCAACTCATATGGAAGAATAAGTTGGAAAATCGAAACTCATAGGATGAACATATTGGCAACTTTAAGAAAGTAATTTTATATGTTATGTTAAGTGTTTGTAGGTCTTAAACAAACCAAGTATCTTGTAAAGAAAAACACCATTTGAGTCTATACAAAAAGAAAAGCATAAAGATAGATATGTTAATAAAAAAAGTTAGTTTCATATATCATATCACTACTTTTAAAACTTCAATCTTTAACTTCCATTAGTTTGTGCAGGATTACCTGCACAGTTAATACCCAAACACTACTTCAGTCACCATCTTCTAATTGATGTGTAAAATAACTCATAATCACAACATATTAAATTAACTTACTGGATACAAGCGATTAAACTTCAACCCTTGCTGTAGTTCATATGATGAAATTAGCAGCTTCACTGAACGGAACTCGATAGACTGATTCTGTCCTCTATCTGCAAACTCGATTAACTCACGCTCAACAAGGTGCTCAAAAGCCTGCACATTTTAAAATTATTGTAAAATAAATCCCAAATCCTGTATCTCAACACACTAACATTATTGATTATACAAAAAGATAGAATTTACCCGTAAGCATACACTTGGTGAATAGAAATCAGGCATCTTGAAGGAATCATAGATACGGTTGTACTCTGCCATGGAGGATTGATTAATCATATGTTTTTAGGAGAAATTTTGTAGGCCACATTTGCTCACCTTTCATTATAGAATTGAAATTATATGACTCCTTTTCTTTGACTTCCAATCTTCTCATGCAAACCATTATAAAGAATTCCAGAACTGAACATCCTGCAACATGGAATTTTGTTGCCTCTTTTTTAAACATGGAGGTATGAAAAAAAAAAAAAAAAAAAAAAAAAAAAAGGAATGAACAGATCTGAAATCATACCTTTTAAGCAATCCAACTTTGGTTGGCGTTGGATGGTTAAAAGTGCAGATTTAAAGTTATCAAGTGTCATGAAACCAGATTTTAAATCAATGAAACTTACAGCAGAAAACCTAACCAAACAAAATTTGTCAAATTTTAAAAGAGTCGCAGCAATATGGTAAGTAACAAACGGAGATTTATAATTTGAGAATATATGAAGAAGAACTTACAGGAATCTCACGAAATTACTGAAGGTGGAATCAGAATCTGATAATTTATCAATCACTTCCATGAATCTTTTATCTGCTATTATGTTCTGTAACGCGTCAAGGAATCTCATACACTATTGTTAATTTTTAAGTACCATGTTGCTTGAAAAGAGAATAAAAGGATACTGATAATTTTGAATTAAATTCTGTTACGTAGTCATGAGGAAGGTCTGAATCTGTTGGCAAGAGTAAAGTATGTTTCAGCAGTCTGCATGTTAAACAGAAAGATTAATTCTATTAAACTTCAAGTTAACCAATCATATGATCACATGAAAAAGCAACAAGTATGATGATCACCTTTGTAAATCCTCCTTTGGGGGAGGATGAAACAATAGTTTCCGATGTGAGAAACGAGATCTTACTCTTTTTTCCAACAACTGATCAGCATCCTGTATGTATGCACACAAGGTGTTCGATGAAATGTCTCAATCAACTTGTGTTTATCCAAACTCTTATTTTTTAAGATAAAAGAAAATGTTTTAATGGAGTAAAGTTTGTAACATACCAATCGACAACTCACACCGATGACAACAGCTTGAGAAGCTACAGACTGCATTGCATCTAACAAGCTATACAGTAACCTTTGCTTACCCTGCAACGAAACATACTCATGACCATAAATATCTTTGAAACATAAAAAAAAATTGGGTAAAATGGAGTAAAAGATAACAACCCAAAAATTACAATCAATATGCGGACTTCACCTGAGCAAAAAGATCAAACTCATCCAATATGAAAATTACTGTCTTGTGTGCTAATCCACATTCTCTGTAAATGGAAATCAAAATGGTCAACAAAATTTTAACTTAAAAACTTAGATTTAAAAGAAATACAGAGATGGAGAACGAGACAAAAGATAGAAAACTGACCGCAACATGGCGATCATGAACTGAGAATTATCATCAAATGATGCCTGCAATTTACATTCACAATGTGAAGAACTCATAAATTAGATGTACCATGGAGTCATATATGAACCAGAGGTTGTACCATTTTTGAAAACATCAGTTCGTGCTCAATACATAGTTGTCTAGCAATTTCCTGAAATTAATTCGAAGGAAGAAAAGATATGAGAAAAGAGAAAAAAACGTGATAAAGGAATGAATTTGAAAATTTCACCTTTATAGCACAATTATCATCACAGTGCAAAAGCCCATTGAGTTTAATCTACAACAATCACAAAAGAAGCTGATTAGAAAAGATATAGATGTTCTTTATAGTAGCAACATTTGATATGAATACAAAATCATCATAAACAGAAATAAGTCAATAACATATATGTATATATATTATATACCACTGAGATCAATCCAGAATATTCTTTCAGCAGATCCTCTAGAACAAGGTCCAAAACCTAATTTCATAAATCAATGAGACAATGAAATCACATTAAATACTATCTAATATCCAAGTAAATTAACAAAAAAGCTAGGTATTATACCGCAATTTTTCCACATCCTCGAGGACCAAGAAGCAGTATGGAATTGTTACAGGCCTCAGTTACCGAGCTCGATACTATAAATTTCAACTTGCTGAAAATTTGTTCAGAGATTAAATACAGCAAACACTTATGATCATATTCCTAACAAAATAGTCCACCCAAAGAAGGCCTAGTAAAAAGGAGATTTTTGTTTTTATATGTAGAATTGTAGACTATTTGATGAAATAGAAGATATAAACAATCATCAATTAAGCACACGGCTACGTTTGAGAAAAAACGAACCTGTAGTTGCTATCAGGAGAAGCGGAGAAGAGGGAGAAGATGAAATTGGGATCACAGAGTCTTCTACGAAGAAGTAGTAACGCTTCTTCTCCTATACTCCGACCCATCCTCACTAATTGGCGGCTTTTCTCTCTGGTGTAGTTCAGGGGCGGATCTATAACGAGTTTTAGAAAACAGGTTTAAATACGAAAGATGTACGTTCCTTCTAACCAAAAATGTTGATGTCTTGTATAATGTAAATGTAAATAAGTCTCGTAATTATTAACTATTGAAAACGAACAATGAACGATTGATTTTTAACAAAGCTGGATTCTCCCGATTAACACGCCCTAACAATTGAAAATTAGCTACTAACAATTAAAAAGTAACTACTAACGATTGGTTTTCAACAGTCCCGCATATTAAAAAAATCAAAAAGCATTAACAGATATCAAACAGACACCAACATTTACATACCATTTAAACAAATCAAAATTTAACGATCTTGTGGTCTAACAAAGCAAACAGCCAGCAAACATACCTCAAGCTGTCAAGCAGCGGTGGCGCAGTCGCGGTGGCCGGAGGCAGCAGTCGCTTTGGGTGTTATCCGTGCAGTAGCGGGGGCGAGCAATGTTAGAAAGTGTAGGGTCTCCACTCATGAGATTCCTCCACCACCTCTCCATGTTATCCTCCAAATTCTCCACCTTCTCTTGTCCTCCACTTGTTCTTGTTTTCCTGCTTTATTTCCCTGTAAATGCCTATATAACAAAAGGCTGATTCACATTGTAAACATAACAAACAAGTATTGCAATACAAGAGATTCTAAGTATCAAAGTATCAAAATCAACATGGTATCAGAGCAGTGTTTATCCTAGGATTAAACAAACTGCATATTCATCATTTACCACCCCCATTACTACCTGAGATTGAGCTGCCATGTCAGTAGACGGTAACCCATCATCTCAAGTTAGTAATGAGGAAATATCCCTCCAAATAGCCAATCTTATCAGAAATGGTCTCAATTTCCAAACCCAGAACCCAAAACAAAACCTTTCTGATAACCTCAAAATCAACCTCAACTTGAACAGCCAGAATTATGCCCTATGGGCTCGGATGATCAAGGTGGCAATTGGAGGCAAATCAAAGGCTTTACTAAGCCATCTGACAACCAATCCTCCAGAACCAACAGCAGACAATTATGATCAATGGGAACAAGAAGACCTGGTCATATTCTCATGGATCATTCAGAATATAGAACCTTCCATTGCTAGCAACCTAACCGAGTTCCCTACTGCAAAATCGCTATGGGATGCCTTGGTAGTTACATATAGCAGTGGCAAGGATAAGCTACAAACCTTTGACCTGCATGTCAAAGCAAACGAAATCAAGCAAAATGAAATGTCCCTGGAAGATCTGTGGATCATTATGCAGGGAATTTGGGGTGAAATAGACAGAAGGGACCCAAATCCAATGAAGTGTGCAATAGACATCGCAACATACAACAAAGCAAGAACCGAACAGAAATTATTCCAATTTCTGAATGCAATTGACCACAGATACGATTCCATAAAAAGAGAAATTCTGAGAGGAGATCCTCTACCAACTCCCGAAGGAGCATATGCAGCAGTAAGGAAAGAAACTGCTCACCAGAGCATCCTTACAGGCAATACAAATGAAGGAAACGGACTTACAGTCACCGGCTTAAACGAGAATGATGGCGCAGGCTTCATCGCAAGAAACCAACGGCGAACAGATCGTGGACAGTCATCGGGATCATTTTCCCGAATAGACAAATCAAAATTGAAATGCGACCACTGTGGTATGATGAAGCACACGAAGGAGCAGTGCTTCAAAATCGTAGGATATCCCGAATGGTGGAAAGAAGGCAACAAGAAAGGGAAGGCAGCAACTGCCGTGGGCAACCCGGAGGTCACCAGCAGCGGCGGCAACCAATCTCGAAAAAATCACTGCGACAACGGATTTGGGGGCTCCGCATTCGGGTTCATGACCACAGCAAAATCCGCCGATGATTACTATCGATCAAACAACGGCGACAACAAGTACCATCGGACCAGCGAAATCAGGGCCGAAACCAACGGATCACCCTTCGATCTCTCAGCCGAAACAAAGGAAGAAGAAGGGGGCGGGGAAGAAAAAGAAAGAGAAAACGAAATAGGTATAGGGTTTGGAATTTACAATCCAAACCCCCCCACTTCCTCTCATTTACCTATAAAAGCCAAGTTAAAAAAAACCCTTAAAAACCATGAAACCGGTGAAATAAATATGGCAACAAATCATAAAAAATTGAATAATGATTTGTGGATTTTTGATTGTGGTGCCACTGATACTATGACATTCGACAGTTCTGATTTTTGCTCGGTATCAAAACCAAGAAAAAGTCAAATCTGCACAGCCAATGGGGAAACAACTCCAGTAAAAGGGGGAGGGACCATTGAAATCTCATCAACCTTGAAATTATCAAACTGTCTTTATGTGCCATCTTTATCTCATAAATTGCTTTCCATAAGCCATGTTACCAAAGAACTAAATTGTTCAGTTCTAATGAACCCCACCTTTTGTATCTTACAGGACATCAGGACGGGAATGATTATTGGGCGTGGCACTGAATGTCAAGGATTATATTATGTAGATGAAGTGACTCAACAAGGCACCGTGATGTTGGCTCATGGAACTACAAATAGAGAAGCTTGGTTGTGGCATAGAAGATTGGGACATCCATCTTCTGGTTATTTACATCTTTTATTTCCAAAGTTGTTTGAATTAAATAAAAGTTTGAATTGTGAAACATGCATCCTCGCCAAAAGTCATAGACAATCTTTTAAGCCAAATAACACCCAAGCAGAGCACCCTTTCTCATTAATCCATTCGGATGTATGGGGACCAGCAAAAATCACTGGGGGACAACACTTTAGGTATTTCTTGTTATTTATTGATGACTGTACACGTATGACTTGGACTTATTTCTTAAAAAATAAATCTGAAGTTTTTGAGAAATTCTCCATATTTCATACCATGATCAAAACCCAATTTGGAAAGGAAATTCAAATTTTACGATCCGACAACGGAGGCGAATTTATAAATAACCCCATGAAACTTTTTTGTCAAAAACAAGGAATAATTCATCAAACCTCTTGTGCACATAACCCTGAACAAAACGGTGTTGCTGAACGAAAAAACCGTATTTTGTTGGAAATAACAAGAGCACTCCTAATCGAATCCAAAACCCCAAAAACCTTCTGGCCTGATGCCCTTGCTACAGCTACCTACCTTATAAATCGACTTCCAACCAAAGCTATTGACCTAAAAACCCCTCTTCAAAAATTATCAGAATTTACTACACCACCATCCATTCTGACCCTTAAACCTCGTATTTTTGGATGTTCTGTTTTTGTACACATACCTAAAATAGAACGTACCAAACTTGATCCATGTGCTGAAAAATGTGTCTTTGTGGGATATGGAGTGAATCAAAAAGGATACCGATGCTACAGCCCAAAAAGACAACACATGTTCACTACCATGAACTGCGATTTTCTTGAAACCGAATACTTCTACAAAACCCAACACACTGGTCAGGGGGAGAACACTGACGATGACGCATTGAGTTGGTTAAAATGGGTGCCCTCATCAGAAGAAGCAAGTTACAGTACCCAAGACGAGTCACATCATCTACATAATATAACACCAACAATCAGTGTCGCTGAACAAAATTATCCCAACTTGATGCCCGAGGTAAGTAACTCCCAAACCAATATTGATCCCTCAGTTTATACCACTAACTCTCAAACAGAATCAGTAGCTACTTCTTCTAATCAAGAAGACCATGAAACAGAACGAGGTGATCAAGTCCACAATGAAGAAGAAGTCCAACATGAACCAGTGGAGAGGTACAGCCTTCCTCCAAGGAGCAACAGAGGAATTCCCCCAAATAGATACTCTCCCGAAAGAGTGACTCGAAGTTCAAAATATCCTATGGCAAATATGACTAAAGGAAATCTTTCAAAAGAAGCTCAAACATTTGCCACATCCATATATTCTGAAGAAATACCAACAACCGTCGAACAAGCCTTACAGTCCAACAAATGGAAAGAAGCAATGGAAGCAGAAATTGGTGCATTAAAAAAGAATGACACATGGGAGAAATGCACCCTCCCATTTGGTAAAAAACCTGTAGGATGTCGATGGGTTTTTACTATAAAACACAAACCCGATGGGACAGTTGAAAGGTACAAAGCCCGGTTAGTAGCCAAAGGGTATACTCAGACATATGGGATCGACTACTCTGAAACTTTCTCTCCGGTAGCCAAAATTGACACCATCAGAGTACTATTCTCAATAGCTGCAAATGAAGGATGGCCACTTCGTCAATTTGATGTAAAAAATGCCTTTTTACATGGGGAACTCAAGGAAGAAGTTTACATGGAAGCCCCTCCCGGGCTTACAGAAAACTTTAAGCATGAAGAAGTATGTCGTTTGAAGAAAACCCTTTATGGACTAAAGCAATCTCCTCGAGCCTGGTTTGGCAAGTTCACCTTAGCCATGAAGAAATATGGTTTTAAACAAAGTAACTCAGATCATACTTTGTTCCTAAAACGAAGAAATAAACTCATAACCTGTTTAATTATCTATGTTGACGATATGATAATTACAGGAAACGATGAAGAAGAAATGGCAAGATTGAAAACTAACCTATTCAAGGAATTCGAAATGAAAGACCTAGGAGGCCTTAAGTATTTCCTTGGAATCGAAGTACTAAGGTCAAAACAAGGAATTTTTATTTGCCAAAAGAAGTATGTTCTTGATTTATTGGCAGAAACGGGGATGATCGATTGCAGACCCTCTGATACTCCTATGACTGTAAATCAAAAACCTTATATGGAAGAAGGAGCAGAGTTGACAGACAAAGGAAAATACCAACGAATTGTGGGAAAATTAATTTACCTCTCCCACACTCGTCCTGACATAGCCTATGCTGTGGGAGTAGTAAGTCAATTCATGCATCAACCACAAGTTGCCCACATGGAAGCAGTTAGACGAATTCTCAAATATCTCAAGGGAACACCTGGTCATGGAGTCTTGTTTAAATCAAATGGGCACTTAGAAATTCAAGTTTATACGGACGCAGACTGGGGAGGAGATAAAGGGGATCGGAAATCGACAGCCGGATACTTCACTCTTATTGGTGGGAACCTAGTCACATGGAGAAGCAAGAAACAAAAAGTAGTATCCTTATCAAGCGCGGAAGCAGAGTTCCGAGGTATAGCACGAGGAGTGGCAGAAGTCTTATGGATCCGAAAACTGTTAAATGAGGTCGGTTTTTTATCTAAAAAGAGTAGTGAAATCATGTGTGATAATGAAGCAGCCATACGGATCTCTGAAAACCCAGTACAACATGATCGAACAAAACATATAGAAATTGACAGACACTTCATTAAAGAAAAACTAGAAGGAAAGATAATTCAATTACCACCAATCAGAACAGAAGACCAACTTGCAGACATTCTGACAAAGTCAGTAAACGGAGGAATATTCAACAGATGTTTAGTCAAGTTAAATGTCGGAAATCCCACCATTCAACGTGAGGGGGAGTGTTAGAAAGTGTAGGGTCTCCACTCATGAGATTCCTCCACCACCTCTCCATGTTATCCTCCAAATTCTCCACCTTCTCTTGTCCTCCACTTGTTCTTGTTTTCCTGCTTTATTTCCCTGTAAATGCCTATATAACAAAAGGCTGATTCACATTGTAAACATAACAAACAAGTATTGCAATACAAGAGATTCTAAGTATCAAAGTATCAAAATCAACAAGCAAGATTTTCAAAACCTGGGGGGACTCGCACATCGGCAGCGACTCGGTCAGACGGTCACTCGGAGATAAGAAGAAGGAAAATGGCGGGAAAAGGTTACCGGTGGAATGGTTGTGAGGCCGTGGCCCAAAATAGTTGCGATCCGTCTTCCTAACGTCATAACCAGTTAGGCCCATGGGAAATTAAACCCACCTATATAACGGGTGTTTGCTCCAATAAATTTGTACATAAACTTCTAGACATATCTATAATAAAATGCGACGGAACATATAAAAATTTAAAACGAGCTATGTAAATGCATGAAACGGGATACAAAATCGAGTCCAAAGCTAAGAAATATGCATAGAAATGCATCCAACAATAGATCCTATCTATCTCTTAAAATCACCCTCCATAAAACTCATGGTTGCTGCCCAAAAAAGTTTCTTATATTCTAAATCGGTGCAAGCTTTCCTAAAGTTTGTATAAATGTGTCTAACACATTGTCTGTTCTACACATTCGGCAACATGTCTTTAACTGATTAAATAAATCCCTACAAAAATGTCTAATGTGGTTAAAATGAATAGTGGACATAAAAAATAATGAAAGAAGTACATTGTGTTGATCGGATATCACAATCAATTCCATTCAACATTCTAGGCCAAAATCTTCATTTAAAGTTCTAAGGACCGGGTACAGTTGAACTTTTTTTTCTACTTCCACAACATCCCAAGCTATTAGGTAAACTTGGTTATTTGTATCTTTACAATTTGCTGTCAATAATTCTTCATTTACCTTTCCCTTCAGAAAGTTGTCGTCCAAACCAATGACTCTCCTACAACCTCTCTTCCATCTATCACCAAATGCTTTGAAACATACATAAAATATTTGAAAATAATTTTTCCCACTAGGGTTTACTATTACACCAACTTTACATGTTGAATCTGGGTTTAACCTTAGCATCTCATGAGCATAGTCCTAAATCTTTGCTTATTGGTCACTTAACTTACCTTTAGTTAACTCATTGGCTCATTTTTTTCCTTGCGAAATTGCCCTATAGACACCACATAGTTGAAGTTTTTGTTTGATATCAGCTATCATCTCCTTTAGTTTAACCTTAGTCTTCTTTACAATTTTAGTCATATAGTGTTTGACAATCCACTCGGGTGAAACAATAGACATAAATTTAAACTTTCTTAAACATTTATAGGTATCAATCATACATTTGATTTGAAACGATCCTTCATTGTACATCCAAGTTTCATATAGTCTAAATGGCAAGAGTTCTTTTCCTTCCTCTTTCCACATCTTGCTACAATTCTTATAGTGTCATACTTCTCAAAGTAAATTTGATAACCATTCGAGACTGCATAATTTGTGACACTAATTTGAGTTATAGAGGGGACTCAAATATGCCACCAACCATTGGTTTCATCTTATTCCATGTGGAGGTTGGATTATGAATCCTGTATTTGGTACTTATTTTCCTCCTTATTCTCATTTTCATGTCAATCACCAGCATGGTATATTTGAGCTCTGATTTCATCACCGATACTGGCATTATGTAAATTTTTATGGCTTAATAGATTAAACCTTTATCTTATAATAAAATTTTAATATGATTATAGATTATCATGATCTTCCTTAATTTGAATTGACATACTTTGTTGCAAATAATAACATTTTATTCGCTAACTGCATTTCTTATTTTCCAATAATCACTCAAAGGTAACTTGATAACAACACATTTACGATAACTAACAATAAACAAATAAATAATGATTTTTAAATAGTAAAGCAATTGTTAATTAAAAATAATAATACAAAACAATTGGTAATTTTCAATAAATAATAATTGAATATTAACTTTATTCTCTAGAAAATAATAATTCAAAATTATGGGTTTTCGGTTAATTGTACGTTGCAAAAATCAGTTTGGTTAGCTAAACCGAAAAAGTCAAAAAACCGGTTCGATTAACTTAAAAATCGATTCGGTTTTTCGGTTTCAGATATTTGAACAACCCTAACCCTAGTTCACAATAAGATATAATTTATCATTTTACATATATATTGTGCATGTTTTTATAAGATTGGCAGTGTATTTACGTACAAAAAATTGAGCCCAGATCATGAAGAAATGTCAATGCCCTTTTATATCATATTTAATACAAATTCAACAAGGTCAATGCATACAATCTGATAAACCAAGTGCATTGGAGAAAACAGGAACATAACCCTTTTACCCTTATTTACTAGTACTACCGCAAATAAATAACCATATTACTTTGCACTTAGCGCATTGCAACAGGCTTAATCCATGCTATAATCGTAACCATAACGAATATACGAATCTAAAAAACCTCAAGACACAAATGACCAAGTTTCCATACCATTTTCATCACCACGAAACACTACTAATCTCCATTTGTGCACTTTTATATAACTCTAATCTCTTTGCTAGCGACGAACGCCTCTCCATGATCGCAGGATCCTCATCCAATAACTTCGATAACTGACTTGGCTACATATAATCATCATATCAATACATAGGCGATCAAAATATATAAAAAAAAAAACTGGGCATATAAATATAAAAGGCCCATTGGTGTAACTTACTGTTTTTTGACCTAAATCCACAAAAAAAAGGTCAAGTAGGCTGCGTTTGGCTTCACGCACTTGACAGTGAACCACAGACTTCGGAACCGAGTTCACCAGGCCTGCAAGAACCATATTCACATATTGCAACACCGTCGTTCCTGTTTTCATTGAATACAGAGCACCATTTAGCCAATTCATAGAACATATACCATTTTCTTATAGCATTTCGTTATTGTGGATCCATGCTAGAAGCTCACCAATTCGTCTAAGGTATGTATCGTTGTATCTATCAAAAATGGATTGTGTCGGGTTTCCGCCCTTGTCGACTTCTTGCGGAAGGTTCCGGAAGAAATCAACCGTCAGGTAACAACATTCCATATCAACCAACATAAGAGTCGACTTCATACTTTCTTTCTTCATTCTTCCAAGTGACTCATTCGCTGCACGCTCCACTTCTTTTCTCAAACTCGGATACTGCTTCAGCTCCTAAAATCCCAATCACATTATAAAACAAAAAACAAAACTTTCTCAAGAAAACCTACAAAAAACTCATTAACTCACCATGGTCTCGCTTATGGCCTTGCGAACGAGCTCTTTGAGTATGATATCAACCTAAAATCATGAAACGTTAGCTTGTTTTCAAGCAATTCGAAATTAAAATTGTTATTTTCTTTTGATATACCGCGTTCACCGAGGCTTCAGCAGGGCCTTTGATGGTAATTAAAGAAGATTCAATAATGTGACGGTATCCTTGTTCAGGAGCTATAAGATGCGGTTGGTATCCATCAGCTTCATTAATCAATTTCTTGATGTTTTCCATTGACAACTGCTGGTCAAACTGCAACTTTTTAAGAGCAGCAGGAAGCTGGCTTTCAAAAACTTGGTAAAATTTTTCTCCCCCAGATCGCCTACGCAACAAGAAATAGCAATTTACTTTCATTTAACTGTGTATATTTAATTATTTAAATTAAGTCGTCAAGAATCGCTTACATCCCGTCTAGATGTTCTTTGTATATTTGATCAAAAGCCCGGCAAATATCCATTATTACAAGCAACTTCCCCTGCAATTTTTTGACCATAATCATCAAGCTCATTAGATGCACCCTCACACACACACACACACACACACACACACAGAGAAAAAGACTTACACCAGCATCACTAGAAATAGGTTTTCCAAGATGAGTTAGTTCAGCTTCAAGATCAGCAACCGTTTTGCTGATTAAAGATTGTATGCCTGGGATTCTTGATTTAATCACTCCTTCTAAATGCTGAGAGTAAATCAAGTCATCTGTCAAGATTTATTATTTCAAGAACACGGTTTTTTAAAGTTTAAAAGATTAATTACCTTTGAAAGCATCTTTGCAAGATATTCGGACCCCATTCTTGAAGTCAGATGCTTGTACTCTCTGCTGTTAGAGAAGTATTCCCTCTCTTTACGCCTGGCAGAAGTCATATCTACCCTTTTGTTGATATCTTGTTGTGAACGGTTCACAACTCCAACCCATGGAAACTTTAGGCGATAGGATTTTCCTTCTAAGATCTAAATAATCAAGAAAACACAAATAAGATCAACAAGTACTAAAATAAAATAAAAATACTTTGTATGTCATTGACCAGATTAACTTACATCGACTGCATCGGTACCCTTGTCCATTAAATCGATTTTGGTCAAGACTCCAATAGTTCTTTCTCCTAAAGAGGCAATTCAAATTTCAAGCTCATAACTTTGCATTTTAGAGAATGGGTTTAAATTCAAGAACTAACAAACTACTTTCATTTATATGTGTATTCAAGCATCCTAATTTCATTTATTTCTATTACAACATTGTACTTTTGATTTTGTTCTTGCTACACCTTTTTAGAATGCTACAAAGTTTGATAAATTACGCATAACACAAATGCATTCTGGTACCTGTGGGGTCCACTTCGCGTGACATTTTAATCGCATCTGATGTAGCCAGATCTTGATTTGCAGGCGAAATTGCCAAAATAATGCAATTTGGCTGCATTACATCAAGAAAATCCCATAAACAAAAAGAAATCGATTAATGTGTACTCATTTTAGCAACCAAGATTACAGTCAACCTTTTGAATGTAGGCACGAAGCATGTCCTCAATGTCTTGTACAATGCTTTCAGATTGACCATCTACATTCATTCAAGATTTTTAAGTTAGAATTAGGTCATTAAAAGTTTAAAACTAACAAAATATTTGCTTCACTTACCAACAGCAACTTTTGTTAGTCCAGGAAGATCAACCAATGTCAAGTTCACCACTATCATCAAGATCAAAATTTCCATCAAAAACCGCTTCTATAAAGGGCTATTTAATATTATAAAATTTACCATTTGGAGAATAGATACTGAGATGAATTGGGACACTTGAAATTTGTTTGGTTTGCCCTGTTTCTCGATCAGTCTCGTCTGAAATCTCTTTCCTTACAGCAACTAATTGTCACAAGAACAAATCATGATTAATATAAGGGAGGTAAAAAATCGGGAGTGATACAAGTTATTTATGGAGTAAAGATTATACCAAAATCATTAAACTTTTTTGATGGAAGGTGGAGGAACTCTGCGTATTCTTTGCTTTGGTCTATTTTATGAAGCTGCAAAACCAGTGGGCGCCTAGTAACGATTCCTGGATATAACAATTTTTAAAAGTAAATAACACGTTATCATTCCTTGATTTGAATTTTTATCAAATTAGTAAAAGATGATGATATGACGTTGGCATACCAGATCCTCTTGGCAAGAAGTCTTTGCCAACGATACTTTCCAAAACTGAAGATTTCCCCGAACTCTGTCAAAATTAATCAACCAATCAAGTGAATACAAAACATACCCATTAGAAAGAAAGAATCTTAAGTGTATGATTCGAAGCATTGATTGTTCATAATCAAAGATTAAAACTCCAACAATTTTCAATTTGAAAAATGTGTTCAATAAGCAGTTCATAAGTGCATGCTTCTCCGTTTTGTCAATTGAAAAAGGTTATTCAACATAGGCACATGCATACATTTATTTATTTATGGGGGCTTGCGTATGTAAACTGAAAGCCAGAATGTTTACTGTTTATTCTGCATCTGTGAGTGAAAATGAAGGCAATTTGGAAGATGGGTATTTGATGTAATTAACAAAAATAAAGAAAAAGTTGAAGAGAGATGGAATTAGATGATAACCTGACCACCAACAACGGCAATGGAGGGTAAAGAGTCCCAAAGAGTTGGCAATGAACTTGCTTCTCCATGATCACCCAATGCTGTGCATGCTCTCTGTAATTTGTTCACTAAACTTATCAAATTCTCCATTGAGAGAGAGAGAGAGAGAGAGAGAGAGAGAGAGAGAGAGAGAGAGAGAGAGAGAGAGAGAGAGAGAGAGAGAGCAGGCCTTATTTCAAGAGGAAGAGAGTGGGTATTATATATATGCATGAAACTCGAATCCTCAATCGTAAAATTATAGTGGACTTTAAGCATAAAGATACCTCGACAAATGGACCCCAATTGCATTGTTATCATAAATTTAAATTTCTTTTCTAGTCCATACACACACACACTCCTTCTTCCATAAGTTTGGTTTACACTCCTTCTTCCATAAGTTTCGTACTGAGTCAATGTTTAGATTTCATGAGAGATGCCCATTTTGTTTAAGGTATATCAATTTCTTAAAAGCTTTGTGTCCATCGATCAAAAGTTCTCAAAATCTAGTCAGTAATTAATTACGAACGTATAGCATGAAGACCAAATTTGTGATTTATTTTATTTTGTATATAGTAACGTTTCCAATAAAAATACATTAAAAAACAAGAGTATATTATAAGTTATTTATGAAGTCAAAGTCTACAATTGTTGTCCTCTTTGTTGTTTCTTTATAGTTTTATTTGTTTCGAAAGTACTTGTTTAATTAATATTCTCCAAATTTCTTCAATCATTTGCATTTGTATTCTTGTCAATGTAACTTTTCGTTTAGTTTGACTCTGATGTTTCGAGTGTCAACTAGTTTTATAAAACTTTGGAAACATCACTGATTTGGATATATTTATTTATAATAAGATAATAGTCCAGCCATGACTTAAAACAAATGAAATCGGCCTACTTATTCATTCAGTTTAATTTGTCTGGTAGATTCCAACAAATCTATACATCGATAACATCAAAAAGAACTAACTTAGCCTCTAAGTTATAATAACATGGTTTAACTCGCTTAACAAACAACGATCTTGATGCAAAAAAGACTTTTTCTATGGGCCTTTCTGCCTTTTGACCGTCATCAAATTGTTGCAAACCGTAAAACAAAACATAAGATCACAAAAAAGAAACAAACCCAAAAGAGTAATGGGACTATAGATACAGAAAGCATAAATCTTTACTGAAATAATATTAATTTAACGAATAAAAGAAAGGATACCATCCCTACCAATCACTACACAAATACCATATTCCATATACAAGAAACCCATCTCTATTTGTACGATAATGGACTAACCAACTACAGTTCCTGTTTTTTGTTACCTTAACTTCTATGGCAAAAAAACCAACTACTAATTACAGAAATAAAGAAAGAAAATAGAAAACATCACTCATAATACTAAACCTAATAATACTTAATGCTCTCATGGTGCAGTTTTTACTTTTCTTTGGCTTCATCTTTGGTTAGATAACCGTACGGGTTCTTGCTGGCCCAGTTCCATTGATCTCTGCACATTTCATCTATTCCATACTTTGGCCTGCAATTATAATGCCACCATCAATAAATATAATCTCAAAAACTAAGTCCAAACAATTTGTGTTTCATGGCTTTCTTTTATAGGCAACAAGATCACTACTTACTTCCACTTTAATTCGCGTTCTGCTTTTTCTGTTGATGCATACACGACCTCAGCATCGCCAGGTCGGCGGCCAGCTGTCACCAGAGGAATTCGCTGGACAAAGACAAATATTCCGTGTAAGACATTTTACTTTCAAAAACAGTATTCAGGTAGTGTACTTTGAAATTACACCCAATTATAGCATTGTACTTTCAAATTTTATTATTGTAGTAGTGAAAATTGTCGTCTATTTGGCTGACATTGCTACAAGTGAATAGATTTTTTTATTTTTTATTTTAAATATAATGTTGTAATAGAATATAATAAACAAATCAATGAAAGTAGATTGCTATTTGTTGCATTTAGCTCTTTATGAATATTTCAAGATTGTAATACCTTTCCTGATGCCTTTTCAAATGCTGCTACCATCTCCAACACAGAGGTGCCTTTACCCGTTCCCAAGTTGTACACTTCACAACCTAAAAAAGAGATAATGGTTCAATTTAAGAAAAAGAATTCATAACAATTAACAACTATAAATGTAATTAGAAAGCAACCCTTAAGAAAGGGATACACACCTATTTTAGGGTCAGAAAGTTTCTTCAATGCAGCAGTGTGTCCATCTGCTAAATCCACAACATGGATGTAATCACGCACCTGAAAATTGAAGGTGCAAAAGGTAAGATCAAAGATAAAGATCCCACACAAACACAAAAACAGAAAGAAAGCACAGATCTTTACTCAAGTAAAAATTTGAGCATCTTTAAATTGTTGAAAAACACCAAAAAAAGAACATAAGATCACAAAAAAGAAACCAACCCGAATGCGTAACCGAACTAAAGATGCAGAAAGCATAAATCTTTATTGAAATAGAAATGAAAAGACATACATACCCCTGTTCCATCTTTTGTTGAGTAGTCAGTTCCAAAAACTGTAAGTGTAGGTAGCCTACCAACTGCTACTTGCTGGACAAATGGCATAAGATTGTTTGGTATCCCACGTGGATCCTCTCCAATATTACCACTAGGATGTGCACCAACAGGGTTAAAATACCTCAACAGTATAATTTTCCATTTATTATCTGAAGCATATATGTCCTGGCATATCTCCTCAATCATAAGCTGGAAAAAAAATGCATTCTATTATTAGTCCATATTTCATGAGTTCTTTGATGAAAATTACATAAATGACCACTTCATAATCATACCTTTGTTCTTCCATACGGGTTGGCTGCAGATAAAGGAGACTCTTCTGTGCATGGTACCTCTTTTGGCCAACCGTAAACAGTGGCTGATGATGAAAACACTAGCTGAAATCACAAGCATGTCAAATTAATGAGGAGGGCATTCATGTCTTTTCTCATGTAAGAAAATAGACAGTAATAAAGGGTTACCTTTTTGCATCCATGGGCATTCATAACTTGCAAGAGAGTTAAAGTACCGATGATATTGTTGTCATAATACAACAAGGGCTTCTTCACACTTTCACCAACTGCCTTTAATCCAGAAAAATGAATAACAGCATCAAACCTGTCATATAATTTGAATAACCATTAATTTAACAAATTGAATCCTAAATGATACAAGAATAGTTTGTGAAAGGAAAAACTTACTTTGTTGATGAAAAAAGTTCCTCCAATGCAGGCTTGTGCCGGATGTCAATCTGTGGTGAAGAAGAAACATCAGGAACTTTAAATAGAAAATGGTTTTAAGAAGACAAAACATCATGATGAAAAAAATAAAAACAATAAACCTCAGCTTCTCTAATAATAAACTTTTAACCTACTTTTTCTGTTCGATGTAGACTTGCCACCAACATATTTGGAACTCCTAACTAAACCGAAACTGTACCATCAATCAATTTCTACAAAGTTATTAAAAAGACATTACCTGAATGACTATGAAGTTTAATTTGGCTGCCTAACAATCAAAGAGATTGTATTGAACACTCAACTTTTTAACTCTCAAGATAATAAAAATACACCAAAGTGGAAGACCCTAAATCGATTATATACTGCATAAATCATCGTCAATTTTTAAAATTCAACTGGGTCGAAATGGCCTCAAACAATGAATACCCTCAATTTACATCTAATAATTGAGTTTTCGAAGACCCAATCAATTCTGAAAGGAAGGCATAGCAAAATTGAAAGGTAAAATTGTCGATTTACAATCCAGTTAAGAACCTAGTCAATTATCTATTTAAGTCAAAACCCCATAATCGTACATGCAAGCTCACATTAGACTCGAATTAAAAATAAAAACTCGAAATACAGATAGAATTATCCACGAAAGTGAAATTTTGAAAGGGGACAGAGAATTTTAACCTTGTGAAAAGTCAGGTTACGTCCATAATCACCGGCGAGTTTCTGAACTCGATTGATAGCAACTTGAGACGAATTGTCAAAATTATCAACGACCACCGTCTTGTAACCTTCTAATAACAACTGCAGCACAGTATGGCTCCCTATATACCCAGCACCACCGGTCACCAATACGCACAAAGGCGGTCCCATCGTAATTCAAAGTTTTCTATGGATGGAACCGCTACCCAATCAGAATTCAAAGAACGGCAAGCGATCCAACCCCAAAAAACCGCTATTCTCTCTCTTACGTATAAAGAATGAAGCTTTTATGGACAATTTCAAGTGGGTAATATGATTATAAGGGATCTGTGGCGACAAAGAAAAGAAAGAATATTGGGTGTGTTGGTTTTGACAGAGGGGACTCAGGGGAGAATGGAATCAGACCGACGAGTGTTTAAGCTTTTAGCATTATTTGCAAACAGGTGGGTTTGACGTGATGAAGTCCTTGTAGTATATATACTGTGGCATTGAAATGAGTGGGGCACATTTGGCAGAATACAAACTTTAATTAGGGTTTCTTTAATGTTTTTCATGATCCCAATTTGGGGGAGGCTACTCTGGGAAATGGGAATAAACGCTATGGCAGAACACGTGGTTACGTCTCAATGGATTAAAGTGTGAAAATAGAAATATAGATGAAAACAGGGTACAAATTTTGAACTTTGAAGTTAAAAGGAACGGATTATCACAAACATATCATTTTTTTCATTTGGTATCTATTGTTAATTAGAGTATCCACGTTAAAATAGTTTTTAATAAAGTTTTTGATGTTTTTTCGATCTCATGTTATTATCACATCAACTCGAAAGGCTTAACAAACTTTATTATCGAAAAAGCTTTTCACATAGTTAAGCTTTTCATATAGTTTTTCTATGTGTTAGATCATATATAGCCAGATGAATTGAATGATATTATTTTATGAAAAAAAAAATATATTTTTTAAAACTTGTTGATTAACAAGCTATTCTTAAAAGTTTTTTATTTGAAAATACTTTTAAAAATCTCTTATTATTATGTGTACTCTTTTATAGAAAAAGAAAAAAAAAACCATGATTATCTATTTTTAAACTATTAAAGGAAGCCTTGGAAAATTTTAAGAGTTTTCATTAGTTTAAACCAAAAGTACAAAGTTATCCATTTTAAAACTATTGAAGAAAGTTTTTGAGAGTTTCTAAAAGTTTTTTTAGAGTTTAAAGCTTTTATTACTTTAAGAAAAAGTTCGAATTACAAAAGTTATGACTTTTACGAGTTTTTATTTTTTAAAGCTTTTAACTTTTAATTTTTTATGTAATTTTATATATTTAAAAATTAATAACTGTTTTTTTTTTGAATACTTCTACAGTAATAAAAACTATAACTTTCAATTTTTAACTATCCACTACCAACTTCTGGCTACGAACTATCTATTGTCAAAGACGCTCAAATGCTTCTATCGTTCTACATAAATAAAAATTACAACTTCCAACTACATTTTTTAAACATACCTTAATTATCGAAATACTTCATGGTTTTTTAGACGGTAAAAGCCATTTGGTATTGCTATGTTGTATCAAGTAGGGATAGACGTTATGATAGTCAATCACAAAGTTAAATTTATTATGATGTGTTTGATTTGAATAACATCTATAAAGATATTCACCTATAGGATCATGGTTTTTATTTATGGAAATGATGTTCGTTTGGCTTTAAACATATTTTATGTTTGATTAGTTAAGCAGCATATTAATTTATTTATTTGTCAGAACGTATTTACATATGAATTACAAAAATAAATTTTCTTGAAAAGAGATATTTTGAAACTTGTGAGTTTCAAAACAAATGAATTTTTTTTGGAAAGATGGATCGCCTTCATAAAAACAAATTTTCAATAAAAATTGACAATTTTTTCTCATTTTCACGGTGCCCTAATTGTAAAATTATCAGCTCTTGAGTCAAGTAGGAGTAGGCATTTTAGTAGTCGTTCACAAAGTCAAAATTATTATCTAATGTAAGGATGATCATTCGGACCCAACCCGACTCGATCATTGGACTTGGACTCGGTTCGAACCATACCCAGTGTACTTCCCAAGGGGTCGGTTCTCGGTTCTAGACTTTGCGGAAATCGGCTCCTCGGTCCATCGGGTTCGGTTTCGTATGGTATATGGAAAACATGGACCGGCCTGAGAAGTTGAAAAGTCCATATATCATCAAGACCCCTGTTTCCCTCGTCTACCCTTTTACGTCAAAAAAGATACCTACGACTTACCCTTTGTAATCGATGAACAACGCACACAAGGATCCTTCCATCCCAAAACGAAATCGATTTCTACTTTTACCTTCATCAAAATCAACTAATTCAAACTTCTTTCAATAGTGTTTGACGATTGGGTTTATCCGCCCTCGGAGATGCTTCAAGTAAGTTTATAATTTTCATTTTTTCATGTCTTTAACGTTTTTTATTGAAGGTTTTGATGTCTTTCGATCTTTGATGAACTTCAAGATTGGGGTAATGAACTGTATTAGCTCAATTTTGACATCAAATATGATGATCCTCTTCATTCTTCAATGGTATTAGTTGAAAGGTTTTATGAATATGTGTTATTAGTTGAACAATGTAATTATTGTAATTGTAATGTATATATCGAAGTGTGAGAATTGATGAAAATAAAATGTATGATGTTATAAGTTGAATATATTGAACAATGAATATGTGTTATTAGTTTAATAATGTTATTAATTGAGTATGTTGAACACTGTATGTATGTCAGAATATTGTGTAATGAAAATAAAATGTATAATGTTTGATCAAATATTGTATTAGTTGAATAATGTATGGTTTGAGATATTTGATCATATATGATATATTAGTTGAATTATGATGATATACTGTTATTTTCTACAGTTATTAATCTTTGTTGTTTTTTTCAATAGGATGATGATGATATGGTGTCTGTTGAACCTACACCCGGTAATACAAATGATGCAAACATGGAAGATGCCCAAAACTTAGAGAAATAACCAGATGACAAGGAAGCACGATAAATGTAAAATTTGCTCAAAAGTTTCAAAAGTCGATGCTATAAAAATGGTACTTCTAGTTTAAAAGAGCATACTAATAAGTGTCAAAGCAATCCAACAAATAAGAAGGGTAAGGATATGCAAACAACTTTACAATTTTAAAAAGATTCATGTGGGAGGATAGCGTCATTACATGGAAACATGATGAACATAAGATCAATACAACTTTATTAAATATTTTGTAGTTAGTGAACTCCCATTCAAATTTGTTAAAAATGAGGCGTTTATGAGGACACGAATGCACTCAATGAGAAAAATACATTGCCATATAAGCATAAGATAAGTAAGGATGTTGCCAAATACTATATGGAAGAAAAAAAAAAAGTTGCATGCTTGCATTAATAACCCAAACAATACCATACACTTGACCACCGACACTTGGACCACGTCATGTCAAAAAAATAAATTACATGGTTGTTACGAGTCATTTTATAGATGACAATTGGGTCATGCATAAAATGTTCCTAAATTTTAGGCCTATCGAGAGTCATAAGGGAGAGAAAGTGATATTGTTATCGCTAGATTGTATCCATGGGTGGGAAATAAAAAAATGTGATGACCATGAGTGTGACAACGTCACCTCAAATGACACGACACTTGAATTTTTAATTAAGAAAATGTCTAAATCAAATAAGCTTTAACATCTTCAATAGAAATAATTATGATAAAACACATAAAATCAAATCTCTTCCCCAGCTTAGACAATCTCTATGCAATATATACATCAACAACAACACCATGCTTCAGACATACTTCCTATAGATTTCGAATATATATATATATATATATATATATATATATATATATATATATATATATATATATATATAATCAAATACAAACCATAAATATTATATGAATGTAAGACCAATTGTGGTCCACTCATGAATAAATGGTATGACGGTAAATTTACATAATTAATTAATTAATTATATTTTAATTTATCCAATATTTTAGGATTTTAAGTAACTGCTCATTCCTTCTCTCTCTCTCTCTCTCATATTCTTCTTCTTCTTCTTCTTCTTCTTCTTCTTCTTCTTATACAAGATCCTCCCATCAAAACCCTAAGTAGTCAAAATATTTAGGGTATAACAAATTGAAATTCAATTTTAGATCGCGGATGGAAAGGTGATATCGGAGAAGAGATTAACGATCGGGATTGGGTTGGACATCGGAGTTGAAGAGCATGTATTTGAGTTTTTGTTTTAAATGCTTAGAGTAAACTATTATTTGAGAATGGCAAGAATGAAGTGTATTCTTTTGAGAATGAAGTGTACATACGCAGAAAGAGGCATTCTTGGAGACTTATTGCTTGTTTGAATATATGCTCGTATTCTTAGAGAATGCAAGACATGGTGTTCATGGTGTACATACACAGGGCTTGATTTTTCCTTGTTATATCACGCATATTCTCTAAGAACGGAATACATGGTTTATTTAATTCAGTGTTCTTATACGCATATTCTTTAAGAATTGAATATAGGGGTTTTTTTGTGATATAACACGCAAATTTTTTTAAGAATGGACTGGGGGTTGTTATTTCCTTTTTATAATACGCACATTATTTAAGAACGTAGTATTTTTCTTTTGGTGATATAACACACATATTCTTTTTCCAGTTTGCTTTGTTTTTCTTTACAAATTATTTACCAACATGCCATTTTTCGAGAATACTTACGCTAAAAATGCTTATAAATTCTCCAAGAATATGTATGCTAAAAGCCTAAAACTCAGTTTCATACAATAAACCTAAGATTTCATTGGGAAGAACAACTGTAACTTCTTTAACGTCTAATGTGTTTGTGTATATATGATTGATATATGAGAATATGATCGCGTTCCCATGATTCTAGGTTTTGTTATTTAAAACATAATTTTTTCCTAACTTATAGGTTTAATATATTGACGTTAATATCATTTTCCCCCTTTTTCCATTTTTTATATATATTCTTTCAATTTATTTACAAAAATATCACTATCATCAATTTCACTCATTTTTCCAATCCAATAATCAAAAAAGGGTTTTACAATCACACTATATATATATATATATATATATATATATATATATATATATATATATATGCATGAATGTTGTATTGCCAAACTAAAAGGAGTGTTTTTTATTATTATTTAGTGATACCATATAAGAAATATAGGGAAGGGAGGTGTTAGTGTCATATAACTTACGTCATTTTCACTAACATTTTTGGTCGGCGTAAAGAGAAGTTATCTCAATATGGATATGGTCTAACGAATTTAATATCGTGTGTGGGTTCAATTATTCTTTACATTCAAAAGTCTCGAATCTATGCTCGTATATATTTTATGTTTGTTTAAGTAGATGTGTTTGTGTTAAGTTGAACAAACATCCGACTATACGAGTACTCTTCTTGGTTTAAATATAAATACATGATGGGTAAATTATCATAAACAATAAAACAAACAAATCACTTTATAAATTTTTAAGGTTTTAATAGAACAAAATAACCAAAGATATTGAGAGAGAGAGAGAGAGAGAGAGAGAGAGAGAGAGAGAGAGAGAGAGAGAGAGAGAGAGAGAGAGAGAGATGTGCTTGAATTCTTGAAAGACAATTTTGTTTGCTTACAATATATGGACGGCGGAAACCATTGAAGTATCGAACTGCTCTCTAGATTGCGAAAAATAGATATGATCTAATTTGAGATTGTTAGATCACTATAAATTTACTGCTTACTTTTGTTATCAAATACACCTTCAATCATTCACCACAAATTAATAAAATATTTTCTTTAATAGGCAGTAGAACACTATGATTACTTAAAATAGGAGTCTCGATTAATTAGCTTGGAATTTTGAACAAAAAACAATCAGCTATATTATAAAACCTAACCAAGTATATTTATTTAATGTGTTTTTACAATTGGATTTAATGAACTAAATGAAGTAATCGACGATCACATGAATCATGGAAAAAAAAATTTACGAGTGAAAAAGTAATGGAGTAGTTGGGTTTTACGTGACCGCAAACAATTGGGTGGCATCCGTCACTTTTAACTTTACGCTGGTCACGATAGTTGTCAACCCAACTCATTTCCTTAATAAACTAACACCTCTCATCATATGCTTATATTCCACCTACCTTAACCATCATATATTTCATTCACTCATTAGTATTACGCTTCATAATATACAAGTTCTTAGGCTGCAGGGAGTAATAATCGCCAAGAGGGTCGCCAAGCCTCTTGGCGAGTCGCCAAGACTACTCCGGACCAAATCGCCAGCGGCTCTCCAAGGATGGATCGCCAACCTGTTGGCGAGATGCCAACAGGTGTAAAGTTTCAGAAAATGGCAAAAACAGCCCCTCAACAGGTGTAAAAGTTTCAGAAAATGGCAAAAACAGCCCCTCGTTGGCCATTGGCCACCACTCCCTATAAAATGGCCAACGACTGCCAACCCACAAAAACCCCTTGGCCATCCGTTGGCCATTGGCCACCACTCCCTTTAGCCTTATGTTATGATCGTTTGAATTATAAATTTTAATACAAATAAAACAACATTCTATAATCAATATCCGTCTTAGTTAGACTACCATGTGGAACTTGACTTCGCAAAATTGTGGTTTCTTGTGCATCCAAAAAAACAGATGTTTGTATGATTATTTTAATTACTGAAAATCATGAACGTATCCGTTTTATATAATACCATGAGTCCTCGAGGCCAACATGTTCTATCAAACTGAAAGAGGGTGTGAGAAACCCAATACCAATCACAAAAAACCGGCTATAGTATCTTGGTCCAATATTGAAAATACATTTTGATGATAAAGTTAATATTCAAATATGTGAGAGTATTGGCATTGTTCTTTGGTATGTACAGGGAATAGTCTATGTGGTTTGGACATGTTCTTGTGTTAGAAAGATCATATTTGAATAGATATCATCGTACCAAGATGACTATGCTTAACTTTCTCCTTGCAATATGTTGCACAATGATAGTTTAATGGATGTTATAATGAGGGTAATGTGGAAATTAAGGTTGGAGGGAGTCGTGAAAAATTGTGTGGTATTGGAGGAACCTCTAAGATCACGATCCCTTTTACACATACAATCCAAATCTCAAGTCTAGGTACATCAGGAGGGACGCGATCAAGCACATCATATGCACAGGTGTGGATATGAAGCAGCTCCACCCATAAGGCATAATGTCCATCAGTTTGATTCAAAACAAGGGGGATAGAATTCTTTATGTTGTTGACATCGAAGGCGTGATGAAATGGAGGTTTTGTACCTTGAGCTTCAGAACCAGCCATTGATGAGAAGAAGAAGAAGAAGAAGAAGAAGAAGAAGGGATCAACTAGAAGGTTTTATGGGGAGGAGAAGCAGACGATTATCGGCTCTGATACCAAGAAAGTTTACGTCAAAATTCCTTGCCTTTTCCATTTTATTCATTTAAAATATATATATATATGTGTGTTACAAAACAAACTTCCCAACAATCTAGGGAAGATAAATACAAAATCAATTACAGATAAGTATAAACAAATATACATAAATGCAATCTATTCAGCTAATACCTTGGCATGAAAAATGACACTAAGATGAAGGTTGGGAAAGATCACTTTCATGTTGAACCCACCACCGTCTTTCTCTCACAACTTGTACCATATGTCTTATACATTAGGGGTGAGTAGAAAAAGATGAATTATTTATGTTGTGGGTTAGGAAATATGGTAGTGAGAGGAAAGAGAAAATCAGATGTAAAACCTATGTGACAAGTGAGTTTGGAGGAGCACGTGACATAAATCCCCCAACAAGTATGTAAGGTGTCTCGTATTTGTCTTGTCTCGGATTTGAATACCCTAATAAGCTCATTTTTAGAGTTTGAGATGTAGTCGTAACAATATCATCGAAGAAGAGAAAAATATATGCTATGTTGGGAGTGTGTTAACATATAAGCAAAAATGTGTCATTGTTGTTGCCTGTCCATTCAAGTATAGTAAGATAAATAGTAAATATTTGATAACACGTGTGTGGGGATCGTTAAATATCGTATAACGATTTTTGAACTTTGCAAGCATAGATAGTTAGGTTTGAATAATGCCAGTGGTTTATGCATATATGTAGTTTAGTTAAGGGTACCATGCATTAATGCATTTCTGGCGTCCAAATGGTAGATTTGCCAACCCCGGGCCAGGCAGATATTGGGAAACTTTCTGGTAGTGGCAAGCTTGACCATCAGACTAAAGATCTGATCAAAATTGATGCCTACATGTTAAGAGCTATCGTTTACCAATACACATGCTTTATATCGTTCAAGTATACCATTGATGCAAAATTTGTGTTGAAATAGCCAATGACACCTAATAATATTCCCATTTATAGGTCGGTGTCTTAACTCCCACATGTTTCCTTTAAGCTAATTGCTATAGTTAGAAGATGGTATTCAAGTTAGGGTCTAAGATGGCGGCTTTGCAATAAAAAAGATGGGTATAAATGTTGTATGTGAAGGGTGAATAATTGTTGAGGCTTTGTGAGGCCACTTTTAACTTGTGTTTGTATAAGGTGGTAGTGTGTAGATGATGGATGTGGTGAGTTAGAGTGAGAGGAGGATATGTGTGATGTTGTATTGGGTTTTCGGGTTAACAAGTATGATGTTGACTGTTGTAGGGGTTGGTATGGGTGTTTATGGAATTGGGTTGTAGGGGTGTGATGGGCATGTGTTGTGATGCCTGATAGGCACACATAGAAGTAGGCTGACAGAATTTGAAGAATGGCGTAGGACAGTAGTGTGTTAGTTTGGGCTAGAAGGCGAGGTCAGGGTTGTTAGGAGAAGATGAGTATAGTAGATATTGCATGGTGAAGGTTTAGTGGAATCTAAGGAGGTGTATGAGTGGGTTTTGTATTTGGAGATATTTAATAGAGAGAATATGTCATATTCAAATGTTTTATGGAGTGAAATTATAGGTATATTTGTGTGTATGGTGTAACATAGGTTCCTTTGATGGTTTGCAGGATACCCTAGAAAGACGTATGTTGCGGAATGAGGTGAGAGATTATTTTGTAGGAGATTTAGGATAACATAAACACCCAAAGGTATGCAAGTGAGAACATGTTGGTTGACATTTGAAGAGTATTTGTATGAATATATAATTTGAAATAATTGTGAAGGGAGGGATGTTTATTTAGTATGTAGCAAAGGCGGGGGGAAAGTTCCAATATGAAATGGGGACAACAACATGAAAGAGATCATTTTGGATCATGTTATTTACTGTATGAATAACACGTTCAACCTTATCATTTTGGGGTGAGGTTTACGGGTATGTGAAACGGAGTGTATGCCATTTTGGTGTAGATGTTGTGAAATAAGGCGTAGTTGAATTCATAATCATTGCGCATTGAAGGGATTTTATATTTTTCTCGAATTAGGTTTGTATATATGTGTGGAATTACACATATGTGTGGTATACTTATGATTTACTTTCTAGAGGAAATGTCCAAATGATACGTGCAAAGTCATCAAGGATAATAATATAATATTTGTGGCCAAGTTTGGATATTACCGGGATGTCCAAAGGTCGACATGAAGTATACCAAAAGAAGAATAAGTAAGCAAATGAGATATATTAAATGACAACCGAAAATGTTTTCCCAGGGAGCGTGAATTACAAGGATTATTAAACTTTTGTTTATTGCAGAAATAAAATTACAATTAGGAAGAAATCTGAAAATCGACAAGTCATGATATAATAGTCGGTTGTGCAATGTAACTAGATAGATAATATCAAGGACAATTAGATATGATTAGACATTAGAATCTTAAGTGAGTGGGTAGAGCTCATAAGAGTTGTTGCATCTTGTGATGATGCTCCCCGTTGAAAGGTCCCTCATTGAAAATCCAAAATTGTCAAACTCTATAGAAAATTGTCACGAGTGAATTTGCTTGAGAATGTTTGGGATGCGAAAGACGCTATTTAGTTTGTAGGTGTGGTTTTGATAGGAGGTTGAGGTATTACCATGAATCAGAATTGGAATATGTTGACCAATGCAATGAAGATACAACATGACTTTTTTAAATGAAGAATGTACCATATTTATGGGAATCACTCATTAAATGAGATATTGAACCCGAGTCTGTGTACTATTATAAGACTGTCTGTTAAATTTGCATTGTGTTGAACGTGGTATCGACTTTGTTGGCCATCATAGGTTAGAGCCGAGGAAGTGTTGGAATTAAAGTGGGTTGAATTGGTGTGGGTTGTTGGAACTGAACAACAAGTCTTAAACCAAAAATGATGTTTGTTGATTCTGTAGTGTTGTCATATACGGCCATACGGGCGTGGTAGGTTCATCCATTGTTGTTATTGAATGTGCTGGAACCAATGTTGTATGTGAGTACCATTTCTGTTGGAATTAGGTTTGATGTTGGAATAATCGGCGACCGTTGGAACAGTCAGCGACCGTGACCCTGGCCCCTTCTAGGAGTGTTGTGTTGGGAAAATGGCCTCAATAATCCCTACAAACCTCCCAAAGACAATAATAGAAAAATAAACTGAACACAAGAATATACGTGGAAAACTCCTAAACCGGAGAAAAACCACGGGCCTCCAGAGAGAAAGATCCACTATATGATAAATTGTTACAATCACATAGACTAATCTCTCAAGCCACCCCCCAAATTACACCCATACTCTCAAAGTTTTAACTAATACTTTCACCACTCTAAAATAAGAGAAAGAAAGAAATAACCAAACATTTATAGTGTATTGTTGGTTGGGGTGTATTGAAACCAAAGCCTTGGTCCTTATTTATAAGCTTGGAGACCTCCCAAGCTTTAATCCTTCTAGCAATGTGGGATGGGATCTCTTCTTTCATTTAGCCAAAAAACCAACAAATCTCCACCTTGGATAAATGAAAGAAAACCGCAACCACATAAAGGAACATCATCTTCATCGACGATCATAATTCTAAAGGCATAGAATTATCATACTCCACCATAAGAAAGTATCACCATTAGAATAAACCATCCTAAGAATTTCACCTCGACACATGTTGAAAAACCTGCTGAAAATTTTATGGTGCAACTTCCACTTGGCATACCCGGAAGTTCATCAGCCATCAACATAACTTCACCACACATCTTGCATTTAAGCCAATCCAATGCCCATGTGCAGTTCCCCCGCTAACAGAAACACATCCCTTTTCATGGTATCACGGGCATACCATAGGGATGACACAACTCAAAAGAATTCATCGCCGTCAGTAGCGATGAAGATACTTTTAGCTGTATCGGAGCCTTTTGTCGAACTCGCTGCTCCACCTGGACAATTTCTCTTGACATGCCCAGACTCTCCACACTTCCAGCATACCGGAATCTTCTGGGAGTGTTTCTTCTTCTCGTTATTGTATATCATAGCCATTCCTTCTGACGAAGCATACTTGCTACTTTCCAGTCGTTTCTCCTCAGACAAGAGTTTACCAGTAACATCTGCATACTTCAGGGTCTCTTTCCCATACATCAAAATAGGCTTCATATGCTCATAGGAAGATGGTAAAGACAGTATGAGTCTTAAAGCTTTATCCTCATCTTCAGTCTCCACTCCAATAGCCTCCAGTTCTGACACGATGTTATTAAGAACACTTAGATGATCTGAGATTTTTGTATCTCCACTCATACGAAGAGTATGAAATTGCTCCTTGAGATACAACCGATTCGAGATGCCTTTGCCTTGATACAACTGCTCAAGCTTCTCCCACAAATCTTTTGCCGTTGCAATCCCATGCACATTTGCAAGAACATTCTTTGCTAGACACAAAGGAATAGCACTTGCCGCTCTCAAATCTAGATCTTCCCATTCTTCATCATCGACTTTACTGGCTCCGGCTGAATCCTTGCTAGAAACGGGGACAGGTCTCCCCCTCAACGCCTTGTGTAACCCAGACTGAATCAACACATCCTTGACTTGAACTTGCCACAAACCAAAGTTGATTCTTCCGTCAAATTTTTCTACATCAAACTTCATGGGACTGTATTTTGCCATCGTATCCGTATCTCAAAAACAGTATTGTATACTAGAAAAATATGCACCAGACCTATACGCAATACACCCAATAAAGGATTCCCAGGTAAGAGTGGAGGGTCACAACGGACACGCTTAAATACCAATCTTTCCTAGACAGAACCTTCTTCAGATATATACGTATTTACAGCCCGCATATAATTCTATCGTACACAAAATGGTTAGTCGAATCCTCGTTTCTGATGTGGAAGATCAGGCAAAGCTGCAACCACATAGCATACTCCAATTTCTAAAACCGAGACCTCATCCAAAACCTGAAGCTCTGATACCACTTGTTGGGAAAATGGCCTCAATAATCCCTACAAACCTCCCAAAGACAATAATAGAAAAATAAACTGAACACAAGAATATACGTGGAAAACTCCTAAACCGGAGAAAAACCACGAGCCTCCAGAGAGAAAGATCCACTATATGATAAATTGTTACAATCACATAGACTAATCTCTCAAGCCACCCCCCAAATTACACCCACACTCTCAAAGTTTTAACTAATACTTTCACCACTCTAAAATAAGAGAAAGAAAGAAATAACCAAACATTTATAGTGTATTGTTGGTTGGGGTGCATTGAAACCAAAGCCTTGGTCCATATTTATAAGCTTGGAGACCTCCCAAGCTTTAATCCTTCTAGCAATGTGGGATGGGATCTCTTCTTTCATTTAGCCAAAAAACCAACATGTTGTAGATCCTCCTTGAGTTATGTGGCCTTTATAACTGCCACAAATAGGTGCACGACTTATGGTTTAAGGAGGTTCATTAGTATAAGTAAATTCACATTGATTGTGGGGTCGTTGAGTTATCAAAGCTTGTGGTATAGGTCGTCTTCTTGAAAATGCTAAAAATACTCGAACCCCACTTTGCAAGCCCTCCCCATAAACCTGAACCTCTACTTTTCAAGCATCATCTTTATGATTCTTCGATGTTGAGTTGCAGACGGTGTTCTAAAACTTCAATGTCGAAATTACACCAAACATTTGGGTTTTAGGAAGTTGGTTTAATTTCCATTGATATGTGTTTTGGAAACGGTTACATCGTTAGTACTGATGGAAGCAGGAATGAAAGCTTGTAAAGACGTCATTTTTGAGATATGAGTTCAAAGAAAGTCGATATATTGAAGATAGTCTTTAAACAATGTATATGTAATTGAATCCTCCAGTTATTTATTAATTGGATAATTGAACTTTGAAAACAATCAAGAAGAAACTTATAATAAGATATTTTGTATAGAGTAACGTGGATTAAGTGGGGTGTGATTTAATGAAAAATCATGATTAATTTTTAATGACCAAATTAATCTTATACTAAGTAATTGGTTGGCATGCTCTATAATATCTATGGCTTATGTGAGTGTACCAAACTCTTTATATTAAATTCACAAATAATTGGTAGATGTTTTCTAATTATTGGTATATTGTTTAATATTAAATTACTTTATGTTGTGACCTCAACTTGCAAAATTTCTTTTAACTTGTGAATTATTGCTACATATTTTCAATTGTGCTTACTTGTATGTATACATGTACCTCTAGTCAAGTCACATGTGACTGCGAACGAGTGTCTTCCAAGAAAATTAAGTTTATATTAATTTTTATGTAGTTCAATATATAATTTTTAAGCTATCGTTTGTATTATATATTTATGTATTTCAATATATAAATTTTAAGTTATCGTTGTTGATTATGTTAGTTTGAAGTTTTGACTTATATGAAAATGCCAATAACTTTGAATACATTTATACCTACATATAAGGTTTTCGTTTATATTACTCAATTTACCTCCTTATCAAAGCATTTGAAACATTATCAAGAAAAGGAGAAAACACGATGAAGAGTTGCATCTTTTTTGTTCATATAAGTTAGAAAAACGTGTTATCAATCCAGCTTACTACATCTTGTTTTCATGCTCCTTTGGACAAGTTTTTAATCTTCAAGCTTCTTGCATTGAAGATTAATATTGAAATCGATATTCTTTCGAATTTGAACCGAAGAAAACAGAAAAGGGGAATTCATTGCAGATAAATACCACCAAGTATTATTTTACTTAACTCCAAAACAAACCAAATGTTGTCTAAACTTTGAACGGTATAATGTATAGATTAAAAACTCAAATAATTGCATAATTTTTTTATTACACACATTATTACATGCAAAGTTGTTATTTATTAGGACATTATAATTAGATTGGGATATAATTATTGTTAGGAAAGTTTTTTTTTTTTTCTTTTTTTTGGTAAATCTTGGGGCTCAAGCAACTCGTGTTTGATAAGGACATGCATTTAGTTCAATCCATCTACAATCGTTAATAATTATAATCAAATTGTATTTAAGAAAATATTTTTTTACCGTGAAGTGTAAGGACTCATTATATAAATTTATAATAAACTAATAGACTAATTACCAATATCTCAAATTTGTTTTAGATGATATAACCCCATATTTAATGTAAGTGTATAATATGACGTCTTAGCAAAAGTATATTATTTAAAATGAAAAATACCAATATCTCGTCGGTATGTGTACTTGTGTAGAATCATGTCGAACACCGACAGTTATTAAAGAAAAAATATATATAATTATTTATTTGAAGAATATAGAGAAGGAAAAAGAATGTGGCAGCATATAACTTGTCCAAGTCCAACGGTATGACTAAAAGTGGCAAGAATTGATGCATGACACAATTTCAACATGACTTCCTTAAACTTGCTTGCCGACCTCTCTCTCCTGTCCTACGATTTTTTAACTTTCTTTCAAAAGATATCTAACACTTATCATTTAATTATTACTTACATTATATATTTTTTTTTCTGGGAAAGAGGGTACATATTTTAAATATTTAGGCAAAAAAAAAAAAAAAAAAAACATTCCATGCAACTTTCTTTCAAGTAAGGAAAACAAATATTAGTTTTTAGTAACATATAGCATTAAGTTATGGGAAGTGATTTGTACACAACTTTTCTCCATGCACAACAATTTAACAGTTTTTATGCATAATGTACAATATTCCTAAAGCATGAATTGTTGTTTATAGATAAAAGTTGTTGTGTACAGATCACTCCCTTAAGTTATATATCAAATTAGTATCTCAAGAGAATATGCCTTTTGGATGGTCATAAGGATAAAAAGTACATCAATGACTGAAATCATACATCATATGTTAAGATTGATAACCACGCATAACACAGTTCAGACAAAAAAAATTGATTTATACTTGAATTAAGGCTTGATAAGTAACAGCTAAAAAAGTTTAAAAAAAATTAAATAAAATGTGTAAATTTAGTAAATAAAAAAGACGGAAAATTCAAATTTTAAAATGGACAACTTTTTGTTGAGAAATGAAATTGGGCACGAGTGGAAAGTGCAAGGACGTAAAGTGCACTTTACCGGTTGAGAACACATGGCTTTGGTAAGCAATTTTGCCATCTAACACCCTATGTATTCCATCATAATGCCAGCTAAAAAATAAACTCGCAACCTTTAAAAAAAATAAAAAATAATGGCCAATTTACACTAGGTTTGTTTCCAAACAGAAATCACTATTTCTTTAGTACATAATATTTATTTAATCATTGTTTAATAAGTAATTTTTATGTTTCGGTCCAGTGGTACCTTCAATTACAACCAACCAGCTATTTTAAAATGGATTTAGCTTATAATTTAATGTTTTCAAGCATCAATGTCCTGTTTTTTGAATTTACAGTTGTGAATTTGAATCTTTTATACATGATCGAATTTGAAGCAATTATATATGTGCAACGTTTTTTTGTCAAGGTATGATTTCAGTACTGAGAAGTTTCTCCACCTCATCATTTGCCTCTGCTTGAATTCTCCATTTCTGTATAAATAAAAAAAAAAGTATTTATGTGGTTCCGTGATTTGTTCACATGCTTTTTGTTTTTGTTTTACAAACAGCTTACCTCTTCAAGATTTTCAAGCTCCATTATCTGTTCTATCTGTCCAGCAATAGTCTCCTGCACAACAAATTTAAAAACATAAATATATTAAAATGATCAAAGAAATTGATTTATAGGAAACATGTGAATATAATGTTAATGAACGAACCACATTGCTGGCAGCTTCAGCAGCAAGAACATCAGAATCCATTTCTACCTCAATTTCAATCATTGAAGATATCTGTAAAAACAAGAACAAAATCAATAAAGAAAGCTACAATTATCTCTTGGATTATGTGATGTACAATACATACTCTTGCATAGCTTTCAATCAGTTCGATTCGTGATTTCAAGGAACTTTCTAGACCTTCGCGCACCCTTTTCACTCTACTTCTCCTTGCACTTTTTTTAAAAAAATAAAGCATTTTAATTGTTCGAATAAATCAAGCAATTAGAAAAAGAAGTAACATTGAGGAAATTACCGGTAAGAAGGTTCTCCAACAGCCACAATTTTGTTCTCCAGTTGACACATGCGAGCCAGCATCCATACCTAATATAACAGTTGTCACATATTTTATTCAAACACAAGGGGTAAAATGGTTATTCAGAAAAAACACCTCATTTTCAGCTGCGTTTTTTAAGTCCTTGATGCGTGATTGAAGTGTGTCGTACTGAGACAGTAGTTGCTGCCTTATGGCAACTGTTTCCACAAGTCTTTGAGGAAGCTGGCGAAAAATAAAACCATTTTAACAAACTTAAGATTGCTTTTTAGTATATTATTATGAAGCCAACTTACTCGGTTTAATTGTGGAAAAACAAGACCGTTTAAAGTGGCTCCAACAGCTAAAGACGAAACAGCAGCAACTGAAATAAACTGAGGCAAACTCGGGTCTATCATTCCCGAGGCCATATCTCCGGTGGCTAAGAGGGCGACAAGTGGAAAGAAAACAGTAGGGGTAAATAAGGAAAGTTTTTCATTTTTTGTCGGGGCTCTGAGTAACGGTGATTCTCTCCCATCTTGATGATTTGTTAGACACATGGGCTCTCCAGGGTAATAGTCGGGGGTTTTGGGGCTAACTTTTAAGGGGCCCACTTCACGATAAACACTTGATGGAGCTGCTAAAGCAATTGTCACACGTTCCCCTTCTTTTGCAGGAAGATCAACTGTTTTAGTAGCAAATCTATGTGTTCGAGCTGTACCAGACGGTGTCTGAACCTGGACAGACATATGAATAATCAAGAGCCACATTATAATTATATATCAGGAGAGAATTTATTAATTATTACTTACAACAATGGAGTGAACAGCAGAAGGAGTGCTTTCTTTTACAAGCTGCAAGAACTGTAGCCCTCTTTTCCATGCGGGCACATCCATGCTACCTTTTTCGATTCATATAAGCAACAAAAGAATTGGTAAATTTGGTGAAAAAGTTAAAAAGAGAAAACAAGGTTGCCATTGTTAACAAACACCCAACCTGATTTCTTCAGACTCGATGCTAGTTATGTTGCCTGAAACAAGTTCATATTGGTAACGACATTTAGAGCAGGAAACAATCTGCACAAAGATGGTTTTTATTAGCTCTCGTATGCCACTCTCTTTTTGGAAATGGAAAAAGTGAGGGAGTTTTTGTGCATGCCTGAATACCATTTTGGGGTTGTGAGACAGCAACAGCTATCATGCAAGT